>OV281356.1:23632500-24105000 GCA_923062675.1 Marasmarcha lunaedactyla | reverse complement strand
GGACCGGGGGCGGTGTTTTTGGCTCGCAGCCGCAACACCGCAGCTCCCAGCTCTCCCGGGGTCACTGACGGCGCCACATCCGGGCCGGGCTCCGCGGCAACCGAAGGCATCATGGGGGGACTGGGATGGTCCCCCGTCCGCGGAAACAGGGCCGCAACGACTCTGTCCAGGATTTGCGGCTGGAGACTTCGCGTGAGTGGGGGTGCCCAGGGGCGAAGTTTGCACATCGCCAACCTGTACGGCCTCCCCCACGGGTCGCGGTTCAACGTCCCCAGCAACTCCTCCCTCGCAAGAGCCTTAGCCCTGCCGATCGCTGCCTTCAGCTGCCGCCGGGACTCCTTGAAGGAAGCATGCAGGAGTGCAATCACATCCTCCTCCCGCATCCGCCGCCGCCTGTAATTGGTGTACTGGCGTCGTGCGACCACACAAGCTGCACGCAGTTGCGTGAGCTCGGCGGACCACCAGTACACCTGGGGCTTCGGGGGACGACGCCTGGCTCGGGGCATTGACGCGTCGCAAACCTTCGACAACGCGCCCCGCAACCATTCCGCCTCGTCCTCCACCACCACGGGGCCCACAGGCGCGGACACCCACGATTGCACAATTGCAGCTTCCTTCGCGAGGTCCCTGTCGAGGTGCCTCAACTGCCACCTCGGGCCGTCGTCAACCGGGGGCCGGAAGGGACCGGCTGGATCTGACGGGGATACGGCTGCGAGATCGAACCGAATGTATCGGTGATCACACAACACCGCCGTATCCACCACTCCCCAGTCCCGAACACGGCGCGCCAGGGCGGGACTCGCGAACGTGATGTCCACGATCGACTCGCCCTGGGGTCGCACGCACGTGCTCATCGATCCCCGGTTGAGAAGGGCCAACCCTTGTCCGAGGGCAAACTCCTCCAGTGCCTCGCCAAATACGTCCGTTCTGACGGAACCCCAAGCCATATTCCAGGCATTGAAGTCGCCAGCGAGGAGCACTTGGCGAGGGTGGCATTGGCCGATTAAGGCGCCCACCCGTCCGAGATAAATCTCGAACTCGGCGAGTGTGCGGTTCGGGGAAAAGTAGCCACCGACGACTACAAAATCCTCAAACCACACAGCGACGTATCCCGGACCCTTCGCTACCTTTTCGAAGGGTGGGGAGTTCGCCGCGCCCCATCGGACGATCGCGACGGAGCCGTCATTGTCCCGCACCCAGTTCTCACCTGGGGGGACGAAGTACGGCTCGCAGATCACTGCCACGTCTATCGACCACTCCGCGAAGCTCTGGAACAGGAGGTCCTGAGCTCGGGCGGAGTGCTCGATATTCGCCTGGAGGAATCGGAGCTTGTGGTCCATTACTAGGATTCCATGGCCACAAGTCCGTCCCCGGACACTCCAGCTGAGCTGCCGCTGGCCGACTGCGTTGAGGATGCAGTCGGTGGTGGTAGCCGCCTTTTAGGCCGAGGGGCATGGCACGATTTGCCCCCCAGCCTGTGATCGGCCGGCTTCTTGGCTGCCGCGCACACAGTGCAGTGTGCAGCGGCTGCGCTGCAGTCGCGGGCGAGGTGGCCCGGTTTTCCGCAGCGGTAGCAATTACTGCTGCGGTCAACCGGACTGCTGCACTGCTCCCGGACGTGCCCGAGTTGAAGGCACCGGAAGCAGCGCAGAGGTCTCGCTTCGAGGAGCGAGACCTTCGCCGACACCCAACCGACTAGCAGTCGCCTGCCATCAGCCACCTTGTTGGCGGCAGCCACCGGGCAGCTCAGCCAGAGCGTGCCCAGGCCCGAATTGTCTCGACGGATTTCACCAGTCTTGACGGATGCAATTGTGCATCCGCCGATTCTGGCTACGACCGCCGCGACATCTGCAGCGGAGACCGCATCGTCCAAACCGGACACTCGCAGCTCCGCGCATTTGATGGGCCTGGACACCACCACGTCCTCCCCAAGGGCGGCACGCAGCTTGTCCGCGAGTGTGTCCGCCTTATCAGTGCTGGTTGAACCAGGCACCTCCAGGACCCTGGCCCCGGTGGCGGACACCCTGAACCTCACGGACTCTATTCCGAGGCTTTGAAGGTCGACCTTCTTCTTGGCCTCGGATAGAGCTGCGGCGTAGGTGACGCCCTTCTTCAACGCCTCTGGCTGCAGTTTGAGAACCACAGCCAAAGACCGGGGAGCACGTGGTTTGCGCCTCCGTCCCTTCTTCTGCGGAGCCTGCTGGGAGTCAGGCACCGCAGATTGGGCCCTCCGTGGTTGAGACGGCAGGGCAGCACTCTTTGGTGCCGCCTTTGGACGCCGTCTCGCCACCACATTCCACCCCTCGTCCATGGACGCAGGAGCCGGCGGCAGTGGCCGGGGCTCCCGTTGGGGTGGGGCTGGGGCAGGTTGTTTGGCTTTGGCCTTTCCCTTCTTTCCCTTTTGGGACTTTGGGGATGGGCCGGGGCCAGACCTGCCCTGGGACGTCGGGACCGCTGGTGCCACAGGCTTGGGCTGGGGGGCAGCCTTGGCCTTGTCGGCAGCCAGCGGTGGGCGGAGGCGCGGTTCGGGTAGCAGCCTCTGCTGCAAGCCCTCGAACCGAGCGTCGAGCATCTTGCCCACACTGAGCAAGATGCTCCGCTCCAGCTCCTGCGCCTTGTCGGAGGACGGGGTCGGCGTTTGGCACGACCCCCCGACATTGACACGTGGCAGCTCTTCTGCCACCCTGTCTGGGGCACGCCGCATGTCGGCCCGTAATGCGGCCAACTCGCGGCGTAGCTCCACCAACTCCGTCCGCAGCTGGTCATTGTCCGCTTTGTAGCGGTCATTGGCCAGCCGCAGACGGGTCAGCTCCTCCGACGCGGTGCGCTGGTGGAGCTCACCTACCAGCTCCTTAATGGAGGAGGCAGCATCTCGAAGAGCCTTAACATACGTCCCCTTAAGGTTCTTCGAGGTGCTCGCCACTTGGGAGATGACCTCGACGGAGCTCAACACTCGAGCTTGCAAGTCCGTCGCCGAGGTCTCCTCCACTGCGGTACTCGCAATATCCGGCGAGCCGGGTTTGGCTCTAGCCGTGCGGATTTTGCGAGCCGCCTCCTCCACTTCCTTCTCAGCGCGGAGCTCCATCTCCGCGCGCTGAGCTGCCACCAATTCCGCCTTGGCTCTGGCGAGGCCGACGTATTGCCCAGTTGTGGGCGGTCGGCCTCTGCCTCGGCGTGCGGTGGAAACCTTCGGAGTATTTACAGACTCCGAAGCAGAGCCACTATCCTCATCGGACGTCACTCCCCTGGCGGAACGGCTGCGTTTCCGCTGCCAGAGCCGCCCTCGAGTCTCTCCAACCAGAGACTCCCCAACACTCATCGCTGAGCTCGACTCTTCAGAACGAGCGTCTTCCTCCTGCGAACCCATTTTACGACCGGGTTCAGGGTCGGCTTTATTCAGTGTCCTTGTTTCGTGTGCCATGTTGTGTTTACGAGAGCCAGCGTTCTGCTGGCCCACGAAGCGGTTGTTGCCCCCCCCAGAGTACGAGGGGCGGCCCTCCACCGAGGTGGAGGGGTGGGATTTCCCGGCATCTGCCGACGTACCCACCTGGGGACCACATTGACAATCGCTTTGATCCATACCAATCTTCACCGATGACTCCACATCGTCGGCCCATTTTTTCAGGGGTTGGGCTCCCCTGTCAGGTGTCACTGCCGCCGGCTACCGGACAGACACAGTGCACCCCAAACCCCCCAGCGAGGTATCCCTGCCGCCCATTCTGGGTCAGACGCAGGGAACCGACGAGGCGCAACTGCCGCCCGATACGGGACAGACGCAGCGCACCCCAACCACCAAAAGGTACCCCGCCGCCCATTATGGGTCAGACGCAGGGCACCGACGAAGCACGACTGCCATCCCATTGGGGACAGACAAGTCGCACCCCAACCACCGAAGGATACCCTGCCGCCCACTATGGGTCAGACACAGGGCATCGACGAAGCAGACTGCCGCCCGATACGGGACAGACGCAGCCCACCCCAACCACCAAAGGGCACCCTGCCGCCCACTATGGGTCAGACACAGGGCACCGACGAAGCACGACTGCCGCCCGATACGGGACAGACGCAGCGCGCCCCAACCAGAGGAATGTTTTGGCTTCGCCCGTTGCTGGATTGCAACGGGTTACTGAGCCCCCCCGCCACGACAAGGCACATTCCAATTCGGGGGGGAACCTAACCTAACCTAACCTAACCTAACCTAACCTAACCTAACCTAACCTAACCTAACCTAACCTAACCTAACCTAACCTAACCTAACCTAACCTAACCTAACCTTTTTTTTTTTTTTTTTTTTTTTTTTTTTTTTTTTTTTTTTTTTCGGGGGGGAAAATGCATTACGCATACCACCCGGGCGCAGGGGGCACCCGAGTGGTTATGTGGGACTCCCGTATAGGCTAATGAGACCCACGGTATACCCACTAAAAACCCCCCCATCTTCCTCCTCGCCGCCTTGTGACGGGGCCACGGGAACGCTCTCGCACACATCCGCGACCCCGCCGGCGGCAGCCGCCCACAAGCGGCTCCAACGCAACAGCCCGAAGGCCCTCCACGATGGGCGCACCAGATGGTAAGATGCGCCTCCCCCCTCGGCCTACACCAGTACTGTAGCAGACTCCCCCTAAGTCTGCTACTAGGAGGCCATGGGTACCAGATAACTGGTACCCGGTGGCAGATCGGGTCTGTGGTTCTGCCACCGACCACACCTCGGCCGCAGAGGATAGGGCAAGCGGCGCACCGCAATACCGACATGCCTCTTCCTCTGCGGCCCCACCAGTGCCGCTTCCACGGAACGGCCCCGTCGGCTCGCAGGGGGTAGGGAGAGTGGCGCACCGTTATACCAACACGCCTCTCCCCCTGCGATCCCTCCACGGCTGCAGAAGATAGGGAGAACGGCGCACCGTGATACCGGCACTCCTCTTCTTCTGCGGTCCCACCTCTAAGCGCGTCCTCAGCGGGCTTCCTCAGCCCACTGGGAGCGCCCTCCTCGGGCCAGCCGGCGGCCCCAACAGGCCGGCCCCGGTTGCCTCTTAGTTCACCGTGGGTGACCAGTCCACGGTTACTAAGCCCCCCCGCCACGACAAGGCGGGCAACCATCGGGGGGGAACCTTTTTTTTTTTTTTTTTTTTTTTTTTTTTTTTTTTTTTTTTTTTTTTTTTTTTTTTTTTTTTTTTTTTTTCGGGGGGGAAAATGCATTACGCATACCACCCGGGCGCAGGGGGCACCCGAGTGGTTATGTGGGACTCCCGTATAGGCTAATGAGACCCACGGTATACCCACTAAAAACCCCCCCATCTTCCTCCTCGCCGCCCTGTGACGGGGCCACGGGAACGCTCTCGCACACATCCGCGACCCCGCCGGCGGCAGCCGCCCACAAGCGGCTCCATCGCCACAGCCCGAAGGCCCTCCACGATGGGCGCACCAGATGTTAAGGTGCGCCTCCCTCCTCGGCCTCCACCAGTACTGTAGCAGACTCCCCCTAAGTCTGCTACTAGGAGGCCATGGGTACCATATAACTGGTACCCGGTGGCAGATCGGGTCTGTGGTTCTGCCACCGACCACACTTCGGCCGCAGAGGATAGGGCAAGCGGCGCACCGCAATACCGACATGCCTCTTCCTCTGCGGCCCCACCAGTGCCGCTTCCACGGAACGGCCCCGCCGGTTCGCAGGGGGTAGGGAGAGTGGCGCACCGTGATACCAACACGCCTCTCCCCCTGCGATCCCTCCACGGCCGCAGAAGATAGGGAGAACGGCGCACCGTGATACCGGCACTCCTCTTCTTCTGCGGTCCCACCTCCAAGCGCGTCCTCAGCGGGCTTCCTCAGCCCACTGGGAGCGCCCTCCTCGGGCCAGCCGGCGGCCCCAACAGGCCGGCCCTGGTTGCCTCTTAGTTCACCGTGGGTGACCAGTCCACGGTTACTAAGCCCCCCCGCCACGACAAGGCGGGCAACCATCGGGGGGGATCGGGGGGGAACCTAACCTAACCTAACCTAACCTAACCTAACCTAACCTAACCTAACCTAACCTAACCTAACCTAACCTAACCTTTTTTTTTTTTTTTTTTAACGCAGGAAAATCCTCATGGATACCCTACCCCAGCGGGGGCCGAGGTCGGGTTATGCCGGACTCTTACCGACTAAAAACCTGCGGCTTCCGTCTGGACGCACGGAGTCGGGTCACGAGGAGCTTGCGCATTCGTTCGCGACCCGACAGCGTTGGCCGGCGCTCTGTGCAGCGCCGGCGACGTCCCGAGAGGGAGGGGTCCCTCTCTAGTCGTCCCTCATGAGATGGTGCGCAGGAAGCGCACGCGCCATCTCGAGCCCTGGACCGGAGGCGGATTCCCCCGAACCCGCCAACGAAGGCTCATGGGACTGCGGGAGAGGGAGGCTTTCGGCAACGAAAGCCGCCCTCCGGCGTCCCGTGCGACGGCGACGAAGCGGAAGGGAGGATGCATCATCTTCCCTAGCCCTCTCCGCCGCCTCCTTCGCGAGCATTACGGCCTCGCAGAAGGATCGCACCGCCTGCCACGATCTCTCACTCTCGACCATAGCGCGAACCACGGTCGGGAGCGAGATGTCGGCACCCAATACAGAGCCGAGCGCGCTGCGCTCCGCATCCCACGCCGGGCACACCTCCAGCGTGTGCTGGGCCGTCTCGTCGAGGCAATCGTCGCAGTGGTGGCACCTGGCAGTCGGTTCCCGACCGATCCGAAACAGGTAACTCCCGAAACAACCATGTCCCGAGAGCACCTGCGTCAGACGGTAGGTCAGGAAACCGTGTCGCCTACCCAACCACTGCTGGAAGACCGGACGAATTGCCTCGATAGTCCAGAGTCCGGCGCTCGAAAGCGCCAGCCTGGACTCCCACGCTTCGGTAGCCCGTTGGCGCAGCTCAGCTCTGTGCCCCTCCTGTTCCTGCAGTGCAGGCGGGTGACCCCTGGCCCGGAGCGCCTCCACGCGCCACTCGTAGAGCGACGCGAGGGCTCTCGCTTCCAGGTCCCAGGGAATAGTACCCGCCAGCACGCAAGATGCCTCACCCGAGATCGTGCGATAACCCCGTACCACCCTGATCGCCATCACCCGCTGGACTCGCGTCAAGCGGGCGACATTGCTGCGAGTCAGGGCGCTGCCGGCCCACACAGGGGCACCATACAGGGCCATCGATCTCACGATTCCCGCGTAGAGACGCCGACACGACGTCTCAGGTCCGCCGAGATTCGGCAGCAGCCTTCCCAGGGCCGCAGCCGCCCTCAGCAGCCGAGGCTCAAGGCACTCGAAGTGGGGGCCGAAGTTCCACCGGCTATCCAGGACGAGTCCCAGATAGCGCATCGACGGCCTCACGTCGATGCGGACTCCGGATACGACGATATGGGCACCCCGGGGCGGCGCATTCCGCGGGCCATGGAACACCACGGCCTCGGACTTTTCGAGCGCCACCCGCAAACCCAATCGTCGTATGCGGCCCACCACGAATGCCGCGCCGGCGGTGGCGCGCAAGGAAGCATCCCTGTGGCTTTTGCCTCGGGCAGTGACCAAGGTGTCGTCCGCGTAACAGACTACGCCGACACCCGGCACTGTGGCTCCTCGCAGCACCCAGTCGTAGCCGATGTTCCAGAGGAGTGGGCCTAGTACCGACCCCTGAGGAACGCCGCACGACATCTCCCGCCGACACCACCGGTCTCGACCGGGGTATTCCACCGCACGCCCAGACAGGTAGTCCCCGACGACCCGGCGCAGGTACGGAGGAACTCCGTGGAATCGGAGCCCCTCCCTGATGCAGCTCCAGGGGAGGGAGTTAAATGCGTTAGCGATGTCCAGAGACACCGCCAACACGACCTCACCCCGGGCGATCGCGTCCTGCGCCAAGGACTTAACCCGCTGAATCGCGTCTACGGCAGACCTACCCCTGCGGAATCCAAACTGGCAGTCTGCCAGATCCGGTCCGACATCCTCTAGGTGCTCGACGATCCGGGCGGCCACAACTCTCTCAAAGAGTTTGGCGTCCTCGTCGAGCATCACTATCGGGCGGTACGCAGATGGGGATTCCGCCGGACGCCCTTCCTTTCTGAGGAGAACGAGACGACCTGTCTTCCACCGCTGTGGAACCTGGCCTAGGGCCAGACAGGCGTCGAAAAGTCTTCTCAGACGAGGCTCGAGGGCATCCATGGCCAAGACCAACACCCGGCCGGGTACGCCGTCAGGACCGGGGGCGGTGTTTTTGGCTCGCAGCCGCAACACCGCAGCTCCCAGCTCTCCCGGGGTCACTGACGGCGCCACATCCGGGCCGGGCTCCGCGGCAACCGAAGGCATCATGGGGGGACTGGGATGGTCCCCCGTCCGCGGAAACAGGGCCGCAACGACTCTGTCCAGGATTTGCGGCTGGAGACTTCGCGTGAGTGGGGGCGCCCAGGGGCGAAGTTTGCACATCGCCAACCTGTACGGCCTCCCCCACGGGTCGCGGTTCAACGTCCCCAGCAACTCCTCCCTCGCAAGAGCCTTAGCCCTGCCGATCGCTGCCTTCAGCTGCCGCCGGGACTCCTTGAAGGAAGCATGCAGGAGTGCAATCACATTCTCCTCCCGCATCCGCCGCCGCCTGTAATTGGTGTACTGGCGTCGTGCGACCACACAAGCTGCACGCAGTTGCGTGAGCTCGGCGGACCACCAGTACACCTGGGGCTTCGGGGGACGACGCCTGGCTCGGGGCATTGACGCGTCGCAAACCTGCGACAACGCGCCCCGCAACCATTCCGCCTCGTCCTCCACCACCACGGGGCCCACAGGCGCGGACACCCATGATTGCACAATTGCAGCTTCCTTCGCGAGGTCCCTGTCGAGGTGCCTCAACTGCCACCTCGGGCCGTCGTCAACCGGGGGCCGGAAGGGACCGGCTGGATCTGACGGGGATACGGCTGCGAGATCGAACCGAATGTATCGGTGATCACACAACACCGCCGTATCCACCACTCCCCAGTCCCGAACACGGCGCGCCAGGGCGGGACTCGCGAACGTGATGTCCACGATCGACTCACCCTGGGGTCGCACGCACGTGCTCATCGATCCCCGGTTGAGAAGGGCCAACCCTTGTCCGAGGGCAAACTCCTCCAGTGCCTCGCCAAATACGTCCGTTCTGACGGAACCCCAAGCCATATTCCAGGCATTGAAGTCGCCAGCGAGGAGTACTTGGCGAGGGTGGCATTGGCCGATTAAGGCGCCCACCCGTCCGAGATAAATCTCGAACTCGGCGAGTGTGCGGTTCGGGGAAAAGTAGCCACCGACGACTACAAAATCCTCAAACCACACAGCGACGTATCCCGGACCCTTCGCTACCTTTTCGAAGGGTGGGGAGTTCGCCGCGCCCCATCGGACGATCGCGACGGAGCCGTCATTGTCCCGAACCCAGTTCGCACCGGGGGGGACATAGTACGGCTCGCAGATCACGGCCACGTCTATCGACCACTCCGCAAAGCTCTGGAACAGGAGGTCCTGAGCTCTGGCGGAGTGTTCGATATTCGCCTGGAGGAATCGGAGCTTGTGGTCCATAACTAGGATTCCATGGCCACAAGTCCGTCCCCGGACACTCCAGCTGAGCTGCCGCTGGCCGACTGCGTTGAGGATGCAGTCGGTGGTGGTAGCCGCCTTTTAGGCCGAGGGGCATGGCACGATTTGCCCCCCAGCCTGTGATCGGCCGGCTTCTTGGCAGCCGCGCACACAGTGCAGTGTGCAGCGGCGGCGTTGCAGTCGCGGGCGACGTGGCCCGGCTTTCCGCAGCGGTAACAATTACTGCTGCGGTCAACCGGACTGCTGCACTGCTCCCGGACGTGCCCGAGTTGCAGGCACCGGAAGCAGCGCAGAGGTCTCGCTTCGAGGAGCGAGACCTTCGCCGACACCCACCCGACAAGCAACCGCCTGCCATCAGCCACCTTATTGGCGGCAGCCACCGGGCAGCTCAGCCAGAGCGTGCCCAGACCCGATTTGTCGAGGCGGACCTCGCCAGTCTTGATGGACGCAATTGGGCATCCACCAATTCCGGCCACCGCCGCCGCGACATCTGCAGCGGAAACTGCGTCGTCCAACCCGGACACGCGCAGTTCCGCGCACTTCGTGGGCCTGGACACGGCCACGCTCTCCCCAAGGGCGGCCCGCAACTTCTCTGCCAGAGCGTCCGCCTTTTCGGTGTTTGAGGCACCGGGAATCTCTAGGATTCTGGCTCCTGTGGCGGACACTCTGAAATTGACAGAGTCAATGCCGAGGCTTCGAAGATCGACCTTCTTCTTGGCCTCGGCTAGAGTTGCGGCGTAGGTGACGCCCTTTTGAACCGCCTCCGGCTGCAGCTTTAACACTACAGCCAAGGACCGGGGAGGGCGCGGCTTGCGCCTCCGCTGTCGTCCCTTCTTGGTCTGCGGAGCCTGCTGGGAGACAGGTACCGCAGACTGGGCCCTCCGTGGTTGAGACGGCAGGGCAGCACTTTTTGGTGCCGCCTTTGGACGCCGTCTCGCCACCACATTCCACCCCTCGTCCATAGACGCAGGAGCCGGCGGCAGTGGCCGGGGCTCCCGTTGGGGTGGGGCTGGGGCAGGTTGTTTGGCATTGGCCTTTCCCTTCTTTCCCTTTTGGGACTTCGGGGATGGGCCGGGGCCAGACCTGCCCTGGGACGTCGGGACCGCTGGTGCCACAGGCTTAGGCTGGGGGGCAGCCTTGGCCTTGTCGGCAGCCAGTGGTGGGCGGAGGCGTGGTTCGGGCAGCAGCCTCTGCTGCAAGCCCTCGAACCGAGCGTCGAGCATCTTGCCCACACTGAGCAAGATGCTCCGCTCCAGCTCCTGCGCCTTGTCGGAGGACGGGGTCGGCGTTTGGCACGACCCCCCGACATTGACACGTGGCATTTCCTCTGCCACCCTGTCTGGGGCACGCCGCATGTCAGCCCGTAATGCGGCCAACTCGCGGCGTAGCTCCACCAACTCCGTTCGCAGCTGGTCATTGTCCGCTTTGTAGCGGTCATTGGCCAGCCGCAGACGGGTCAGCTCCTCCGACGCGGTGCGCTGGTGGAGCTCACCTACCAGCTCCTTAATGGAGGAGGCAGCATCTCGAAGAGCCTTAACATACGTCCCCTTAAGGTTCTTCGAGGTGCTCGCCACTTGGGTGATGACCTCGAGCTCATCACTCGAGCTTCCAAGTCCGTCGCCGAGGTCTCATCCACTGCGGTACTCGCAATCTCCGGCGAGCCGGGTTTGGCTCTAGCCGTGCGGATTTTGCGAGCCGCCTCCTCCAATTCCTGCTCAGCGCGGAGCTCCATCTCCGCGCGCTGAGCCGCCACCAATTCCGCCTTGGCTTTGGCGAGGCCGACGTATTGCCCAGTGGTGGGCGGTCGGCCTCTGCCTCGGCGGGCGGTAGAAACCTTCGGAGCCTTTACAGGCTCCGACGCAGAGCTACTGTCCTCGTCGGACGTAGCATCTCTGGCGGAATGGCTGCGTTTCCGCTGCCACAGCCGCCCTTGAGTCCCTAGAGACTCCGCGACACTCATCGCCGATCCAGAGCTAAGCTCCTCGGCAAGAGAACTGTCCCCTTCTGAACCCGTTTTACGACCGGGTTCGCAGTCGGCTTGATCAGTAAAAGTCCGTGTAACATTGCAAGGGTCGTGTTTACGAAGACCAGCGCGTTGCTGGTCTACGGAGCAATTGTTGCCCCCCCCAGAGTACGAGGGGCGGCCCTCCACCGAGGTGGAGGGGTGGGATTTCCCGGCCTGAGCCGACGTACCCACCTGGGGACCATATTGGCAATTGCTGTTTTCCATCATTCATTCACCGATGACTCCACATCGTCGGCCCATTTTTTCAGGGGTTGGGCTCCCCTGTCAGGTGTCACTGCCGCCGGTTACCGGACAGACGCAGTGCACCCCAATCCCCCCAGCGAGGTATCCCTGCCGCCCATTATGGGTCAGACGCAGGGAACCGACGAGGCGCAACTGCCGCCCGATACGGGACAGACGCAATGCACCTCAACCACCAGTGAGCACCCTGCCGCCCACTATGGGTCAGACACAGGGTGCCGACGAGGCACGACTGCCGCCCGATACGGGACAGACGCAGCGCACCCCAACCACCAAAAGGTACCCCGCCGCCCATTATGGGTCAGACGCAGGGCACCGACGAAGCACGACTGCCATCCCATTGGGGACAGACAAGTCGCACCCCAACCACCGAAATATACCCTGCCGCCCACTATGGGTCAGACACAGGGCATCGACGAAGCAGACTGCCGCCCGATACGGGACAGACGCAGCCCACCCCAACCACCAAAGGGCACCCTGCCGCCCACTATGGGTCAGACACAGGGCACCGACGAAGCACGACTGCCGCCCGATACGGGACAGACGCAGCGCGCCCCAACCAGAGGAATGTTTTGGCTTCGCCCGTTGCTGGATTGCAACGGGTTACTGAGCCCCCCCGCCACGGCAAGGCACATTCCAATTCGGGGGGGAACCTAACCTAACCTAACCTAACCTTTTTTTTTTTTTTTTTTTATCGCAGGAAAATCCTCATGGATACCCTACCCCAGCGGGGGCCGAGGTCGGGTTATGCCGGACTCTTACCGTCCAACACCCGGCCGGGTACGCCGTCAGGACCGGGGGCGGTGTTTTTGGCTCGCAGCCGCAACACCGCAGCTCCCAGCTCTCCCGGGGTCACTGACGGCGCCACATCCGGGCCGGGCTCCGCGGCAACCGAAGGCATCATGGGGGGACTGGGATGGTCCCCCGTCCGCGGAAACAGGGCCGCAACGACTCTGTCCAGGATTTGCGGCTGGAGACTTCGCGTGAGTGGGGGCGCCCAGGGGCGAAGTTTGCACATCGCCAACCTGTACGGCCTCCCCCACGGGTCGCGGTTCAACGTCCCCAGCAACTCCTCCCTCGCAAGAGCCTTAGCCCTGCCGATCGCTGCCTTCAGCTGCCGCCGGGACTCCTTGAAGGAAGCATGCAGGAGTGCAATCACATTCTCCTCCCGCATCCGCCGCCGCCTGTAATTGGTGTACTGGCGTCGTGCGACCACACAAGCTGCACGCAAATTCGTGAGCTCGGTGGACCACCAGTACACCTGGGGCTTCGGAGGACGACGCCTGGCTCGGGGCATTGACGCGTCGCAAACCTGCGACAACGCGCCCCGCAGCCATTCCGCCTCGTCCTCCACCACCACGGGGCCCACAGGCGCGGACACCCACGATTGCACAATTGCAGCTTCCCTCGCGAGGTCCCTGTCGAGGTGCCTCAACTGCCACCTCGGGCCGTCGTCAACCGGGGGCCGGAAGGGACCGGCTGGATCTGACGGGGATACGGCTGCGAGATCGAACCGAATGTATCGGTGATCACACAACACCGCCGTATCCACCACTCCCCAGTCCCGAACACGGCGCGCCAGGGCGGGACTCGCGAACGTGATGTCCACGATCGACTCGCCCTGGGGTCGCACGCACGTGCTCATCGATCCCCGGTTGAGAAGGGCCAACCCTTGTCCGAGGGCAAACTCCTCCAGTGCCTCGCCAAATACGTCCGTTCTGACGGAACCCCAAGCCGTATTCCAGGCATTGAAGTCGCCAGCGAGGAGCACTTGGCGAGGGTGGCATTGGCCGATTAAGGCGCCCACCCGTCCGAGATAAATCTCGAACTCGGCGAGTGTGCGGTTCGGAGAAAAGTAGCCACCGACGACTACAAAATCTCCAAACCACACAGCGACGTATCCCGGACCCTTCGCTACCTTTTCGAAGGGTGGGGAGTTCGCCGCGCCCCATCGGACGATCGCGACGGAGCCGTCATTGTCCCGCACCCAGTTCTCACCTGGGGGGACAAAGTACGGCTCGCAGATCACTGCCACGTCTATCGACCACTCCGCGAAGCTCTGGAACAGGAGGTCCTGAGCTCGGGCGGAGTGTTCGATATTCGCCTGGAGGAATCGGAGCTTGTGGTCCATGACTAGGATTCCATGGCCACAAGTCCGTCCCCGGACACTCCAGCTGAGCTGCCGCTGGCCGACTGCGTTGAGGATGCAGTCGGTGGTGGTAGCCGCCTTTTAGGCCGAGGGGCATGGCACGATTTGCCCCCCAGCCTGTGATCGGCCGGCTTCTTGGCAGCCGCGCACACAGTGCAGTGTGCAGCGGCGGCGTTGCAGTCGCGGGCGACGTGGCCCGGCTTTCCGCAGCGGTAACAATTACTGCTGCGGTCAACCGGACTGCTGCACTGCTCCCGGACGTGCCCGAGTTGCAGGCACCGGAAGCAGCGCAGAGGTCTCGCTTCGAGGAGCGAGACCTTCGCCGACACCCATCCGACTAGCAGTCGCCTGCCATCCGCCACCTTATTGGCGGCAGCCACCGGGCAGCTCAGCCAGAGCGTGCCCAGACCCGATTTGTCGAGGCGGACCTCACCAGTCTTGATGGACGCAATTGGGCATCCACCAATTCCGGCAACCGCCGCCGCGACATCTGCAGCGGAAACTGCGTCGTCCAACCCGGACACGCGCAGTTCCGCGCACTTCGTGGGCCTGGACACGGCCACGCTCTCCCCAAGGGCGGCCCGCAACTTCTCTGCCAGAGCGTCCGCCTTCTCGGTGTTTGAAGCACCGGGAACCTCCAGGATTCTGGCTCCTGTGGCGGACACTCTGAAATTGACAGAGTCGATGCCGAGGCTTCGAAGATCGACCTTCTTCTTGGCCTCGGCAAGAGTTGCGGCGTAGGTGACGCCCTTTTTTACCGCCTCAGGCTGCAGTTTTATTACTACAGCCAAGGACCGGGGAGGGCGCGGCTTGCGCCTCCGCTGTCGTCCCTTCTTGGTCTGCGGAGCCTGCTGGGAGACAGGTACCGCAGACTGGGCCCTCCGTGGTTGAGACGGCAGGGCAGCACTCTTTGGTGCCGCCTTTGGACGCCGTCTCGCCACCACATTCCACCCCTCGTCCATGGACGCAGGAGCCGGCGGCAGTGGCCGGGGCTCCCGTTGGGGTGGGGCTGGGGCAGGTTGTTTGGCTTTGGCCTTTCCCTTCTTTCCCTTTTGGGACTTCGGGGATGGGCCGGGGCCAGACCTGCCCTGGGACGTCGGGACCGCTGGTGCCACAGGCTTAGGCTGGGGGGCAGCCTTTGCCTTGTCGGCAGCCAACGGTGGGCGGAGGCGCGGTTCAGGCAGCAGCCTCTGCTGCAAGCCCTCGAACCGAGCGTTGAGCATCTTACCCACACTGAGCAAGATGCTCCGCTCCAGTTCCTGCGCCTTGTCGGAGGACGGGGTCGTTGTTGGGCACGACCCCCCGACATTGACAGGTGGCAGCTCCTCTGCCACCCTGTCTGGGGCACGCCGCATGTCGGCCCGTAATGCGGCCAACTCGCGGCGTAGCTCCGCCAACTCCGTTCGCAGCTGGTCATTGTCCGCCTTATAGCGGTCGTTGGCCAGCCGCAGACGGGCCAGCTCCTCCGACGCAGTGCGCTGGTGGAGCTCACCTACCAGCTCCTTTATGGAGGAGGCAGCATCTCGAAGAGCCTTTACGTAGGTCCCCTTGAGGTTCTTCGAGGTGCTGGCCACCTGGGAGATCACCTCGACGGAGCTCATCACTCGAGCTTGTAGGTCCGCCGCCGAGGTTTCCTCCATTGCGGCACTCGCAATCTCCGGCGAGCTCGTTTTGGCTCTAGCCGTACGGATTTTGCGTGCCGCCTCCTCCAGTTCTTGCTCAGCGCGGAGCTCCATCTCCGCGCGCTGAGCCGCCACCAATTGCGCCTTGGCTTTGGCGAGGCCGACGTATTGCCCAGTGGTGGGCGGTCGGCCTCTGCCTCGGCGGGCGGTAGAGACCTTCGGAGCCCTAACAGACTCCGACGCGGAGCTGCTCTCCTCATCAGACGTAGCTAATCTGGCAGAATGGCTGCGTTTCCGCTGCCAGAGCCGCCCTCGAGTCTCTACGGACTCCGCTACACTCATCGCTGAGCTGGAGCTTAGCTCCTCAGCATGAGCGTCTTCAGCCTCTGAACCCATTTTACGACCGGGTTCTTGGTCGGCGTTATCAGTTGTCCGTTGTTCATAGCGATGGTTGTGTTCACGAGGGCCAGCGGTCTGCTGGCCCACGAAGCGATTGTTGCCCCCCCCAGAGTACGAGGGGCGGCCCTCCACCGAGGCGGAGGGGTGGGATTTCCCGGCATCAGCCGACGTACCCACCTGGGGACCATATTGGCAATCACTTTTCTCCATCATCCTTTTCTCCGATGACTCCACATCGTCGGCCCACTTTTTCAGGGGTTGGGCTCCCCTGTCAGGTGTCACTGCCGCCGGCTACCGGACAGACACAGTGCACCCCAAACCCCCCAGCGAGGTATCCCTGCCGCCCATTCTGGGTCAGACGCAGGGAACCGACGAGGTGCAACTGCCGCCCGATACGGGACAGACGCAGCGCACCCCAACCACCAAAAGGTACCCCGCCGCCCATTATGGGTCAGACGCAGGGCACCGACGAAGCACGACTGCTATCCCATTGGGGACAGACAAGTCGCACCCCAACAACCGAAGGATACCCTGCCGCCCACTATGGGTCAGACACAGGGCATCGACGAAGCAGACTGCCGCCCGATACGGGACAGACGCAGCCCACCCCAACCACCAAAGGGCACCCTGCCGCCCACTATGGGTCAGACACAGGGCACCGACGAAGCACGACTGCCGCCCGATACGGGACAGACGCAGCGCGCCCCAACCAGAGGAATGTTTTGGCTTCGCCCGTTGCTGGATTGCAACGGGTTACTGCAAGGCACATTCCAATTCGGGGGGGAACCTTTTTTTTTTTTTTTTTTTTTTTTTTTTTTTTTTTTTTTTTTTAACGCAGGAAAATCCTCATGGATACCCTACCCCAGCGGGGGCCGAGGTCGGGTTATGCCGGACTCTTACCGACTAAAAACCTGCGGCTTCCGTCTGGACGCACGGAGTCGGGTCACGAGGAGCTTGCGCATTCGTTCGCGACCCGACAGCGTTGGCCGGCGCTCTGTGCAGCGCCGGCGACGTCCCGAGAGGGAGGGGTCCCTCTCTAGTCGTCCCTCATGAGATGGTGCGCAGGAAGCGCACGCGCCATCTCGAGCCCTGGACCGGAGGCGGATTCCCCCGAACCCGCCAACGAAGGCTCATGGGACTGCGGGAGAGGGAGGCTTTCGGCAACGAAAGCCGCCCTCTGGCGTCCCGTGCGACGGCGACGAAGCGGAAGGGAGGATGCATCATCTTCCCTAGCCCTCTCCGCCGCCTCCTTCGCGAGCATTACGGCCTCGCAGAAGGATCGCACCGCCTGCCACGATCTCTCACTCTCGACCATAGCGCGAACCACGGTCGGGAGCGAGATGTCGGCACCCAATACAGAGCCGAGCGCGCTGCGCTCCGCATCCCACGCCGGGCACACCTCCAGCGTGACACACAGTCCGTCGCACACTGATCTGCGAGCCGTACTTCGTCCCCTCTGGTGAGAACTGGGTTCGGGACAATGACGGCTCCGTTGCGATCGTCCGATGGGGCGCGGCGAACTCCCCACCCTTCGAAAAGGTAGCGAAGGGTCCGGGATACGTCGCTGTGTGGTTTGAGGATTTTGTAGTCGTCGGTGGCTACTTTTCCCCGAACCGCACACTCGCCGAGTTCGAGATTTATCTCGGACGGGTGGGCGCCTTAATCGGCCAATGCCACCCTCGCCAAGTGCTCCTCGCTGGCGACTTCAATGCCTGGAATATGGCTTGGGGTTCCGTCAGAACGGACGTATTTGGCGAGGCACTGGAGGAGTTTGCCCTCGGACAAGGGTTGGCCCTTCTCAACCGGGGATCGATGAGCACGTGCGTGCGACCCCAGGGCGAGTCGATCGTGGACATCACGTTCGCGAGTCCCGCCCTGGCGCGCCGTGTTCGGGACTGGGGAGTGGTGGATACGGCGGTGTTGTGTGATCACCGATACATTCGGTTCGATCTCGCAGCCGTATCCCCGTCAGATCCAGCCGGTCCCTTCCGGCCCCCGGTTGACGACGGCCCGAGGTGGCAGTTGAGGCACCTCGACAGGGACCTCGCGAAGGAAGCTGCAAGTGGTTGCGGCGGCAGGGCAGCACTATTTGGTGCCGCCTTTGTACGCCGTCTCGCCACCACATTCCACCCCTCGTCCATAGACGCAGGAGCCGGCGGCAGAGGCCGTGGCTCCTTTTGGGGAGGGGAGGGGGCAGGCTGTTTGCCTTTGGCCTTTCCCTTCTTCCCTTTTTTGGGATTCGGGGTGGGGCCAGGGGCAGACTTAGCCTGGGACGCCAGCACCGCTGGTGCCACAGGCTTAGGCTGGGAGGCAGCCTTTGCCTTATCGGCAGCCAGCGGCGGACGAAGGCGGGGTTCGGGCGGCAGCCTCTGCTGCAGCGCCTCGAACCGCGCGTTGACCATCTTGCCCACGCTGAGCATGATGGTCCGCTCTATTGTCTGCACTAGGTCAGAGGGTAGGGTCAGCGTAGGGCATGACCCGCCAACATTGACAGGTGGCAGCTCTTCTGCCACCCTGTCTTGACCTCGCCGCATCTCGGCACGCACTTCGGCCAATTCGCGGCGGAGATCCGCCAACTCCGTTCGCAACTGGTCATTGTCCGCCTTATAGCGTTCATTGGCCAGTCGCAAACGGGTCTCCTCCTCTGAAGTAGTGCGCTTTTGAAGCTCACCTAGCACTTCAGTAATGCAAGAGGCAGCACCTCGCAGAGCCTTAACGTATGTCCCCTTAAGGTTTTTTGAGGTACTAGCCACCTGCGCAATAACCGCGACCGAATTACGGACCCTCTCCTCTAATTCCGTAGCCGGTACCTCCTCTGCTGCGGCCTCAAGGTTCACAGGCGAGCTAGGCTTAGCTCGAGCCGTGCGAACCTTTCGGGCTGCCTCTTCCAACTCTTGCTCAGCGCGGAGTTCCAGCTCGGCGCGCTGAGCCGCTACCAACTCCGCCTTGGCTTTGGCGAGGCCGACATACTGCCCAGTGGTGGGCGGTCGACCTCTGCCTCGACGTGTGGAAGAAATTTTCGGGGCCTTTACAGGCTCCGACGCTGAGCCACTATCCTCGTCGGATGTGGTCCCCCTCGCGGAACGGCTGCGCTTGCGCTGCCAGAACCGCCCGGTCTCTTCGGAACCCTCTTCTAAGCTCATCACCGAGCCGGAGCTGTGCTCCTCGGTGAGAGCAGGTTCCCTCCTCGAACCTACTTTTCTTTGACCAGGTTCACGGTCGGGTACACCGCCCGTCTCAGGCCTATCATCAACTCCGCCCGTCTCAGGCACAACGTCTTTGGTTGGGATTAGTTTTTCTGCCATACAGTTCCCACGAGTATGGGGGATTTAAAAAGTCCACCAGGGAAGTGCCCCCTGTTCCCTGGTAACTCTTATACTGTGCGGGGTCGAGTGGTCCCGCACAGGTGGCCGCTCGCGGGCAGACTTCTCCCAGTCTGCCACCTCAATGAGGCGACCGAACGCCGTCGCAAGGCCCATGAAGGGCGCCCCAACGTTCAGCCTTTGGGGATTTTTTATAGAGGTTTACTCCTCGCGGACCGGGCGGTTAAGCCAAGTCCACCGTTCCGTCAAAGCCGCGAGACATGATCCACGACACTTTGACGGTTTACGGGTTCGGTGACGGTGACAATCAAATGTCTACGTGACGGCAGGGTAAGTGCACGCCACGCCCGTCACCCTTGACCCGGGCAAATACCCCAACAGTCAACCCCTCCCTGGCCCGAGCAAATACTCCGACAGCCAGAACAACGAAGTACAACTGCCGCCCGATACGGAACAGACGCAGCGTACTGACGAGGTGCCACTGCCGCCCAATATGGGACAGACGCAAGGCACCTCAACCACCAGTGAGCACCCTGCCGCCCACTATGGGTCAGACACAGGGTGCCGACGAGGCACGACTGCCGCCCGATACGGGACAGACGCAGCGCACCCCAACCACCAAAAGGTACCCCGCCGCCCATTATGGGTCAGACGCAGGGCACCGACGAAGCACGACTGCCATCCCATTGGGGACAGACAAGTCGCACCCCAACCACCGAAGAATACCCTGCCGCCCACTATGGGTCAGACACAGGGCATCGACGAAGCAGACTGCCGCCCGATACGGGACAGACGCAGCCCACCCCAACCACCAAAGGGCACCCTGCCGCCCACTATGGGTCAGACACAGGGCACCGACGGAGCACGACTGCCGCCCGATACGGGACAGACGCAGCCCACCCCAACCACCAAAGGGCACCCTGCCGCCCACTATGGGTCAGACACAGGGCACCGACGAAGCACGACTGCCGCCCGATACGGGACAGACGCAGCGTGCTCCAACCAGAGGAATGTTTTGGCTTCGCCCGTTGCTGGATTGCAACGGGTTACTGAGCCCCCCCGCCACGACAAGGCACATTCCAATTCGGGGGGGAACCTAACCTAACCTAACCTTTTTTTTTTAACGCAGGAAAATCCTCATGGATACCCTACCCCAGCGGGGGCCGAGGTCGGGTTATGCCGGACTCTTACCGACTAAAAACCTGCGGCTTCCGTCTAGACGCACGGAGTCGGGTCACGAGGAGCTTGCGCATTCATTCGCGGCCCGACAGCGTTGGCCGGCGCTCTGTGCAGCGCCGGCGACGTCCCGAGAGGGAGGGGTCCCTCTCTAGTCATCCCTCATGAGATGGTGCGCAGGAAGCGCACGCGCCATCTCGAGCCCTGGACCGGAGGCGGATTCCCCCGAACCCGCCAACGAAGGCTCATGGGACTGCGGGAGAGGGAGGCTTTCGGCAACGAAAGCCGCCCTCCGGCGTCCCGTGCGACGGCGACGAAGCGGAAGGGAGGATGCATCATCTTCCCTCGCCCTCTCCGCCGCCTCCTTCGCGAGCATTACGGCCTCGCAGAAGGATCGCACCGCCTGCCACGATCTCTCACTCTCGACCATAGCGCGAACCACGGTCGGGAGCGAGATGTCGGCACCCAATACAGAGCCGAGCGCGCTGCGCTCCGCATCCCACGCCGGGCACACCTCCAGCGTGTGCTGGGCCGTCTCGTCGAGGCAATCGTCGCAGTGGTGGCACCTGGCATTCGGTTCCCGACCAATCCGAAACAGGTAACTCCCGAAACAACCATGTCCCGAGAGCACCTGAGTCAGACGGTAGGTCAGGAAACCGTGTCGCCTACCCAACCACTGCTGGAAGACCGGACGAATTGCCTCGATAGTCCAGAGTCCGGCGCTCGAAAGCGCCAGCCTGGACTCCCACGCTTCGGTAGCCCGTTGGCGCAGCTCAGCTCTGTGCCCCTCCTGTTCCTGCAGTGCAGGCGGGTGACCCCTGGCCCGGAGCGCCTCCACGCGCCACTCGTAGAGCGACGCGAGGGCTCTCGCTTCCAGGTCCCAGGGAATAGTACCCGCCAGCACGCAAGATGCCTCACCCGAGATCGTGCGATAACCCCGTACCACCCTGATCGCCATCACCCGCTGGACTCGCGTCAAGCGGGCGATATTGCTGCGACTCAGGGCGCTGCCGGCCCACACAGGGGCACCATACAGGGCCATCGATCTCACGATTCCCGCGTAGAGACGCCGACACGACGTCTCAGGTCCGCCGAGATTCGGCAGCAGCCTTCCCAGGGCCGCAGCCGCCCTCAGCAGCCGAGGCTCAAGGCACTCGAAGTGGGGGCCGAAGTTCCACCGGCTATCCAGGACGAGTCCCAGATAGCGCATCGACGGCCTCACGTCGATGCGGACTCCGGATACGACGATATGGGCACCCCGGGGCGGCGCATTCCGCGGGCCATGGAACACCACGGCCTCGGACTTTTCGAGCGCCACCCGCAAACCCAATCGCCGTATGCAGCCCACCACGAATGCCGCGCCGGCGGTGGCGCGCAAGGAAGCATCCCTGTGGCTTTTGCCTCGGGCAGTGACCAACGTGTCGTCCGCGTAACAGACTACGCCGACACCCGGCACTGTGGCTCCTCGCAGCACCCAGTCGTAGCCGATGTTCCAGAGGAGTGGGCCTAGTACCGATCCCTGAGGAACGCCGCACGACATCTCCCGCCGACACCACCGGTCTCGACCGGGGTATTCCACCGCACGCCCAGACAGGTAGTCCCCGACGACCCGGCGCAGGTACGGAGGAACTCCGTGGAATCGGAGCCCCTCCCTGATGCAGCTCCAGGGGAGGGAGTTAAATGCGTTGGCGATGTCCAGAGACACCGCCAACACGACCTCACCCCGGGCGATCGCGTCCTGCGCCAAGGACTTAACCCGCTGAATCGCGTCTACGGCAGACCTACCCCTGCGGAATCCAAACTGGCAGTCTGCCAGATCTGGTCCGACATCCTCTAGGTGCCCGACGATCCGGGCGGCCACAACTCTCTCAAAGAGTTTGGCGTCCTCGTCGAGCATCACTATCGGGCGGTACGCAGATGGGGATTCCGCCGGACGCCCTTCCTTTCTGAGGAGAACGAGACGGCCTGTCTTCCACCGCTGTGGAACCTGGCCTAGGGCCAGACAGGCGTCGAAGAGTCTCCTCAGACGAGGCTCGAGGGCATCCATGGCCAAGACCAACACCCGGCCGGGTACGCCGTCAGGACCGGGGGCGGTGTTTTTGGCTCGCAGCCGCAACACCGCAGCTCCCAGCTCTCCCGGGGTCACTGACGGCGCCACATCCGGGCCGGACTCCGCGGCAACCGAAGGCATCATGGGGGGACTGGGATGGTCCCCCGTCCGCGGAAACAGGGCCGCAACGACTCTGTCCAGGATTTGCGGCTGGAGACTTCGCGTGAGTGGGGGTGCCCAGGGGCGAAGTTTGCACATCGCCAACCTGTACGGCCTCCCCCACGGGTCGCGGTTCAACGTCCCCAGCAACTCCTCCCTCGCAAGAGCCTTAGCCCTGCCGATCGCTGCCTTCAGCTGCCGCCGGGACTCCTTGAAGGAAGCATGCAGGAGTGCAATCACATTCTCCTCCCGCATCCGCCGCCGCCTGTAATTGGTGTACTGGCGTCGTGCGACCACACAAGCTGCACGCAAATTCGTGAGCTCGGTGGACCACCAGTACACCTGGGGCTTCGGGGGACGACGCCTGGCTCGGGGCATTGACGCGTCGCAAACCTGCGACAACGCGCCCCGCAGCCATTCCGCCTCGTCCTCCACCACCACGGGGCCCCCAGGCGCGGACACCCACGATTGCACAATTGCAGCTTCCTTCGCGAGGTCCCTGTCGAGGTGCCTCAACTGCCACCTCGGGCCGTCGTCAACCGGGGGCCGGAAGGGACCGGCTGGATCTGACGGGGATACGGCTGCGAGATCGAACCGAATGTATCGGTGATCACACAACACCGCCGTATCCACCACTCCCCAGTCCCGAACACGGCGCGCCAGGGCGGGACTCGCGAACGTGATGTCCACGATCGACTCGCCCTGGGGTCGCACGCACGTGCTCATCGATCCCCGGTTGAGAAGGGCCAACCCTTGTCCGAGGGCAAACTCCTCCAGTGCCTCGCCAAATACGTCCGTTCTGACGGAACCCCAAGCCGTATTCCAGGCATTGAAGTCGCCAGCGAGGAGCACTTGGCGAGGGTGGCATTGGCCGATTAAGGCGCCCACCCGTCCGAGATAAATCTCGAACTCGGCGAGTGTGCGGTTCGGGGAAAAGTAGCCACCGACGACTACAAAATCCTCAAACCACACAGCGACGTATCCCGGACCCTTCGCTACCTTTTCGAAGGGTGGGGAGTTCGCCGCGCCCCATCGGACGATCGCGACGGAGCCGTCATTGTCCCGAACCCAGTTCGCACCGGGGGGGACATAGTACGGCTCGCAGATCACGGCCACGTCTATCGACCATTCCGCAAAGCTCTGGAACAGGAGGTCCTGAGCTCTGGCGGAGTGTTCGATATTCGCCTGGAGGAATCGGAGCTTGTGGTCCATAACTAGGATTCCATGGCCACAAGTCCGTCCCCGGACACTCCAGCTGAGCTGCCGCTGGCCGACTGCGTTGAGGATGCAGTCGGTGGTGGTAGCCGCCTTTTAGGCCGAGGGGCATGGCACGATTTGCCCCCCAGCCTGTGATCGGCCGGCTTCTTGGCAGCCGCGCACACAGTGCAGTGTGCAGCGGCGGCGTTGCAGTCGCGGGCGACGTGGCCCGGCTTTCCGCAGCGGTAACAATTACTGCTGCGGTCAACCGGACTGCTGCACTGCTCCCGGACGTGCCCGAGTTGCAGGCACCGGAAGCAGCGCAGAGGTCTCGTTTCGAGGAGCGAGACCTTCGCCGACACCCACCCGACAAGCAACCGCCTGCCATCAGCCACCTTATTGGCGGCAGCCACCGGGCAGCTCAGCCAGAGCGTGCCCAGACCCGATTTGTCGAGGCGGACCTCGCCAGTCTTGATGGACGCAATTGGGCATCCACCAATTCCGGCCACCGCCGCCGCGACATCTGCAGCGGAAACTGCGTCGTCCAACCCGGACACGCGCAGTTCCGCGCACTTCGTGGGCCTGGACACGGCCACGCTCTCCCCAAGGGCGGCCCGCAACTTCTCTGCCAGAGCGTCCGCCTTTTCGGTGTTTGAGGCACCGGGAATCTCTAGGATTCTGGCTCCTGTGGCGGACACTCTGAAATTGACAGAGTCAATGCCGAGGCTTCGAAGATCGACCTTCTTCTTGGCCTCGGCTAGAGTTGCGGCGTAGGTGACGCCCTTTTGAACCGCCTCCGGCTGCAGCTTTAACACTACAGCCAAGGACCGGGGAGGGCGCGGCTTGCGCCTCCGCTGTCGTCCCTTCTTGGTCTGCGGAGCCTGCTGGGAGACAGGTACCGCAGACTGGGCCCTCCGTGGTTGAGACGGCAGGGCAGCACTCTTTGGTGCCGCCTTAGGACGCCGTCTCGCCACCACATTCCACCCCTCGTCCATAGACGCAGGAGCCGGCGGCAGTGGCCGGGGCTCCCGTTGGGGTGGGGCTGGGGCAGGTTGTTTGGCTTTGGCCTTACCCTTCTTTCCCTTTTGGGACTTCGGGGATGGGCCAGGGCCAGACCTGCCCTGGGACGTCGGGACCGCTTGTGCCGCAGGCTTAGGCTGGGGGGCAGCCTTTGCCTTGTCGGCAGCCAACGGTGGACGGAGGCGCGGTTCGGGGAGCAGCCTCTGCTGCAAGCCCTCGAACCGAGCGTCGAGCATCTTACCCACACTGAGCATGATGCTCCGCTCCAGCTCTTGCACCTTGTCAGAGGACGGGGTCGCCGTTGGGCACGACCCCCTGACATTGACAGGTGGCTGCTCCTCTGCCACCCTGTCTGGGGCACGCCGCATATCGGCCCGTAATGCGGCCAACTCGCGGCGTACCTCCGCCAACTCCGTTCGCAGCTGGTCATTGTCCGCTTTGTAGCGGTCATTGGCCAGCCGCAGACGGGTCAGCTCCTCCGAAGCGGTGCGCTGGTGGAGCTCAGCTACCAGCTCCTTAATGGAGGAGGCAGCATCTCGAAGAGCCTTAACATACGTCCCCTTAAGGTTCTTCGAGGTGCTCGCCACTTGGGAGATGACCTCGACGGAGCTCATCACTCGAGCTTGCAATTCCGTCGCCGAGGTCTCATCCGCTGCGGTACTCGCAATCTCCGGCGAGCCGGGTTTGGCTCTAGCCATGCGGATTTTGCGAGCCGCCTCCTCCACTTCCTGCTCAGCGCGGAGCTCCATCTCTGCGCGCTGAGCTGCCACCAAGTCCGCCTTGGCTTTGGCGAGGCCGACGTATTGCCCAGTTGTGGGCGGTCGGCCTCTGCCTCGGCGTGCGGTGGAAACCTTCGGAGCCTTTACAGACTCCGAAGCGGAGCCACTATCCTCGTCGGAAGTCACTCCCCTAGCGGAACGGCTACGTTTCCGTTGCCAGAGCCGTCCTTTAGTCCCAAGGGACTCCGCAACACTCATCGCTGAACTGGAGCTTAGCTCCTCAGCTTGAGTGTCTTCAGTCTCTGAACCCATTTTACGACCGGGTTCTTGGTCGGCGTTTTCAGTTGTCCGGTTTGAGTTGCGTAGGTTGTGTTCACGAGGGCCAGCGGTCTGCTGACCCACGAAGCGATTGTTGCCCCCCCCAGAGTACGAGGGGCGGCCCTCCACCGAGGCGGAGGGGTGGGATTTCCCGGCATCTGCCGACGTACCCACCTGGGGACCACATTCACAATCACTTTTCTCCATCATTCGTTGCACCGATGACTCCACATCGTCGGCCCATTTTTTCAGGGGTTGGGCTCCCCTGTCAGGTGTCACTGCCGCCGGTTACCGGACAGACGCAGTGCACCCCAATCCCCCCAGCGAGGTATCCCTGCCGCCCATTCTGGGTCAGACGCAGGGAACCGACGAGGCGCAACTGCCGCCCGATACGGGACAGACGCAGCGCGCCCCAACCACCAAAAGGTACCCCGCCGCCCATTATGGGTCAGACGCAGGGCACCGACGAAGCACGACTGCCATCCCATTGGGGACAGACAAGTCACACCCCAACCACCGAAGGATACCCTGCCGCCCATTATGGGTCAGACACAGGGCATCGACGAAGCAGACTGCCGCCCGATACGGGACAGACGCAGCCCACCCCAACCACCAAAGGGCACCCTGCCGCCCACTATGGGTCAGACACAGGGCACCGACGAAGCACGACTGCCGCCCGATACGGGACAGACGCAGCGCGCCCCAACCAGAGGAACGTTTTGGCTTCGCCCGTTGCTGGATTGCAACGGGTTACTGAGCCCCCCCGCCACGACAAGGCACATTCCAATTCGGGGGGGAACCTAACCTAACCTAACCTAACCTAACCTAACCTAACCTAACCTAACCATATCACAAATATATATATTATATTGAGTTTTTGCTGGTCGATTTTCGAGATTTTTACATTGAAATTTTTGTTTTATTGACGCCGACCTGTTTATAAGGTTCCGGTGAAATTTTCATTTTGGAAACTCGAGAAAATCCCGGAAAACTCGATTTTTTAAAATTTTTTCGTAGACAAAGAACCGTTCTGACCGGTTCGAATTGGTTTTAATTGATCGTTTTTAGTTTTTAGGTTTTTGTTGATCCGAGAAGGTTAAATAACACCTTTCGGTACATCGTTGTTGACGGAAAACTAAATTTTTCATTGGTTTTTCATTTAAAATAGTTGATTTTTGGTAGTTTTTTATTTTCAAAATTTTATAAAACACTCTGTATTGCAAATCTTATTCAAATCTCTTATAACATCATCTGCGCCGTGTTCCTCCGCGTCTTTTAAGGTATTAAAGACCCCTCCTGGGGAAAACGGTGTTGGAAAAATCCGCAATACTTAGTGTAAATCCGGCAAATTTTGGTAAAAATTAGTGTTTTTCTTTAATATTTTCAAAATTTTTCATTGAACCCCCCCATTTTTTAGTTTCAATAGTTTGCTTTTGACCGTCCGCATCGATTGAGACATCAACCGTCCCGATCGGACGACAAAAACTTCGAAAAATAGCAAAATAGCACCTGCCACGCCCATCAAAAAGTTTACCTAAGCGGTGCTAAATTTAGTAAATTATAACACAAATATTTATATTACGTTGAGTTTTTGCTGGTCGATTTTTGAGTTTTTTACATTAAAATTTTTGTTTTATTGACGCCGACCTGTTTATAAGGTTCCGGTGAAATTTTCATTTTGGAAACTCGAGAAAATCCCGGAAAACTCGATTTTTTAAAATTTTTTCGTAGACAAAGAACCGTTCTGACCGGTTCGAATTGGTTTTAATTGATCGTTTTTAGTTTTTAGGTTTTTGTTGATCCGAGAAGGTTAAATAACACCTTTCGGTACATCGTTGTTGACGGAAAACTAAATTTTTCATTGGTTTTTCATTTAAAATAGTTGATTTTTGGTAGTTTTTTATTTTCAAAATTTTATAAAACACTCTGTATTGCAAATCTTATTCAAATCTCTTATAACATCATCTGCGCCGTGTTCCTCCGCGTCTTTTAAGGTATTAAAGACCCCTCCTGGGGAAAACGGTGTTGGAAAAATCCGCAATACTTAGTGTAAATCCGGCAAATTTTGGTAAAAATTAGTGTTTTTCTTTAATATTTTCAAAATTTTTCATTGAACCCCCCCATTTTTTAGTTTCAATAGTTTGCTTTTGACCGTCCGCATCGATTGAGACATCAACCGTCCCGATCGGACGACAAAAACTTCGAAAAATAGCAAAATAGCACCTGCCACGCCCATCAAAAAGTTTACCTAAGCGGTGCTAAATTTAGTAAATTATAACACAAATATTTATATTACGTTGAGTTTTTGCTGGTCGATTTTTGAGTTTTTTACATTAAAATTTTTGTTTTATTGACGCCGACCTGTTTATAAGGTTCCGGTGAAATTTTCATTTTGGAAACTCGAGAAAATCCCGGAAAACTCGATTTTTTAAAATTTTTTCGTAGACAAAGAACCGTTCTGACCGGTTCGAATTGGTTTTAATTGATCGTTTTTAGTTTTTAGGTTTTTGTTGATCCGAGAAGGTTAAATAACACCTTTCGGTACATCGTTGTTGACGGAAAACTAAATTTTTCATTGGTTTTTCATTTAAAATAGTTGATTTTTGGTAGTTTTTTATTTTCAAAATTTTATAAAACACTCTGTATTGCAAATCTTATTCAAATCTCTTATAACATCATCTGCGCCGTGTTCCTCCGCGTCTTTTAAGGTATTAAAGACCCCTCCTGGGGAAAACGGTGTTGGAAAAATCCGCAATACTTAGTGTAAATCCGGCAAATTTTGGTAAAAATTAGTGTTTTTCTTTAATATTTTCAAAATTTTTCATTGAACCCCCCCATTTTTTAGTTTCAATAGTTTGCTTTTGACCGTCCGCATCGATTGAGACATCAACCGTCCCGATCGGACGACAAAAACTTCGAAAAATAGCAAAATAGCACCTGCCACGCCCATCAAAAAGTTTACCTAAGCGGTGCTAAATTTAGTAAATTATAACACAAATATTTATATTACGTTGAGTTTTTGCTGGTCGATTTTTGAGTTTTTTTACATTAAAATTTTTGTTTTATTGACGCCGACCTGTTTATAAGGTTCCGGTGAAATTTTCATTTTGGAAACTCGAGAAAATCCCGGAAAACTCGATTTTTTAAAATTTTTTCGTAGACAAAGAACCGTTCTGACCGGTTCGAATTGGTTTTAATTGATCGTTTTTAGTTTTTAGGTTTTTGTTGATCCGAGAAGGTTAAATAACACCTTTCGGTACATCGTTGTTGACGGAAAACTAAATTTTTCATTGGTTTTTCATTTAAAATAGTTGATTTTTGGTAGTTTTTTATTTTCAAAATTTTATAAAACACTCTGTATTGCAAATCTTATTCAAATCTCTTATAACATCATCTGCGCCGTGTTCCTCCGCGTCTTTTAAGGTATTAAAGACCCCTCCTGGGGAAAACGGTGTTGGAAAAATCCGCAATACTTAGTGTAAATCCGGCAAATTTTGGTAAAAATTAGTGTTTTTCTTTAATATTTTCAAAATTTTTCATTGAACCCCCCCATTTTTTAGTTTCAATAGTTTGCTTTTGACCGTCCGCATCGATTGAGACATCAACCGTCCCGATCGGACGACAAAAACTTCGAAAAATAGCAAAATAGCACCTGCCACGCCCATCAAAAAGTTTACCTAAGCGGTGCTAAATTTAGTAAATTATAACACAAATATTTATATTACGTTGAGTTTTTGCTGGTCGATTTTTGAGTTTTTTTACATTAAAATTTTTGTTTTATTGACGCCGACCTGTTTATAAGGTTCCGGTGAAATTTTCATTTTGGAAACTCGAGAAAATCCCGGAAAACTCGATTTTTTAAAATTTTTTCGTAGACAAAGAACCGTTCTGACCGGTTCGAATTGGTTTTAATTGATCGTTTTTAGTTTTTAGGTTTTTGTTGATCCGAGAAGGTTAAATAACACCTTTCGGTACATCGTTGTTGACGGAAAACTAAATTTTTCATTGGTTTTTCATTTAAAATAGTTGATTTTTGGTAGTTTTTTATTTTCAAAATTTTATAAAACACTCTGTATTGCAAATCTTATTCAAATCTCTTATAACATCATCTGCGCCGTGTTCCTCCGCGTCTTTTAAGGTATTAAAGACCCCTCCTGGGGAAAACGGTGTTGGAAAAATCCGCAATACTTAGTGTAAATCCGGCAAATTTTGGTAAAAATTAGTGTTTTTCTTTAATATTTTCAAAATTTTTCATTGAACCCCCCCATTTTTTAGTTTCAATAGTTTGCTTTTGACCGTCCGCATCGATTGAGACATCAACCGTCCCGATCGGACGACAAAAACTTCGAAAAATAGCAAAATAGCACCTGCCACGCCCATCAAAAAGTTTACCTAAGCGGTGCTAAATTTAGTAAATTATAACACAAATATTTATATTACGTTGAGTTTTTGCTGGTCGATTTTTGAGTTTTTTTACATTAAAATTTTTGTTTTATTGACGCCGACCTGTTTATAAGGTTCCGGTGAAATTTTCATTTTGGAAACTCGAGAAAATCCCGGAAAACTCGATTTTTTAAAATTTTTTCGTAGACAAAGAACCGTTCTGACCGGTTCGAATTGGTTTTAATTGATCGTTTTTAGTTTTTAGGTTTTTGTTGATCCGAGAAGGTTAAATAACACCTTTCGGTACATCGTTGTTGACGGAAAACTAAATTTTTCATTGGTTTTTCATTTAAAATAGTTGATTTTTGGTAGTTTTTTATTTTCAAAATTTTATAAAACACTCTGTATTGCAAATCTTATTCAAATCTCTTATAACATCATCTGCGCCGTGTTCCTCCGCGTCTTTTAAGGTATTAAAGACCCCTCCTGGGGAAAACGGTGTTGGAAAAATCCGCAATACTTAGTGTAAATCCGGCAAATTTTGGTAAAAATTAGTGTTTTTCTTTAATATTTTCAAAATTTTTCATTGAACCCCCCCATTTTTTAGTTTCAATAGTTTGCTTTTGACCGTCCGCATCGATTGAGACATCAACCGTCCCGATCGGACGACAAAAACTTCGAAAAATAGCAAAATAGCACCTGCCACGCCCATCAAAAAGTTTACCTAAGCGGTGCTAAATTTAGTAAATTATAACACAAATATTTATATTACGTTGAGTTTTTGCTGGTCGATTTTTGAGTTTTTTACATTAAAATTTTTGTTTTATTGACGCCGACCTGTTTATAAGGTTCCGGTGAAATTTTCATTTTGGAAACTCGAGAAAATCCCGGAAAACTCGATTTTTTAAAATTTTTTCGTAGACAAAGAACCGTTCTGACCGGTTCGAATTGGTTTTAATTGATCGTTTTTAGTTTTTAGGTTTTTGTTGATCCGAGAAGGTTAAATAACACCTTTCGGTACATCGTTGTTGACGGAAAACTAAATTTTTCATTGGTTTTTCATTTAAAATAGTTGATTTTTGGTAGTTTTTTATTTTCAAAATTTTATAAAACACTCTGTATTGCAAATCTTATTCAAATCTCTTATAACATCATCTGCGCCGTGTTCCTCCGCGTCTTTTAAGGTATTAAAGACCCCTCCTGGGGAAAACGGTGTTGGAAAAATCCGCAATACTTAGTGTAAATCCGGCAAATTTTGGTAAAAATTAGTGTTTTTCTTTAATATTTTCAAAATTTTTCATTGAACCCCCCCATTTTTTAGTTTCAATAGTTTGCTTTTGACCGTCCGCATCGATTGAGACATCAACCGTCCCGATCGGACGACAAAAACTTCGAAAAATAGCAAAATAGCACCTGCCACGCCCATCAAAAAGTTTACCTAAGCGGTGCTAAATTTAGTAAATTATAACACAAATATTTATATTACGTTGAGTTTTTGCTGGTCGATTTTTGAGTTTTTTACATTAAAATTTTTGTTTTATTGACGCCGACCTGTTTATAAGGTTCCGGTGAAATTTTCATTTTGGAAACTCGAGAAAATCCCGGAAAACTCGATTTTTTAAAATTTTTTCGTAGACAAAGAACCGTTCTGACCGGTTCGAATTGGTTTTAATTGATCGTTTTTAGTTTTTAGGTTTTTGTTGATCCGAGAAGGTTAAATAACACCTTTCGGTACATCGTTGTTGACGGAAAACTAAATTTTTCATTGGTTTTTCATTTAAAATAGTTTATTTTTGGTAGTTTTTTATTTTCAAAATTTTATAAAACACTCTGTATTGCAAATCTTATTCAAATCTCTTATAACATCATCTGCGCCGTGTTCCTCCGCGTCTTTTAAGGTATTAAAGACCCCTCCTGGGGAAAACGGTGTTGGAAAAATCCGCAATACTTAGTGTAAATCCGGCAAATTTTGGTAAAAATTAGTGTTTTTCTTTAATATTTTCAAAATTTTTCATTGAACCCCCCCATTTTTTAGTTTCAATAGTTTGCTTTTGACCGTCCGCATCGATTGAGACATCAACCGTCCCGATCGGACGACAAAAACTTCGAAAAATAGCAAAATAGCACCTGCCACGCCCATCAAAAAGTTTACCTAAGCGGTGCTAAATTTAGTAAATTATAACACAAATATTTATATTACGTTGAGTTTTTGCTGGTCGATTTTTGAGTTTTTTTACATTAAAATTTTTGTTTTATTGACGCCGACCTGTTTATAAGGTTCCGGTGAAATTTTCATTTTGGAAACTCGAGAAAATCCCGGAAAACTCGATTTTTTAAAATTTTTTCGTAGACAAAGAACCGTTCTGACCGGTTCGAATTGGTTTTAATTGATCGTTTTTAGTTTTTAGGTTTTTGTTGATCCGAGAAGGTTAAATAACACCTTTCGGTACATCGTTGTTGACGGAAAACTAAATTTTTCATTGGTTTTTCATTTAAAATAGTTGATTTTTGGTAGTTTTTTATTTTCAAAATTTTATAAAACACTCTGTATTGCAAATCTTATTCAAATCTCTTATAACATCATCTGCGCCGTGTTCCTCCGCGTCTTTTAAGGTATTAAAGACCCCTCCTGGGGAAAACGGTGTTGGAAAAATCCGCAATACTTAGTGTAAATCCGGCAAATTTTGGTAAAAATTAGTGTTTTTCTTTAATATTTTCAAAATTTTTCATTGAACCCCCCCATTTTTTAGTTTCAATAGTTTGCTTTTGACCGTCCGCATCGATTGAGACATCAACCGTCCCGATCGGACGACAAAAACTTCGAAAAATAGCAAAATAGCACCTGCCACGCCCATCAAAAAGTTTACCTAAGCGGTGCTAAATTTAGTAAATTATAACACAAATATTTATATTACGTTGAGTTTTTGCTGGTCGATTTTTGAGTTTTTTACATTAAAATTTTTGTTTTATTGACGCCGACCTGTTTATAAGGTTCCGGTGAAATTTTCATTTTGGAAACTCGAGAAAATCCCGGAAAACTCGATTTTTTAAAATTTTTTCGTAGACAAAGAACCGTTCTGACCGGTTCGAATTGGTTTTAATTGATCGTTTTTAGTTTTTAGGTTTTTGTTGATCCGAGAAGGTTAAATAACACCTTTCGGTACATCGTTGTTGACGGAAAACTAAATTTTTCATTGGTTTTTCATTTAAAATAGTTGATTTTTGGTAGTTTTTTATTTTCAAAATTTTATAAAACACTCTGTATTGCAAATCTTATTCAAATCTCTTATAACATCATCTGCGCCGTGTTCCTCCGCGTCTTTTAAGGTATTAAAGACCCCTCCTGGGGAAAACGGTGTTGGAAAAATCCGCAATACTTAGTGTAAATCCGGCAAATTTTGGTAAAAATTAGTGTTTTTCTTTAATATTTTCAAAATTTTTCATTGAACCCCCCCATTTTTTAGTTTCAATAGTTTGCTTTTGACCGTCCGCATCGATTGAGACATCAACCGTCCCGATCGGACGACAAAAACTTCGAAAAATAGCAAAATAGCACCTGCCACGCCCATCAAAAAGTTTACCTAAGCGGTGCTAAATTTAGTAAATTATAACACAAATATTTATATTACGTTGAGTTTTTGCTGGTCGATTTTTGAGTTTTTTTACATTAAAATTTTTGTTTTATTGACGCCGACCTGTTTATAAGGTTCCGGTGAAATTTTCATTTTGGAAACTCGAGAAAATCCCGGAAAACTCGATTTTTTAAAATTTTTTCGTAGACAAAGAACCGTTCTGACCGGTTCGAATTGGTTTTAATTGATCGTTTTTAGTTTTTAGGTTTTTGTTGATCCGAGAAGGTTAAATAACACCTTTCGGTACATCGTTGTTGACGGAAAACTAAATTTTTCATTGGTTTTTCATTTAAAATAGTTGATTTTTGGTAGTTTTTTATTTTCAAAATTTTATAAAACACTCTGTATTGCAAATCTTATTCAAATCTCTTATAACATCATCTGCGCCGTGTTCCTCCGCGTCTTTTAAGGTATTAAAGACCCCTCCTGGGGAAAACGGTGTTGGAAAAATCCGCAATACTTAGTGTAAATCCGGCAAATTTTGGTAAAAATTAGTGTTTTTCTTTAATATTTTCAAAATTTTTCATTGAACCCCCCCATTTTTTAGTTTCAATAGTTTGCTTTTGACCGTCCGCATCGATTGAGACATCAACCGTCCCGATCGGACGACAAAAACTTCGAAAAATAGCAAAATAGCACCTGCCACGCCCATCAAAAAGTTTACCTAAGCGGTGCTAAATTTAGTAAATTATAACACAAATATTTATATTACGTTGAGTTTTTGCTGGTCGATTTTTGAGTTTTTTACATTAAAATTTTTGTTTTATTGACGCCGACCTGTTTATAAGGTTCCGGTGAAATTTTCATTTTGGAAACTCGAGAAAATCCCGGAAAACTCGATTTTTTAAAATTTTTTCGTAGACAAAGAACCGTTCTGACCGGTTCGAATTGGTTTTAATTGATCGTTTTTAGTTTTTAGGTTTTTGTTGATCCGAGAAGGTTAAATAACACCTTTCGGTACATCGTTGTTGACGGAAAACTAAATTTTTCATTGGTTTTTCATTTAAAATAGTTGATTTTTGGTAGTTTTTTATTTTCAAAATTTTATAAAACACTCTGTATTGCAAATCTTATTCAAATCTCTTATAACATCATCTGCGCCGTGTTCCTCCGCGTCTTTTAAGGTATTAAAGACCCCTCCTGGGGAAAACGGTGTTGGAAAAATCCGCAATACTTAGTGTAAATCCGGCAAATTTTGGTAAAAATTAGTGTTTTTCTTTAATATTTTCAAAATTTTTCATTGAACCCCCCCATTTTTTAGTTTCAATAGTTTGCTTTTGACCGTCCGCATCGATTGAGACATCAACCGTCCCGATCGGACGACAAAAACTTCGAAAAATAGCAAAATAGCACCTGCCACGCCCATCAAAAAGTTTACCTAAGCGGTGCTAAATTTAGTAAATTATAACACAAATATTTATATTACGTTGAGTTTTTGCTGGTCGATTTTTGAGTTTTTTACATTAAAATTTTTGTTTTATTGACGCCGACCTGTTTATAAGGTTCCGGTGAAATTTTCATTTTGGAAACTCGAGAAAATCCCGGAAAACTCGATTTTTTAAAATTTTTTCGTAGACAAAGAACCGTTCTGACCGGTTCGAATTGGTTTTAATTGATCGTTTTTAGTTTTTAGGTTTTTGTTGATCCGAGAAGGTTAAATAACACCTTTCGGTACATCGTTGTTGACGGAAAACTAAATTTTTCATTGGTTTTTCATTTAAAATAGTTGATTTTTGGTAGTTTTTTATTTTCAAAATTTTATAAAACACTCTGTATTGCAAATCTTATTCAAATCTCTTATAACATCATCTGCGCCGTGTTCCTCCGCGTCTTTTAAGGTATTAAAGACCCCTCCTGGGGAAAACGGTGTTGGAAAAATCCGCAATACTTAGTGTAAATCCGGCAAATTTTGGTAAAAATTAGTGTTTTTCTTTAATATTTTCAAAATTTTTCATTGAACCCCCCCATTTTTTAGTTTCAATAGTTTGCTTTTGACCGTCCGCATCGATTGAGACATCAACCGTCCCGATCGGACGACAAAAACTTCGAAAAATAGCAAAATAGCACCTGCCACGCCCATCAAAAAGTTTACCTAAGCGGTGCTAAATTTAGTAAATTATAACACAAATATTTATATTACGTTGAGTTTTTGCTGGTCGATTTTTGAGTTTTTTACATTAAAATTTTTGTTTTATTGACGCCGACCTGTTTATAAGGTTCCGGTGAAATTTTCATTTTGGAAACTCGAGAAAATCCCGGAAAACTCGATTTTTTAAAATTTTTTCGTAGACAAAGAACCGTTCTGACCGGTTCGAATTGGTTTTAATTGATCGTTTTTAGTTTTTAGGTTTTTGTTGATCCGAGAAGGTTAAATAACACCTTTCGGTACATCGTTGTTGACGGAAAACTAAATTTTTCATTGGTTTTTCATTTAAAATAGTTGATTTTTGGTAGTTTTTTATTTTCAAAATTTTATAAAACACTCTGTATTGCAAATCTTATTCAAATCTCTTATAACATCATCTGCGCCGTGTTCCTCCGCGTCTTTTAAGGTATTAAAGACCCCTCCTGGGGAAAACGGTGTTGGAAAAATCCGCAATACTTAGTGTAAATCCGGCAAATTTTGGTAAAAATTAGTGTTTTTCTTTAATATTTTCAAAATTTTTCATTGAACCCCCCCATTTTTTAGTTTCAATAGTTTGCTTTTGACCGTCCGCATCGATTGAGACATCAACCGTCCCGATCGGACGACAAAAACTTCGAAAAATAGCAAAATAGCACCTGCCACGCCCATCAAAAAGTTTACCTAAGCGGTGCTAAATTTAGTAAATTATAACACAAATATTTATATTACGTTGAGTTTTTGCTGGTCGATTTTTGAGTTTTTTACATTAAAATTTTTGTTTTATTGACGCCGACCTGTTTATAAGGTTCCGGTGAAATTTTCATTTTGGAAACTCGAGAAAATCCCGGAAAACTCGATTTTTTAAAATTTTTTCGTAGACAAAGAACCGTTCTGACCGGTTCGAATTGGTTTTAATTGATCGTTTTTAGTTTTTAGGTTTTTGTTGATCCGAGAAGGTTAAATAACACCTTTCGGTACATCGTTGTTGACGGAAAACTAAATTTTTCATTGGTTTTTCATTTAAAATAGTTGATTTTTGGTAGTTTTTTATTTTCAAAATTTTATAAAACACTCTGTATTGCAAATCTTATTCAAATCTCTTATAACATCATCTGCGCCGTGTTCCTCCGCGTCTTTTAAGGTATTAAAGACCCCTCCTGGGGAAAACGGTGTTGGAAAAATCCGCAATACTTAGTGTAAATCCGGCAAATTTTGGTAAAAATTAGTGTTTTTCTTTAATATTTTCAAAATTTTTCATTGAACCCCCCCATTTTTTAGTTTCAATAGTTTGCTTTTGACCGTCCGCATCGATTGAGACATCAACCGTCCCGATCGGACGACAAAAACTTCGAAAAATAGCAAAATAGCACCTGCCACGCCCATCAAAAAGTTTACCTAAGCGGTGCTAAATTTAGTAAATTATAACACAAATATTTATATTACGTTGAGTTTTTGCTGGTCGATTTTTGAGTTTTTTACATTAAAATTTTTGTTTTATTGACGCCGACCTGTTTATAAGGTTCCGGTGAAATTTTCATTTTGGAAACTCGAGAAAATCCCGGAAAACTCGATTTTTTAAAATTTTTTCGTAGACAAAGAACCGTTCTGACCGGTTCGAATTGGTTTTAATTGATCGTTTTTAGTTTTTAGGTTTTTGTTGATCCGAGAAGGTTAAATAACACCTTTCGGTACATCGTTGTTGACGGAAAACTAAATTTTTCATTGGTTTTTCATTTAAAATAGTTGATTTTTGGTAGTTTTTTATTTTCAAAATTTTATAAAACACTCTGTATTGCAAATCTTATTCAAATCTCTTATAACATCATCTGCGCCGTGTTCCTCCGCGTCTTTTAAGGTATTAAAGACCCCTCCTGGGGAAAACGGTGTTGGAAAAATCCGCAATACTTAGTGTAAATCCGGCAAATTTTGGTAAAAATTAGTGTTTTTCTTTAATATTTTCAAAATTTTTCATTGAACCCCCCCATTTTTTAGTTTCAATAGTTTGCTTTTGACCGTCCGCATCGATTGAGACATCAACCGTCCCGATCGGACGACAAAAACTTCGAAAAATAGCAAAATAGCACCTGCCACGCCCATCAAAAAGTTTACCTAAGCGGTGCTAAATTTAGTAAATTATAACACAAATATTTATATTACGTTGAGTTTTTGCTGGTCGATTTTTGAGTTTTTTACATTAAAATTTTTGTTTTATTGACGCCGACCTGTTTATAAGGTTCCGGTGAAATTTTCATTTTGGAAACTCGAGAAAATCCCGGAAAACTCGATTTTTTAAAATTTTTTCGTAGACAAAGAACCGTTCTGACCGGTTCGAATTGGTTTTAATTGATCGTTTTTAGTTTTTAGGTTTTTGTTGATCCGAGAAGGTTAAATAACACCTTTCGGTACATCGTTGTTGACGGAAAACTAAATTTTTCATTGGTTTTTCATTTAAAATAGTTGATTTTTGGTAGTTTTTTATTTTCAAAATTTTATAAAACACTCTGTATTGCAAATCTTATTCAAATCTCTTATAACATCATCTGCGCCGTGTTCCTCCGCGTCTTTTAAGGTATTAAAGACCCCTCCTGGGGAAAACGGTGTTGGAAAAATCCGCAATACTTAGTGTAAATCCGGCAAATTTTGGTAAAAATTAGTGTTTTTCTTTAATATTTTCAAAATTTTTCATTGAACCCCCCCATTTTTTAGTTTCAATAGTTTGCTTTTGACCGTCCGCATCGATTGAGACATCAACCGTCCCGATCGGACGACAAAAACTTCGAAAAATAGCAAAATAGCACCTGCCACGCCCATCAAAAAGTTTACCTAAGCGGTGCTAAATTTAGTAAATTATAACACAAATATTTATATTACGTTGAGTTTTTGCTGGTCGATTTTTGAGTTTTTTACATTAAAATTTTTGTTTTATTGACGCCGACCTGTTTATAAGGTTCCGGTGAAATTTTCATTTTGGAAACTCGAGAAAATCCCGGAAAACTCGATTTTTTAAAATTTTTTCGTAGACAAAGAACCGTTCTGACCGGTTCGAATTGGTTTTAATTGATCGTTTTTAGTTTTTAGGTTTTTGTTGATCCGAGAAGGTTAAATAACACCTTTCGGTACATCGTTGTTGACGGAAAACTAAATTTTTCATTGGTTTTTCATTTAAAATAGTTGATTTTTGGTAGTTTTTTATTTTCAAAATTTTATAAAACACTCTGTATTGCAAATCTTATTCAAATCTCTTATAACATCATCTGCGCCGTGTTCCTCCGCGTCTTTTAAGGTATTAAAGACCCCTCCTGGGGAAAACGGTGTTGGAAAAATCCGCAATACTTAGTGTAAATCCGGCAAATTTTGGTAAAAATTAGTGTTTTTCTTTAATATTTTCAAAATTTTTCATTGAACCCCCCCATTTTTTAGTTTCAATAGTTTGCTTTTGACCGTCCGCATCGATTGAGACATCAACCGTCCCGATCGGACGACAAAAACTTCGAAAAATAGCAAAATAGCACCTGCCACGCCCATCAAAAAGTTTACCTAAGCGGTGCTAAATTTAGTAAATTATAACACAAATATTTATATTACGTTGAGTTTTTGCTGGTCGATTTTTGAGTTTTTTACATTAAAATTTTTGTTTTATTGACGCCGACCTGTTTATAAGGTTCCGGTGAAATTTTCATTTTGGAAACTCGAGAAAATCCCGGAAAACTCGATTTTTTAAAATTTTTTCGTAGACAAAGAACCGTTCTGACCGGTTCGAATTGGTTTTAATTGATCGTTTTTAGTTTTTAGGTTTTTGTTGATCCGAGAAGGTTAAATAACACCTTTCGGTACATCGTTGTTGACGGAAAACTAAATTTTTCATTGGTTTTTCATTTAAAATAGTTGATTTTTGGTAGTTTTTTATTTTCAAAATTTTATAAAACACTCTGTATTGCAAATCTTATTCAAATCTCTTATAACATCATCTGCGCCGTGTTCCTCCGCGTCTTTTAAGGTATTAAAGACCCCTCCTGGGGAAAACGGTGTTGGAAAAATCCGCAATACTTAGTGTAAATCCGGCAAATTTTGGTAAAAATTAGTGTTTTTCTTTAATATTTTCAAAATTTTTCATTGAACCCCCCCATTTTTTAGTTTCAATAGTTTGCTTTTGACCGTCCGCATCGATTGAGACATCAACCGTCCCGATCGGACGACAAAAACTTCGAAAAATAGCAAAATAGCACCTGCCACGCCCATCAAAAAGTTTACCTAAGCGGTGCTAAATTTAGTAAATTATAACACAAATATTTATATTACGTTGAGTTTTTGCTGGTCGATTTTTGAGTTTTTTACATTAAAATTTTTGTTTTATTGACGCCGACCTGTTTATAAGGTTCCGGTGAAATTTTCATTTTGGAAACTCGAGAAAATCCCGGAAAACTCGATTTTTTAAAATTTTTTCGTAGACAAAGAACCGTTCTGACCGGTTCGAATTGGTTTTAATTGATCGTTTTTAGTTTTTAGGTTTTTGTTGATCCGAGAAGGTTAAATAACACCTTTCGGTACATCGTTGTTGACGGAAAACTAAATTTTTCATTGGTTTTTCATTTAAAATAGTTGATTTTTGGTAGTTTTTTATTTTCAAAATTTTATAAAACACTCTGTATTGCAAATCTTATTCAAATCTCTTATAACATCATCTGCGCCGTGTTCCTCCGCGTCTTTTAAGGTATTAAAGACCCCTCCTGGGGAAAACGGTGTTGGAAAAATCCGCAATACTTAGTGTAAATCCGGCAAATTTTGGTAAAAATTAGTGTTTTTCTTTAATATTTTCAAAATTTTTCATTGAACCCCCCCATTTTTTAGTTTCAATAGTTTGCTTTTGACCGTCCGCATCGATTGAGACATCAACCGTCCCGATCGGACGACAAAAACTTCGAAAAATAGCAAAATAGCACCTGCCACGCCCATCAAAAAGTTTACCTAAGCGGTGCTAAATTTAGTAAATTATAACACAAATATTTATATTACGTTGAGTTTTTGCTGGTCGATTTTTGAGTTTTTTACATTAAAATTTTTGTTTTATTGACGCCGACCTGTTTATAAGGTTCCGGTGAAATTTTCATTTTGGAAACTCGAGAAAATCCCGGAAAACTCGATTTTTTAAAATTTTTTCGTAGACAAAGAACCGTTCTGACCGGTTCGAATTGGTTTTAATTGATCGTTTTTAGTTTTTAGGTTTTTGTTGATCCGAGAAGGTTAAATAACACCTTTCGGTACATCGTTGTTGACGGAAAACTAAATTTTTCATTGGTTTTTCATTTAAAATAGTTGATTTTTGGTAGTTTTTTATTTTCAAAATTTTATAAAACACTCTGTATTGCAAATCTTATTCAAATCTCTTATAACATCATCTGCGCCGTGTTCCTCCGCGTCTTTTAAGGTATTAAAGACCCCTCCTGGGGAAAACGGTGTTGGAAAAATCCGCAATACTTAGTGTAAATCCGGCAAATTTTGGTAAAAATTAGTGTTTTTCTTTAATATTTTCAAAATTTTTCATTGAACCCCCCCATTTTTTAGTTTCAATAGTTTGCTTTTGACCGTCCGCATCGATTGAGACATCAACCGTCCCGATCGGACGACAAAAACTTCGAAAAATAGCAAAATAGCACCTGCCACGCCCATCAAAAAGTTTACCTAAGCGGTGCTAAATTTAGTAAATTATAACACAAATATTTATATTACGTTGAGTTTTTGCTGGTCGATTTTTGAGTTTTTTACATTAAAATTTTTGTTTTATTGACGCCGACCTGTTTATAAGGTTCCGGTGAAATTTTCATTTTGGAAACTCGAGAAAATCCCGGAAAACTCGATTTTTTAAAATTTTTTCGTAGACAAAGAACCGTTCTGACCGGTTCGAATTGGTTTTAATTGATCGTTTTTAGTTTTTAGGTTTTTGTTGATCCGAGAAGGTTAAATAACACCTTTCGGTACATCGTTGTTGACGGAAAACTAAATTTTTCATTGGTTTTTCATTTAAAATAGTTGATTTTTGGTAGTTTTTTATTTTCAAAATTTTATAAAACACTCTGTATTGCAAATCTTATTCAAATCTCTTATAACATCATCTGCGCCGTGTTCCTCCGCGTCTTTTAAGGTATTAAAGACCCCTCCTGGGGAAAACGGTGTTGGAAAAATCCGCAATACTTAGTGTAAATCCGGCAAATTTTGGTAAAAATTAGTGTTTTTCTTTAATATTTTCAAAATTTTTCATTGAACCCCCCCATTTTTTAGTTTCAATAGTTTGCTTTTGACCGTCCGCATCGATTGAGACATCAACCGTCCCGATCGGACGACAAAAACTTCGAAAAATAGCAAAATAGCACCTGCCACGCCCATCAAAAAGTTTACCTAAGCGGTGCTAAATTTAGTAAATTATAACACAAATATTTATATTACGTTGAGTTTTTGCTGGTCGATTTTTGAGTTTTTTACATTAAAATTTTTGTTTTATTGACGCCGACCTGTTTATAAGGTTCCGGTGAAATTTTCATTTTGGAAACTCGAGAAAATCCCGGAAAACTCGATTTTTTAAAATTTTTTCGTAGACAAAGAACCGTTCTGACCGGTTCGAATTGGTTTTAATTGATCGTTTTTAGTTTTTAGGTTTTTGTTGATCCGAGAAGGTTAAATAACACCTTTCGGTACATCGTTGTTGACGGAAAACTAAATTTTTCATTGGTTTTTCATTTAAAATAGTTGATTTTTGGTAGTTTTTTATTTTCAAAATTTTATAAAACACTCTGTATTGCAAATCTTATTCAAATCTCTTATAACATCATCTGCGCCGTGTTCCTCCGCGTCTTTTAAGGTATTAAAGACCCCTCCTGGGGAAAACGGTGTTGGAAAAATCCGCAATACTTAGTGTAAATCCGGCAAATTTTGGTAAAAATTAGTGTTTTTCTTTAATATTTTCAAAATTTTTCATTGAACCCCCCCATTTTTTAGTTTCAATAGTTTGCTTTTGACCGTCCGCATCGATTGAGACATCAACCGTCCCGATCGGACGACAAAAACTTCGAAAAATAGCAAAATAGCACCTGCCACGCCCATCAAAAAGTTTACCTAAGCGGTGCTAAATTTAGTAAATTATAACACAAATATTTATATTACGTTGAGTTTTTGCTGGTCGATTTTTGAGTTTTTTTACATTAAAATTTTTGTTTTATTGACGCCGACCTGTTTATAAGGTTCCGGTGAAATTTTCATTTTGGAAACTCGAGAAAATCCCGGAAAACTCGATTTTTTAAAATTTTTTCGTAGACAAAGAACCGTTCTGACCGGTTCGAATTGGTTTTAATTGATCGTTTTTAGTTTTTAGGTTTTTGTTGATCCGAGAAGGTTAAATAACACCTTTCGGTACATCGTTGTTGACGGAAAACTAAATTTTTCATTGGTTTTTCATTTAAAATAGTTGATTTTTGGTAGTTTTTTATTTTCAAAATTTTATAAAACACTCTGTATTGCAAATCTTATTCAAATCTCTTATAACATCATCTGCGCCGTGTTCCTCCGCGTCTTTTAAGGTATTAAAGACCCCTCCTGGGGAAAACGGTGTTGGAAAAATCCGCAATACTTAGTGTAAATCCGGCAAATTTTGGTAAAAATTAGTGTTTTTCTTTAATATTTTCAAAATTTTTCATTGAACCCCCCCATTTTTTAGTTTCAATAGTTTGCTTTTGACCGTCCGCATCGATTGAGACATCAACCGTCCCGATCGGACGACAAAAACTTCGAAAAATAGCAAAATAGCACCTGCCACGCCCATCAAAAAGTTTACCTAAGCGGTGCTAAATTTAGTAAATTATAACACAAATATTTATATTACGTTGAGTTTTTGCTGGTCGATTTTTGAGTTTTTTACATTAAAATTTTTGTTTTATTGACGCCGACCTGTTTATAAGGTTCCGGTGAAATTTTCATTTTGGAAACTCGAGAAAATCCCGGAAAACTCGATTTTTTAAAATTTTTTCGTAGACAAAGAACCGTTCTGACCGGTTCGAATTGGTTTTAATTGATCGTTTTTAGTTTTTAGGTTTTTGTTGATCCGAGAAGGTTAAATAACACCTTTCGGTACATCGTTGTTGACGGAAAACTAAATTTTTCATTGGTTTTTCATTTAAAATAGTTGATTTTTGGTAGTTTTTTATTTTCAAAATTTTATAAAACACTCTGTATTGCAAATCTTATTCAAATCTCTTATAACATCATCTGCGCCGTGTTCCTCCGCGTCTTTTAAGGTATTAAAGACCCCTCCTGGGGAAAACGGTGTTGGAAAAATCCGCAATACTTAGTGTAAATCCGGCAAATTTTGGTAAAAATTAGTGTTTTTCTTTAATATTTTCAAAATTTTTCATTGAACCCCCCCATTTTTTAGTTTCAATAGTTTGCTTTTGACCGTCCGCATCGATTGAGACATCAACCGTCCCGATCGGACGACAAAAACTTCGAAAAATAGCAAAATAGCACCTGCCACGCCCATCAAAAAGTTTACCTAAGCGGTGCTAAATTTAGTAAATTATAACACAAATATTTATATTACGTTGAGTTTTTGCTGGTCGATTTTTGAGTTTTTTTACATTAAAATTTTTGTTTTATTGACGCCGACCTGTTTATAAGCTTCCGGTGAAATTTTCATTTTGGAAACTCGAGAAAATCCCGGAAAACTCGATTTTTTAAAATTTTTTCGTAGACAAAGAACCGTTCTGACCGGTTCGAATTGGTTTTAATTGATCGTTTTTAGTTTTTAGGTTTTTGTTGATCCGAGAAGGTTAAATAACACCTTTCGGTACATCGTTGTTGACGGAAAACTAAATTTTTCATTGGTTTTTCATTTAAAATAGTTGATTTTTGGTAGTTTTTTATTTTCAAAATTTTATAAAACACTCTGTATTGCAAATCTTATTCAAATCTCTTATAACATCATCTGCGCCGTGTTCCTCCGCGTCTTTTAAGGTATTAAAGACCCCTCCTGGGGAAAACGGTGTTGGAAAAATCCGCAATACTTAGTGTAAATCCGGCAAATTTTGGTAAAAATTAGTGTTTTTCTTTAATATTTTCAAAATTTTTCATTGAACCCCCCCATTTTTTAGTTTCAATAGTTTGCTTTTGACCGTCCGCATCGATTGAGACATCAACCGTCCCGATCGGACGACAAAAACTTCGAAAAATAGCAAAATAGCACCTGCCACGCCCATCAAAAAGTTTACCTAAGCGGTGCTAAATTTAGTAAATTATAACACAAATATTTATATTACGTTGAGTTTTTGCTGGTCGATTTTTGAGTTTTTTACATTAAAATTTTTGTTTTATTGACGCCGACCTGTTTATAAGGTTCCGGTGAAATTTTCATTTTGGAAACTCGAGAAAATCCCGGAAAACTCGATTTTTTAAAATTTTTTCGTAGACAAAGAACCGTTCTGACCGGTTCGAATTGGTTTTAATTGATCGTTTTTAGTTTTTAGGTTTTTGTTGATCCGAGAAGGTTAAATAACACCTTTCGGTACATCGTTGTTGACGGAAAACTAAATTTTTCATTGGTTTTTCATTTAAAATAGTTGATTTTTGGTAGTTTTTTATTTTCAAAATTTTATAAAACACTCTGTATTGCAAATCTTATTCAAATCTCTTATAACATCATCTGCGCCGTGTTCCTCCGCGTCTTTTAAGGTATTAAAGACCCCTCCTGGGGAAAACGGTGTTGGAAAAATCCGCAATACTTAGTGTAAATCCGGCAAATTTTGGTAAAAATTAGTGTTTTTCTTTAATATTTTCAAAATTTTTCATTGAACCCCCCCATTTTTTAGTTTCAATAGTTTGCTTTTGACCGTCCGCATCGATTGAGACATCAACCGTCCCGATCGGACGACAAAAACTTCGAAAAATAGCAAAATAGCACCTGCCACGCCCATCAAAAAGTTTACCTAAGCGGTGCTAAATTTAGTAAATTATAACACAAATATTTATATTACGTTGAGTTTTTGCTGGTCGATTTTTGAGTTTTTTTACATTAAAATTTTTGTTTTATTGACGCCGACCTGTTTATAAGGTTCCGGTGAAATTTTCATTTTGGAAACTCGAGAAAATCCCGGAAAACTCGATTTTTTAAAATTTTTTCGTAGACAAAGAACCGTTCTGACCGGTTCGAATTGGTTTTAATTGATCGTTTTTAGTTTTTAGGTTTTTGTTGATCCGAGAAGGTTAAATAACACCTTTCGGTACATCGTTGTTGACGGAAAACTAAATTTTTCATTGGTTTTTCATTTAAAATAGTTGATTTTTGGTAGTTTTTTATTTTCAAAATTTTATAAAACACTCTGTATTGCAAATCTTATTCAAATCTCTTATAACATCATCTGCGCCGTGTTCCTCCGCGTCTTTTAAGGTATTAAAGACCCCTCCTGGGGAAAACGGTGTTGGAAAAATCCGCAATACTTAGTGTAAATCCGGCAAATTTTGGTAAAAATTAGTGTTTTTCTTTAATATTTTCAAAATTTTTCATTGAACCCCCCCATTTTTTAGTTTCAATAGTTTGCTTTTGACCGTCCGCATCGATTGAGACATCAACCGTCCCGATCGGACGACAAAAACTTCGAAAAATAGCAAAATAGCACCTGCCACGCCCATCAAAAAGTTTACCTAAGCGGTGCTAAATTTAGTAAATTATAACACAAATATTTATATTACGTTGAGTTTTTGCTGGTCGATTTTTGAGTTTTTTTACATTAAAATTTTTGTTTTATTGACGCCGACCTGTTTATAAGGTTCCGGTGAAATTTTCATTTTGGAAACTCGAGAAAATCCCGGAAAACTCGATTTTTTAAAATTTTTTCGTAGACAAAGAACCGTTCTGACCGGTTCGAATTGGTTTTAATTGATCGTTTTTAGTTTTTAGGTTTTTGTTGATCCGAGAAGGTTAAATAACACCTTTCGGTACATCGTTGTTGACGGAAAACTAAATTTTTCATTGGTTTTTCATTTAAAATAGTTGATTTTTGGTAGTTTTTTATTTTCAAAATTTTATAAAACACTCTGTATTGCAAATCTTATTCAAATCTCTTATAACATCATCTGCGCCGTGTTCCTCCGCGTCTTTTAAGGTATTAAAGACCCCTCCTGGGGAAAACGGTGTTGGAAAAATCCGCAATACTTAGTGTAAATCCGGCAAATTTTGGTAAAAATTAGTGTTTTTCTTTAATATTTTCAAAATTTTTCATTGAACCCCCCCATTTTTTAGTTTCAATAGTTTGCTTTTGACCGTCCGCATCGATTGAGACATCAACCGTCCCGATCGGACGACAAAAACTTCGAAAAATAGCAAAATAGCACCTGCCACGCCCATCAAAAAGTTTACCTAAGCGGTGCTAAATTTAGTAAATTATAACACAAATATTTATATTACGTTGAGTTTTTGCTGGTCGATTTTTGAGTTTTTTTACATTAAAATTTTTGTTTTATTGACGCCGACCTGTTTATAAGGTTCCGGTGAAATTTTCATTTTGGAAACTCGAGAAAATCCCGGAAAACTCGATTTTTTAAAATTTTTTCGTAGACAAAGAACCGTTCTGACCGGTTCGAATTGGTTTTAATTGATCGTTTTTAGTTTTTAGGTTTTTGTTGATCCGAGAAGGTTAAATAACACCTTTCGGTACATCGTTGTTGACGGAAAACTAAATTTTTCATTGGTTTTTCATTTAAAATAGTTGATTTTTGGTAGTTTTTTATTTTCAAAATTTTATAAAACACTCTGTATTGCAAATCTTATTCAAATCTCTTATAACATCATCTGCGCCGTGTTCCTCCGCGTCTTTTAAGGTATTAAAGACCCCTCCTGGGGAAAACGGTGTTGGAAAAATCCGCAATACTTAGTGTAAATCCGGCAAATTTTGGTAAAAATTAGTGTTTTTCTTTAATATTTTCAAAATTTTTCATTGAACCCCCCCATTTTTTAGTTTCAATAGTTTGCTTTTGACCGTCCGCATCGATTGAGACATCAACCGTCCCGATCGGACGACAAAAACTTCGAAAAATAGCAAAATAGCACCTGCCACGCCCATCAAAAAGTTTACCTAAGCGGTGCTAAATTTAGTAAATTATAACACAAATATTTATATTACGTTGAGTTTTTGCTGGTCGATTTTTGAGTTTTTTTACATTAAAATTTTTGTTTTATTGACGCCGACCTGTTTATAAGGTTCCGGTGAAATTTTCATTTTGGAAACTCGAGAAAATCCCGGAAAACTCGATTTTTTAAAATTTTTTCGTAGACAAAGAACCGTTCTGACCGGTTCGAATTGGTTTTAATTGATCGTTTTTAGTTTTTAGGTTTTTGTTGATCCGAGAAGGTTAAATAACACCTTTCGGTACATCGTTGTTGACGGAAAACTAAATTTTTCATTGGTTTTTCATTTAAAATAGTTGATTTTTGGTAGTTTTTTATTTTCAAAATTTTATAAAACACTCTGTATTGCAAATCTTATTCAAATCTCTTATAACATCATCTGCGCCGTGTTCCTCCGCGTCTTTTAAGGTATTAAAGACCCCTCCTGGGGAAAACGGTGTTGGAAAAATCCGCAATACTTAGTGTAAATCCGGCAAATTTTGGTAAAAATTAGTGTTTTTCTTTAATATTTTCAAAATTTTTCATTGAACCCCCCCATTTTTTAGTTTCAATAGTTTGCTTTTGACCGTCCGCATCGATTGAGACATCAACCGTCCCGATCGGACGACAAAAACTTCGAAAAATAGCAAAATAGCACCTGCCACGCCCATCAAAAAGTTTACCTAAGCGGTGCTAAATTTAGTAAATTATAACACAAATATTTATATTACGTTGAGTTTTTGCTGGTCGATTTTTGAGTTTTTTTACATTAAAATTTTTGTTTTATTGACGCCGACCTGTTTATAAGGTTCCGGTGAAATTTTCATTTTGGAAACTCGAGAAAATCCCGGAAAACTCGATTTTTTAAAATTTTTTCGTAGACAAAGAACCGTTCTGACCGGTTCGAATTGGTTTTAATTGATCGTTTTTAGTTTTTAGGTTTTTGTTGATCCGAGAAGGTTAAATAACACCTTTCGGTACATCGTTGTTGACGGAAAACTAAATTTTTCATTGGTTTTTCATTTAAAATAGTTGATTTTTGGTAGTTTTTTATTTTCAAAATTTTATAAAACACTCTGTATTGCAAATCTTATTCAAATCTCTTATAACATCATCTGCGCCGTGTTCCTCCGCGTCTTTTAAGGTATTAAAGACCCCTCCTGGGGAAAACGGTGTTGGAAAAATCCGCAATACTTAGTGTAAATCCGGCAAATTTTGGTAAAAATTAGTGTTTTTCTTTAATATTTTCAAAATTTTTCATTGAACCCCCCCATTTTTTAGTTTCAATAGTTTGCTTTTGACCGTCCGCATCGATTGAGACATCAACCGTCCCGATCGGACGACAAAAACTTCGAAAAATAGCAAAATAGCACCTGCCACGCCCATCAAAAAGTTTACCTAAGCGGTGCTAAATTTAGTAAATTATAACACAAATATTTATATTACGTTGAGTTTTTGCTGGTCGATTTTTGAGTTTTTTTACATTAAAATTTTTGTTTTATTGACGCCGACCTGTTTATAAGGTTCCGGTGAAATTTTCATTTTGGAAACTCGAGAAAATCCCGGAAAACTCGATTTTTTAAAATTTTTTCGTAGACAAAGAACCGTTCTGACCGGTTCGAATTGGTTTTAATTGATCGTTTTTAGTTTTTAGGTTTTTGTTGATCCGAGAAGGTTAAATAACACCTTTCGGTACATCGTTGTTGACGGAAAACTAAATTTTTCATTGGTTTTTCATTTAAAATAGTTGATTTTTGGTAGTTTTTTATTTTCAAAATTTTATAAAACACTCTGTATTGCAAATCTTATTCAAATCTCTTATAACATCATCTGCGCCGTGTTCCTCCGCGTCTTTTAAGGTATTAAAGACCCCTCCTGGGGAAAACGGTGTTGGAAAAATCCGCAATACTTAGTGTAAATCCGGCAAATTTTGGTAAAAATTAGTGTTTTTCTTTAATATTTTCAAAATTTTTCATTGAACCCCCCCATTTTTTAGTTTCAATAGTTTGCTTTTGACCGTCCGCATCGATTGAGACATCAACCGTCCCGATCGGACGACAAAAACTTCGAAAAATAGCAAAATAGCACCTGCCACGCCCATCAAAAAGTTTACCTAAGCGGTGCTAAATTTAGTAAATTATAACACAAATATTTATATTACGTTGAGTTTTTGCTGGTCGATTTTTGAGTTTTTTTACATTAAAATTTTTGTTTTATTGACGCCGACCTGTTTATAAGGTTCCGGTGAAATTTTCATTTTGGAAACTCGAGAAAATCCCGGAAAACTCGATTTTTTAAAATTTTTTCGTAGACAAAGAACCGTTCTGACCGGTTCGAATTGGTTTTAATTGATCGTTTTTAGTTTTTAGGTTTTTGTTGATCCGAGAAGGTTAAATAACACCTTTCGGTACATCGTTGTTGACGGAAAACTAAATTTTTCATTGGTTTTTCATTTAAAATAGTTGATTTTTGGTAGTTTTTTATTTTCAAAATTTTATAAAACACTCTGTATTGCAAATCTTATTCAAATCTCTTATAACATCATCTGCGCCGTGTTCCTCCGCGTCTTTTAAGGTATTAAAGACCCCTCCTGGGGAAAACGGTGTTGGAAAAATCCGCAATACTTAGTGTAAATCCGGCAAATTTTGGTAAAAATTAGTGTTTTTCTTTAATATTTTCAAAATTTTTCATTGAACCCCCCCATTTTTTAGTTTCAATAGTTTGCTTTTGACCGTCCGCATCGATTGAGACATCAACCGTCCCGATCGGACGACAAAAACTTCGAAAAATAGCAAAATAGCACCTGCCACGCCCATCAAAAAGTTTACCTAAGCGGTGCTAAATTTAGTAAATTATAACACAAATATTTATATTACGTTGAGTTTTTGCTGGTCGATTTTTGAGTTTTTTACATTAAAATTTTTGTTTTATTGACGCCGACCTGTTTATAAGGTTCCGGTGAAATTTTCATTTTGGAAACTCGAGAAAATCCCGGAAAACTCGATTTTTTAAAATTTTTTCGTAGACAAAGAACCGTTCTGACCGGTTCGAATTGGTTTTAATTGATCGTTTTTAGTTTTTAGGTTTTTGTTGATCCGAGAAGGTTAAATAACACCTTTCGGTACATCGTTGTTGACGGAAAACTAAATTTTTCATTGGTTTTTCATTTAAAATAGTTGATTTTTGGTAGTTTTTTATTTTCAAAATTTTATAAAACACTCTGTATTGCAAATCTTATTCAAATCTCTTATAACATCATCTGCGCCGTGTTCCTCCGCGTCTTTTAAGGTATTAAAGACCCCTCCTGGGGAAAACGGTGTTGGAAAAATCCGCAATACTTAGTGTAAATCCGGCAAATTTTGGTAAAAATTAGTGTTTTTCTTTAATATTTTCAAAATTTTTCATTGAACCCCCCCATTTTTTAGTTTCAATAGTTTGCTTTTGACCGTCCGCATCGATTGAGACATCAACCGTCCCGATCGGACGACAAAAACTTCGAAAAATAGCAAAATAGCACCTGCCACGCCCATCAAAAAGTTTACCTAAGCGGTGCTAAATTTAGTAAATTATAACACAAATATTTATATTACGTTGAGTTTTTGCTGGTCGATTTTTGAGTTTTTTACATTAAAATTTTTGTTTTATTGACGCCGACCTGTTTATAAGGTTCCGGTGAAATTTTCATTTTGGAAACTCGAGAAAATCCCGGAAAACTCGATTTTTTAAAATTTTTTCGTAGACAAAGAACCGTTCTGACCGGTTCGAATTGGTTTTAATTGATCGTTTTTAGTTTTTAGGTTTTTGTTGATCCGAGAAGGTTAAATAACACCTTTCGGTACATCGTTGTTGACGGAAAACTAAATTTTTCATTGGTTTTTCATTTAAAATAGTTGATTTTTGGTAGTTTTTTATTTTCAAAATTTTATAAAACACTCTGTATTGCAAATCTTATTCAAATCTCTTATAACATCATCTGCGCCGTGTTCCTCCGCGTCTTTTAAGGTATTAAAGACCCCTCCTGGGGAAAACGGTGTTGGAAAAATCCGCAATACTTAGTGTAAATCCGGCAAATTTTGGTAAAAATTAGTGTTTTTCTTTAATATTTTCAAAATTTTTCATTGAACCCCCCCATTTTTTAGTTTCAATAGTTTGCTTTTGACCGTCCGCATCGATTGAGACATCAACCGTCCCGATCGGACGACAAAAACTTCGAAAAATAGCAAAATAGCACCTGCCACGCCCATCAAAAAGTTTACCTAAGCGGTGCTAAATTTAGTAAATTATAACACAAATATTTATATTACGTTGAGTTTTTGCTGGTCGATTTTTGAGTTTTTTACATTAAAATTTTTGTTTTATTGACGCCGACCTGTTTATAAGGTTCCGGTGAAATTTTCATTTTGGAAACTCGAGAAAATCCCGGAAAACTCGATTTTTTAAAATTTTTTCGTAGACAAAGAACCGTTCTGACCGGTTCGAATTGGTTTTAATTGATCGTTTTTAGTTTTTAGGTTTTTGTTGATCCGAGAAGGTTAAATAACACCTTTCGGTACATCGTTGTTGACGGAAAACTAAATTTTTCATTGGTTTTTCATTTAAAATAGTTGATTTTTGGTAGTTTTTTATTTTCAAAATTTTATAAAACACTCTGTATTGCAAATCTTATTCAAATCTCTTATAACATCATCTGCGCCGTGTTCCTCCGCGTCTTTTAAGGTATTAAAGACCCCTCCTGGGGAAAACGGTGTTGGAAAAATCCGCAATACTTAGTGTAAATCCGGCAAATTTTGGTAAAAATTAGTGTTTTTCTTTAATATTTTCAAAATTTTTCATTGAACCCCCCCATTTTTTAGTTTCAATAGTTTGCTTTTGACCGTCCGCATCGATTGAGACATCAACCGTCCCGATCGGACGACAAAAACTTCGAAAAATAGCAAAATAGCACCTGCCACGCCCATCAAAAAGTTTACCTAAGCGGTGCTAAATTTAGTAAATTATAACACAAATATTTATATTACGTTGAGTTTTTGCTGGTCGATTTTTGAGTTTTTTACATTAAAATTTTTGTTTTATTGACGCCGACCTGTTTATAAGGTTCCGGTGAAATTTTCATTTTGGAAACTCGAGAAAATCCCGGAAAACTCGATTTTTTAAAATTTTTTCGTAGACAAAGAACCGTTCTGACCGGTTCGAATTGGTTTTAATTGATCGTTTTTAGTTTTTAGGTTTTTGTTGATCCGAGAAGGTTAAATAACACCTTTCGGTACATCGTTGTTGACGGAAAACTAAATTTTTCATTGGTTTTTCATTTAAAATAGTTGATTTTTGGTAGTTTTTTATTTTCAAAATTTTATAAAACACTCTGTATTGCAAATCTTATTCAAATCTCTTATAACATCATCTGCGCCGTGTTCCTCCGCGTCTTTTAAGGTATTAAAGACCCCTCCTGGGGAAAACGGTGTTGGAAAAATCCGCAATACTTAGTGTAAATCCGGCAAATTTTGGTAAAAATTAGTGTTTTTCTTTAATATTTTCAAAATTTTTCATTGAACCCCCCCATTTTTTAGTTTCAATAGTTTGCTTTTGACCGTCCGCATCGATTGAGACATCAACCGTCCCGATCGGACGACAAAAACTTCGAAAAATAGCAAAATAGCACCTGCCACGCCCATCAAAAAGTTTACCTAAGCGGTGCTAAATTTAGTAAATTATAACACAAATATTTATATTACGTTGAGTTTTTGCTGGTCGATTTTTGAGTTTTTTACATTAAAATTTTTGTTTTATTGACGCCGACCTGTTTATAAGGTTCCGGTGAAATTTTCATTTTGGAAACTCGAGAAAATCCCGGAAAACTCGATTTTTTAAAATTTTTTCGTAGACAAAGAACCGTTCTGACCGGTTCGAATTGGTTTTAATTGATCGTTTTTAGTTTTTAGGTTTTTGTTGATCCGAGAAGGTTAAATAACACCTTTCGGTACATCGTTGTTGACGGAAAACTAAATTTTTCATTGGTTTTTCATTTAAAATAGTTGATTTTTGGTAGTTTTTTATTTTCAAAATTTTATAAAACACTCTGTATTGCAAATCTTATTCAAATCTCTTATAACATCATCTGCGCCGTGTTCCTCCGCGTCTTTTAAGGTATTAAAGACCCCTCCTGGGGAAAACGGTGTTGGAAAAATCCGCAATACTTAGTGTAAATCCGGCAAATTTTGGTAAAAATTAGTGTTTTTCTTTAATATTTTCAAAATTTTTCATTGAACCCCCCCATTTTTTAGTTTCAATAGTTTGCTTTTGACCGTCCGCATCGATTGAGACATCAACCGTCCCGATCGGACGACAAAAACTTCGAAAAATAGCAAAATAGCACCTGCCACGCCCATCAAAAAGTTTACCTAAGCGGTGCTAAATTTAGTAAATTATAACACAAATATTTATATTACGTTGAGTTTTTGCTGGTCGATTTTTGAGTTTTTTACATTAAAATTTTTGTTTTATTGACGCCGACCTGTTTATAAGGTTCCGGTGAAATTTTCATTTTGGAAACTCGAGAAAATCCCGGAAAACTCGATTTTTTAAAATTTTTTCGTAGACAAAGAACCGTTCTGACCGGTTCGAATTGGTTTTAATTGATCGTTTTTAGTTTTTAGGTTTTTGTTGATCCGAGAAGGTTAAATAACACCTTTCGGTACATCGTTGTTGACGGAAAACTAAATTTTTCATTGGTTTTTCATTTAAAATAGTTGATTTTTGGTAGTTTTTTATTTTCAAAATTTTATAAAACACTCTGTATTGCAAATCTTATTCAAATCTCTTATAACATCATCTGCGCCGTGTTCCTCCGCGTCTTTTAAGGTATTAAAGACCCCTCCTGGGGAAAACGGTGTTGGAAAAATCCGCAATACTTAGTGTAAATCCGGCAAATTTTGGTAAAAATTAGTGTTTTTCTTTAATATTTTCAAAATTTTTCATTGAACCCCCCCATTTTTTAGTTTCAATAGTTTGCTTTTGACCGTCCGCATCGATTGAGACATCAACCGTCCCGATCGGACGACAAAAACTTCGAAAAATAGCAAAATAGCACCTGCCACGCCCATCAAAAAGTTTACCTAAGCGGTGCTAAATTTAGTAAATTATAACACAAATATTTATATTACGTTGAGTTTTTGCTGGTCGATTTTTGAGTTTTTTACATTAAAATTTTTGTTTTATTGACGCCGACCTGTTTATAAGGTTCCGGTGAAATTTTCATTTTGGAAACTCGAGAAAATCCCGGAAAACTCGATTTTTTAAAATTTTTTCGTAGACAAAGAACCGTTCTGACCGGTTCGAATTGGTTTTAATTGATCGTTTTTAGTTTTTAGGTTTTTGTTGATCCGAGAAGGTTAAATAACACCTTTCGGTACATCGTTGTTGACGGAAAACTAAATTTTTCATTGGTTTTTCATTTAAAATAGTTGATTTTTGGTAGTTTTTTATTTTCAAAATTTTATAAAACACTCTGTATTGCAAATCTTATTCAAATCTCTTATAACATCATCTGCGCCGTGTTCCTCCGCGTCTTTTAAGGTATTAAAGACCCCTCCTGGGGAAAACGGTGTTGGAAAAATCCGCAATACTTAGTGTAAATCCGGCAAATTTTGGTAAAAATTAGTGTTTTTCTTTAATATTTTCAAAATTTTTCATTGAACCCCCCCATTTTTTAGTTTCAATAGTTTGCTTTTGACCGTCCGCATCGATTGAGACATCAACCGTCCCGATCGGACGACAAAAACTTCGAAAAATAGCAAAATAGCACCTGCCACGCCCATCAAAAAGTTTACCTAAGCGGTGCTAAATTTAGTAAATTATAACACAAATATTTATATTACGTTGAGTTTTTGCTGGTCGATTTTTGAGTTTTTTACATTAAAATTTTTGTTTTATTGACGCCGACCTGTTTATAAGGTTCCGGTGAAATTTTCATTTTGGAAACTCGAGAAAATCCCGGAAAACTCGATTTTTTAAAATTTTTTCGTAGACAAAGAACCGTTCTGACCAGTTCGAATTGGTTTTAATTGATCGTTTTTAGTTTTTAGGTTTTTGTTGATCCGAGAAGGTTAAATAACACCTTTCGGTACATCGTTGTTGACGGAAAACTAAATTTTTCATTGGTTTTTCATTTAAAATAGTTGATTTTTGGTAGTTTTTTATTTTCAAAATTTTATAAAACACTCTGTATTGCAAATCTTATTCAAATCTCTTATAACATCATCTGCGCCGTGTTCCTCCGCGTCTTTTAAGGTATTAAAGACCCCTCCTGGGGAAAACGGTGTTGGAAAAATCCGCAATACTTAGTGTAAATCCGGCAAATTTTGGTAAAAATTAGTGTTTTTCTTTAATATTTTCAAAATTTTTCATTGAACCCCCCCATTTTTTAGTTTCAATAGTTTGCTTTTGACCGTCCGCATCGATTGAGACATCAACCGTCCCGATCGGACGACAAAAACTTCGAAAAATAGCAAAATAGCACCTGCCACGCCCATCAAAAAGTTTACCTAAGCGGTGCTAAATTTAGTAAATTATAACACAAATATTTATATTACGTTGAGTTTTTGCTGGTCGATTTTTGAGTTTTTTACATTAAAATTTTTGTTTTATTGACGCCGACCTGTTTATAAGGTTCCGGTGAAATTTTCATTTTGGAAACTCGAGAAAATCCCGGAAAACTCGATTTTTTAAAATTTTTTCGTAGACAAAGAACCGTTCTGACCGGTTCGAATTGGTTTTAATTGATCGTTTTTAGTTTTTAGGTTTTTGTTGATCCGAGAAGGTTAAATAACACCTTTCGGTACATCGTTGTTGACGGAAAACTAAATTTTTCATTGGTTTTTCATTTAAAATAGTTGATTTTTGGTAGTTTTTTATTTTCAAAATTTTATAAAACACTCTGTATTGCAAATCTTATTCAAATCTCTTATAACATCATCTGCGCCGTGTTCCTCCGCGTCTTTTAAGGTATTAAAGACCCCTCCTGGGGAAAACGGTGTTGGAAAAATCCGCAATACTTAGTGTAAATCCGGCAAATTTTGGTAAAAATTAGTGTTTTTCTTTAATATTTTCAAAATTTTTCATTGAACCCCCCCATTTTTTAGTTTCAATAGTTTGCTTTTGACCGTCCGCATCGATTGAGACATCAACCGTCCCGATCGGACGACAAAAACTTCGAAAAATAGCAAAATAGCACCTGCCACGCCCATCAAAAAGTTTACCTAAGCGGTGCTAAATTTAGTAAATTATAACACAAATATTTATATTACGTTGAGTTTTTGCTGGTCGATTTTTGAGTTTTTTTACATTAAAATTTTTGTTTTATTGACGCCGACCTGTTTATAAGGTTCCGGTGAAATTTTCATTTTGGAAACTCGAGAAAATCCCGGAAAACTCGATTTTTTAAAATTTTTTCGTAGACAAAGAACCGTTCTGACCGGTTCGAATTGGTTTTAATTGATCGTTTTTAGTTTTTAGGTTTTTGTTGATCCGAGAAGGTTAAATAACACCTTTCGGTACATCGTTGTTGACGGAAAACTAAATTTTTCATTGGTTTTTCATTTAAAATAGTTGATTTTTGGTAGTTTTTTATTTTCAAAATTTTATAAAACACTCTGTATTGCAAATCTTATTCAAATCTCTTATAACATCATCTGCGCCGTGTTCCTCCGCGTCTTTTAAGGTATTAAAGACCCCTCCTGGGGAAAACGGTGTTGGAAAAATCCGCAATACTTAGTGTAAATCCGGCAAATTTTGGTAAAAATTAGTGTTTTTCTTTAATATTTTCAAAATTTTTCATTGAACCCCCCCATTTTTTAGTTTCAATAGTTTGCTTTTGACCGTCCGCATCGATTGAGACATCAACCGTCCCGATCGGACGACAAAAACTTCGAAAAATAGCAAAATAGCACCTGCCACGCCCATCAAAAAGTTTACCTAAGCGGTGCTAAATTTAGTAAATTATAACACAAATATTTATATTACGTTGAGTTTTTGCTGGTCGATTTTTGAGTTTTTTACATTAAAATTTTTGTTTTATTGACGCCGACCTGTTTATAAGGTTCCGGTGAAATTTTCATTTTGGAAACTCGAGAAAATCCCGGAAAACTCGATTTTTTAAAATTTTTTCGTAGACAAAGAACCGTTCTGACCGGTTCGAATTGGTTTTAATTGATCGTTTTTAGTTTTTAGGTTTTTGTTGATCCGAGAAGGTTAAATAACACCTTTCGGTACATCGTTGTTGACGGAAAACTAAATTTTTCATTGGTTTTTCATTTAAAATAGTTGATTTTTGGTAGTTTTTTATTTTCAAAATTTTATAAAACACTCTGTATTGCAAATCTTATTCAAATCTCTTATAACATCATCTGCGCCGTGTTCCTCCGCGTCTTTTAAGGTATTAAAGACCCCTCCTGGGGAAAACGGTGTTGGAAAAATCCGCAATACTTAGTGTAAATCCGGCAAATTTTGGTAAAAATTAGTGTTTTTCTTTAATATTTTCAAAATTTTTCATTGAACCCCCCCATTTTTTAGTTTCAATAGTTTGCTTTTGACCGTCCGCATCGATTGAGACATCAACCGTCCCGATCGGACGACAAAAACTTCGAAAAATAGCAAAATAGCACCTGCCACGCCCATCAAAAAGTTTACCTAAGCGGTGCTAAATTTAGTAAATTATAACACAAATATTTATATTACGTTGAGTTTTTGCTGGTCGATTTTTGAGTTTTTTTACATTAAAATTTTTGTTTTATTGACGCCGACCTGTTTATAAGGTTCCGGTGAAATTTTCATTTTGGAAACTCGAGAAAATCCCGGAAAACTCGATTTTTTAAAATTTTTTCGTAGACAAAGAACCGTTCTGACCGGTTCGAATTGGTTTTAATTGATCGTTTTTAGTTTTTAGGTTTTTGTTGATCCGAGAAGGTTAAATAACACCTTTCGGTACATCGTTGTTGACGGAAAACTAAATTTTTCATTGGTTTTTCATTTAAAATAGTTGATTTTTGGTAGTTTTTTATTTTCAAAATTTTATAAAACACTCTGTATTGCAAATCTTATTCAAATCTCTTATAACATCATCTGCGCCGTGTTCCTCCGCGTCTTTTAAGGTATTAAAGACCCCTCCTGGGGAAAACGGTGTTGGAAAAATCCGCAATACTTAGTGTAAATCCGGCAAATTTTGGTAAAAATTAGTGTTTTTCTTTAATATTTTCAAAATTTTTCATTGAACCCCCCCATTTTTTAGTTTCAATAGTTTGCTTTTGACCGTCCGCATCGATTGAGACATCAACCGTCCCGATCGGACGACAAAAACTTCGAAAAATAGCAAAATAGCACCTGCCACGCCCATCAAAAAGTTTACCTAAGCGGTGCTAAATTTAGTAAATTATAACACAAATATTTATATTACGTTGAGTTTTTGCTGGTCGATTTTTGAGTTTTTTACATTAAAATTTTTGTTTTATTGACGCCGACCTGTTTATAAGGTTCCGGTGAAATTTTCATTTTGGAAACTCGAGAAAATCCCGGAAAACTCGATTTTTTAAAATTTTTTCGTAGACAAAGAACCGTTCTGACCGGTTCGAATTGGTTTTAATTGATCGTTTTTAGTTTTTAGGTTTTTGTTGATCCGAGAAGGTTAAATAACACCTTTCGGTACATCGTTGTTGACGGAAAACTAAATTTTTCATTGGTTTTTCATTTAAAATAGTTGATTTTTGGTAGTTTTTTATTTTCAAAATTTTATAAAACACTCTGTATTGCAAATCTTATTCAAATCTCTTATAACATCATCTGCGCCGTGTTCCTCCGCGTCTTTTAAGGTATTAAAGACCCCTCCTGGGGAAAACGGTGTTGGAAAAATCCGCAATACTTAGTGTAAATCCGGCAAATTTTGGTAAAAATTAGTGTTTTTCTTTAATATTTTCAAAATTTTTCATTGAACCCCCCCATTTTTTAGTTTCAATAGTTTGCTTTTGACCGTCCGCATCGATTGAGACATCAACCGTCCCGATCGGACGACAAAAACTTCGAAAAATAGCAAAATAGCACCTGCCACGCCCATCAAAAAGTTTACCTAAGCGGTGCTAAATTTAGTAAATTATAACACAAATATTTATATTACGTTGAGTTTTTGCTGGTCGATTTTTGAGTTTTTTACATTAAAATTTTTGTTTTATTGACGCCGACCTGTTTATAAGGTTCCGGTGAAATTTTCATTTTGGAAACTCGAGAAAATCCCGGAAAACTCGATTTTTTAAAATTTTTTCGTAGACAAAGAACCGTTCTGACCGGTTCGAATTGGTTTTAATTGATCGTTTTTAGTTTTTAGGTTTTTGTTGATCCGAGAAGGTTAAATAACACCTTTCGGTACATCGTTGTTGACGGAAAACTAAATTTTTCATTGGTTTTTCATTTAAAATAGTTGATTTTTGGTAGTTTTTTATTTTCAAAATTTTATAAAACACTCTGTATTGCAAATCTTATTCAAATCTCTTATAACATCATCTGCGCCGTGTTCCTCCGCGTCTTTTAAGGTATTAAAGACCCCTCCTGGGGAAAACGGTGTTGGAAAAATCCGCAATACTTAGTGTAAATCCGGCAAATTTTGGTAAAAATTAGTGTTTTTCTTTAATATTTTCAAAATTTTTCATTGAACCCCCCCATTTTTTAGTTTCAATAGTTTGCTTTTGACCGTCCGCATCGATTGAGACATCAACCGTCCCGATCGGACGACAAAAACTTCGAAAAATAGCAAAATAGCACCTGCCACGCCCATCAAAAAGTTTACCTAAGCGGTGCTAAATTTAGTAAATTATAACACAAATATTTATATTACGTTGAGTTTTTGCTGGTCGATTTTTGAGTTTTTTACATTAAAATTTTTGTTTTATTGACGCCGACCTGTTTATAAGGTTCCGGTGAAATTTTCATTTTGGAAACTCGAGAAAATCCCGGAAAACTCGATTTTTTAAAATTTTTTCGTAGACAAAGAACCGTTCTGACCGGTTCGAATTGGTTTTAATTGATCGTTTTTAGTTTTTAGGTTTTTGTTGATCCGAGAAGGTTAAATAACACCTTTCGGTACATCGTTGTTGACGGAAAACTAAATTTTTCATTGGTTTTTCATTTAAAATAGTTGATTTTTGGTAGTTTTTTATTTTCAAAATTTTATAAAACACTCTGTATTGCAAATCTTATTCAAATCTCTTATAACATCATCTGCGCCGTGTTCCTCCGCGTCTTTTAAGGTATTAAAGACCCCTCCTGGGGAAAACGGTGTTGGAAAAATCCGCAATACTTAGTGTAAATCCGGCAAATTTTGGTAAAAATTAGTGTTTTTCTTTAATATTTTCAAAATTTTTCATTGAACCCCCCCATTTTTTAGTTTCAATAGTTTGCTTTTGACCGTCCGCATCGATTGAGACATCAACCGTCCCGATCGGACGACAAAAACTTCGAAAAATAGCAAAATAGCACCTGCCACGCCCATCAAAAAGTTTACCTAAGCGGTGCTAAATTTAGTAAATTATAACACAAATATTTATATTACGTTGAGTTTTTGCTGGTCGATTTTTGAGTTTTTTACATTAAAATTTTTGTTTTATTGACGCCGACCTGTTTATAAGGTTCCGGTGAAATTTTCATTTTGGAAACTCGAGAAAATCCCGGAAAACTCGATTTTTTAAAATTTTTTCGTAGACAAAGAACCGTTCTGACCGGTTCGAATTGGTTTTAATTGATCGTTTTTAGTTTTTAGGTTTTTGTTGATCCGAGAAGGTTAAATAACACCTTTCGGTACATCGTTGTTGACGGAAAACTAAATTTTTCATTGGTTTTTCATTTAAAATAGTTGATTTTTGGTAGTTTTTTATTTTCAAAATTTTATAAAACACTCTGTATTGCAAATCTTATTCAAATCTCTTATAACATCATCTGCGCCGTGTTCCTCCGCGTCTTTTAAGGTATTAAAGACCCCTCCTGGGGAAAACGGTGTTGGAAAAATCCGCAATACTTAGTGTAAATCCGGCAAATTTTGGTAAAAATTAGTGTTTTTCTTTAATATTTTCAAAATTTTTCATTGAACCCCCCCATTTTTTAGTTTCAATAGTTTGCTTTTGACCGTCCGCATCGATTGAGACATCAACCGTCCCGATCGGACGACAAAAACTTCGAAAAATAGCAAAATAGCACCTGCCACGCCCATCAAAAAGTTTACCTAAGCGGTGCTAAATTTAGTAAATTATAACACAAATATTTATATTACGTTGAGTTTTTGCTGGTCGATTTTTGAGTTTTTTACATTAAAATTTTTGTTTTATTGACGCCGACCTGTTTATAAGGTTCCGGTGAAATTTTCATTTTGGAAACTCGAGAAAATCCCGGAAAACTCGATTTTTTAAAATTTTTTCGTAGACAAAGAACCGTTCTGACCGGTTCGAATTGGTTTTAATTGATCGTTTTTAGTTTTTAGGTTTTTGTTGATCCGAGAAGGTTAAATAACACCTTTCGGTACATCGTTGTTGACGGAAAACTAAATTTTTCATTGGTTTTTCATTTAAAATAGTTGATTTTTGGTAGTTTTTTATTTTCAAAATTTTATAAAACACTCTGTATTGCAAATCTTATTCAAATCTCTTATAACATCATCTGCGCCGTGTTCCTCCGCGTCTTTTAAGGTATTAAAGACCCCTCCTGGGGAAAACGGTGTTGGAAAAATCCGCAATACTTAGTGTAAATCCGGCAAATTTTGGTAAAAATTAGTGTTTTTCTTTAATATTTTCAAAATTTTTCATTGAACCCCCCCATTTTTTAGTTTCAATAGTTTGCTTTTGACCGTCCGCATCGATTGAGACATCAACCGTCCCGATCGGACGACAAAAACTTCGAAAAATAGCAAAATAGCACCTGCCACGCCCATCAAAAAGTTTACCTAAGCGGTGCTAAATTTAGTAAATTATAACACAAATATTTATATTACGTTGAGTTTTTGCTGGTCGATTTTTGAGTTTTTTACATTAAAATTTTTGTTTTATTGACGCCGACCTGTTTATAAGGTTCCGGTGAAATTTTCATTTTGGAAACTCGAGAAAATCCCGGAGAACTCGATTTTTTAAAATTTTTTCGTAGACAAAGAACCGTTCTGACCGGTTCGAATTGGTTTTAATTGATCGTTTTTAGTTTTTAGGTTTTTGTTGATCCGAGAAGGTTAAATAACACCTTTCGGTACATCGTTGTTGACGGAAAACTAAATTTTTCATTGGTTTTTCATTTAAAATAGTTGATTTTTGGTAGTTTTTTATTTTCAAAATTTTATAAAACACTCTGTATTGCAAATCTTATTCAAATCTCTTATAACATCATCTGCGCCGTGTTCCTCCGCGTCTTTTAAGGTATTAAAGACCCCTCCTGGGGAAAACGGTGTTGGAAAAATCCGCAATACTTAGTGTAAATCCGGCAAATTTTGGTAAAAATTAGTGTTTTTCTTTAATATTTTCAAAATTTTTCATTGAACCCCCCCATTTTTTAGTTTCAATAGTTTGCTTTTGACCGTCCGCATCGATTGAGACATCAACCGTCCCGATCGGACGACAAAAACTTCGAAAAATAGCAAAATAGCACCTGCCACGCCCATCAAAAAGTTTACCTAAGCGGTGCTAAATTTAGTAAATTATAACACAAATATTTATATTACGTTGAGTTTTTGCTGGTCGATTTTTGAGTTTTTTTACATTAAAATTTTTGTTTTATTGACGCCGACCTGTTTATAAGGTTCCGGTGAAATTTTCATTTTGGAAACTCGAGAAAATCCCGGAAAACTCGATTTTTTAAAATTTTTTCGTAGACAAAGAACCGTTCTGACCGGTTCGAATTGGTTTTAATTGATCGTTTTTAGTTTTTAGGTTTTTGTTGATCCGAGAAGGTTAAATAACACCTTTCGGTACATCGTTGTTGACGGAAAACTAAATTTTTCATTGGTTTTTCATTTAAAATAGTTGATTTTTGGTAGTTTTTTATTTTCAAAATTTTATAAAACACTCTGTATTGCAAATCTTATTCAAATCTCTTATAACATCATCTGCGCCGTGTTCCTCCGCGTCTTTTAAGGTATTAAAGACCCCTCCTGGGGAAAACGGTGTTGGAAAAATCCGCAATACTTAGTGTAAATCCGGCAAATTTTGGTAAAAATTAGTGTTTTTCTTTAATATTTTCAAAATTTTTCATTGAACCCCCCCATTTTTTAGTTTCAATAGTTTGCTTTTGACCGTCCGCATCGATTGAGACATCAACCGTCCCGATCGGACGACAAAAACTTCGAAAAATAGCAAAATAGCACCTGCCACGCCCATCAAAAAGTTTACCTAAGCGGTGCTAAATTTAGTAAATTATAACACAAATATTTATATTACGTTGAGTTTTTGCTGGTCGATTTTTGAGTTTTTTACATTAAAATTTTTGTTTTATTGACGCCGACCTGTTTATAAGGTTCCGGTGAAATTTTCATTTTGGAAACTCGAGAAAATCCCGGAAAACTCGATTTTTTAAAATTTTTTCGTAGACAAAGAACCGTTCTGACCGGTTCGAATTGGTTTTAATTGATCGTTTTTAGTTTTTAGGTTTTTGTTGATCCGAGAAGGTTAAATAACACCTTTCGGTACATCGTTGTTGACGGAAAACTAAATTTTTCATTGGTTTTTCATTTAAAATAGTTGATTTTTGGTAGTTTTTTATTTTCAAAATTTTATAAAACACTCTGTATTGCAAATCTTATTCAAATCTCTTATAACATCATCTGCGCCGTGTTCCTCCGCGTCTTTTAAGGTATTAAAGACCCCTCCTGGGGAAAACGGTGTTGGAAAAATCCGCAATACTTAGTGTAAATCCGGCAAATTTTGGTAAAAATTAGTGTTTTTCTTTAATATTTTCAAAATTTTTCATTGAACCCCCCCATTTTTTAGTTTCAATAGTTTGCTTTTGACCGTCCGCATCGATTGAGACATCAACCGTCCCGATCGGACGACAAAAACTTCGAAAAATAGCAAAATAGCACCTGCCACGCCCATCAAAAAGTTTACCTAAGCGGTGCTAAATTTAGTAAATTATAACACAAATATTTATATTACGTTGAGTTTTTGCTGGTCGATTTTTGAGTTTTTTACATTAAAATTTTTGTTTTATTGACGCCGACCTGTTTATAAGGTTCCGGTGAAATTTTCATTTTGGAAACTCGAGAAAATCCCGGAAAACTCGATTTTTTAAAATTTTTTCGTAGACAAAGAACCGTTCTGACCGGTTCGAATTGGTTTTAATTGATCGTTTTTAGTTTTTAGGTTTTTGTTGATCCGAGAAGGTTAAATAACACCTTTCGGTACATCGTTGTTGACGGAAAACTAAATTTTTCATTGGTTTTTCATTTAAAATAGTTGATTTTTGGTAGTTTTTTATTTTCAAAATTTTATAAAACACTCTGTATTGCAAATCTTATTCAAATCTCTTATAACATCATCTGCGCCGTGTTCCTCCGCGTCTTTTAAGGTATTAAAGACCCCTCCTGGGGAAAACGGTGTTGGAAAAATCCGCAATACTTAGTGTAAATCCGGCAAATTTTGGTAAAAATTAGTGTTTTTCTTTAATATTTTCAAAATTTTTCATTGAACCCCCCCATTTTTTAGTTTCAATAGTTTGCTTTTGACCGTCCGCATCGATTGAGACATCAACCGTCCCGATCGGACGACAAAAACTTCGAAAAATAGCAAAATAGCACCTGCCACGCCCATCAAAAAGTTTACCTAAGCGGTGCTAAATTTAGTAAATTATAACACAAATATTTATATTACGTTGAGTTTTTGCTGGTCGATTTTTGAGTTTTTTACATTAAAATTTTTGTTTTATTGACGCCGACCTGTTTATAAGGTTCCGGTGAAATTTTCATTTTGGAAACTCGAGAAAATCCCGGAAAACTCGATTTTTTAAAATTTTTTCGTAGACAAAGAACCGTTCTGACCGGTTCGAATTGGTTTTAATTGATCGTTTTTAGTTTTTAGGTTTTTGTTGATCCGAGAAGGTTAAATAACACCTTTCGGTACATCGTTGTTGACGGAAAACTAAATTTTTCATTGGTTTTTCATTTAAAATAGTTGATTTTTGGTAGTTTTTTATTTTCAAAATTTTATAAAACACTCTGTATTGCAAATCTTATTCAAATCTCTTATAACATCATCTGCGCCGTGTTCCTCCGCGTCTTTTAAGGTATTAAAGACCCCTCCTGGGGAAAACGGTGTTGGAAAAATCCGCAATACTTAGTGTAAATCCGGCAAATTTTGGTAAAAATTAGTGTTTTTCTTTAATATTTTCAAAATTTTTCATTGAACCCCCCCATTTTTTAGTTTCAATAGTTTGCTTTTGACCGTCCGCATCGATTGAGACATCAACCGTCCCGATCGGACGACAAAAACTTCGAAAAATAGCAAAATAGCACCTGCCACGCCCATCAAAAAGTTTACCTAAGCGGTGCTAAATTTAGTAAATTATAACACAAATATTTATATTACGTTGAGTTTTTGCTGGTCGATTTTTGAGTTTTTTACATTAAAATTTTTGTTTTATTGACGCCGACCTGTTTATAAGGTTCCGGTGAAATTTTCATTTTGGAAACTCGAGAAAATCCCGGAAAACTCGATTTTTTAAAATTTTTTCGTAGACAAAGAACCGTTCTGACCGGTTCGAATTGGTTTTAATTGATCGTTTTTAGTTTTTAGGTTTTTGTTGATCCGAGAAGGTTAAATAACACCTTTCGGTACATCGTTGTTGACGGAAAACTAAATTTTTCATTGGTTTTTCATTTAAAATAGTTGATTTTTGGTAGTTTTTTATTTTCAAAATTTTATAAAACACTCTGTATTGCAAATCTTATTCAAATCTCTTATAACATCATCTGCGCCGTGTTCCTCCGCGTCTTTTAAGGTATTAAAGACCCCTCCTGGGGAAAACGGTGTTGGAAAAATCCGCAATACTTAGTGTAAATCCGGCAAATTTTGGTAAAAATTAGTGTTTTTCTTTAATATTTTCAAAATTTTTCATTGAACCCCCCCATTTTTTAGTTTCAATAGTTTGCTTTTGACCGTCCGCATCGATTGAGACATCAACCGTCCCGATCGGACGACAAAAACTTCGAAAAATAGCAAAATAGCACCTGCCACGCCCATCAAAAAGTTTACCTAAGCGGTGCTAAATTTAGTAAATTATAACACAAATATTTATATTACGTTGAGTTTTTGCTGGTCGATTTTTGAGTTTTTTACATTAAAATTTTTGTTTTATTGACGCCGACCTGTTTATAAGGTTCCGGTGAAATTTTCATTTTGGAAACTCGAGAAAATCCCGGAAAACTCGATTTTTTAAAATTTTTTCGTAGACAAAGAACCGTTCTGACCGGTTCGAATTGGTTTTAATTGATCGTTTTTAGTTTTTAGGTTTTTGTTGATCCGAGAAGGTTAAATAACACCTTTCGGTACATCGTTGTTGACGGAAAACTAAATTTTTCATTGGTTTTTCATTTAAAATAGTTGATTTTTGGTAGTTTTTTATTTTCAGAATTTTATAAAACACTCTGTATTGCAAATCTTATTCAAATCTCTTATAACATCATCTGCGCCGTGTTCCTCCGCGTCTTTTAAGGTATTAAAGACCCCTCCTGGGGAAAACGGTGTTGGAAAAATCCGCAATACTTAGTGTAAATCCGGCAAATTTTGGTAAAAATTAGTGTTTTTCTTTAATATTTTCAAAATTTTTCATTGAACCCCCCCATTTTTTAGTTTCAATAGTTTGCTTTTGACCGTCCGCATCGATTGAGACATCAACCGTCCCGATCGGACGACAAAAACTTCGAAAAATAGCAAAATAGCACCTGCCACGCCCATCAAAAAGTTTACCTAAGCGGTGCTAAATTTAGTAAATTATAACACAAATATTTATATTACGTTGAGTTTTTGCTGGTCGATTTTTGAGTTTTTTACATTAAAATTTTTGTTTTATTGACGCCGACCTGTTTATAAGGTTCCGGTGAAATTTTCATTTTGGAAACTCGAGAAAATCCCGGAAAACTCGATTTTTTAAAATTTTTTCGTAGACAAAGAACCGTTCTGACCGGTTCGAATTGGTTTTAATTGATCGTTTTTAGTTTTTAGGTTTTTGTTGATCCGAGAAGGTTAAATAACACCTTTCGGTACATCGTTGTTGACGGAAAACTAAATTTTTCATTGGTTTTTCATTTAAAATAGTTGATTTTTGGTAGTTTTTTATTTTCAAAATTTTATAAAACACTCTGTATTGCAAATCTTATTCAAATCTCTTATAACATCATCTGCGCCGTGTTCCTCCGCGTCTTTTAAGGTATTAAAGACCCCTCCTGGGGAAAACGGTGTTGGAAAAATCCGCAATACTTAGTGTAAATCCGGCAAATTTTGGTAAAAATTAGTGTTTTTCTTTAATATTTTCAAAATTTTTCATTGAACCCCCCCATTTTTTAGTTTCAATAGTTTGCTTTTGACCGTCCGCATCGATTGAGACATCAACCGTCCCGATCGGACGACAAAAACTTCGAAAAATAGCAAAATAGCACCTGCCACGCCCATCAAAAAGTTTACCTAAGCGGTGCTAAATTTAGTAAATTATAACACAAATATTTATATTACGTTGAGTTTTTGCTGGTCGATTTTTGAGTTTTTTTACATTAAAATTTTTGTTTTATTGACGCCGACCTGTTTATAAGGTTCCGGTGAAATTTTCATTTTGGAAACTCGAGAAAATCCCGGAAAACTCGATTTTTTAAAATTTTTTCGTAGACAAAGAACCGTTCTGACCGGTTCGAATTGGTTTTAATTGATCGTTTTTAGTTTTTAGGTTTTTGTTGATCCGAGAAGGTTAAATAACACCTTTCGGTACATCGTTGTTGACGGAAAACTAAATTTTTCATTGGTTTTTCATTTAAAATAGTTGATTTTTGGTAGTTTTTTATTTTCAAAATTTTATAAAACACTCTGTATTGCAAATCTTATTCAAATCTCTTATAACATCATCTGCGCCGTGTTCCTCCGCGTCTTTTAAGGTATTAAAGACCCCTCCTGGGGAAAACGGTGTTGGAAAAATCCGCAATACTTAGTGTAAATCCGGCAAATTTTGGTAAAAATTAGTGTTTTTCTTTAATATTTTCAAAATTTTTCATTGAACCCCCCCATTTTTTAGTTTCAATAGTTTGCTTTTGACCGTCCGCATCGATTGAGACATCAACCGTCCCGATCGGACGACAAAAACTTCGAAAAATAGCAAAATAGCACCTGCCACGCCCATCAAAAAGTTTACCTAAGCGGTGCTAAATTTAGTAAATTATAACACAAATATTTATATTACGTTGAGTTTTTGCTGGTCGATTTTTGAGTTTTTTACATTAAAATTTTTGTTTTATTGACGCCGACCTGTTTATAAGGTTCCGGTGAAATTTTCATTTTGGAAACTCGAGAAAATCCCGGAAAACTCGATTTTTTAAAATTTTTTCGTAGACAAAGAACCGTTCTGACCGGTTCGAATTGGTTTTAATTGATCGTTTTTAGTTTTTAGGTTTTTGTTGATCCGAGAAGGTTAAATAACACCTTTCGGTACATCGTTGTTGACGGAAAACTAAATTTTTCATTGGTTTTTCATTTAAAATAGTTGATTTTTGGTAGTTTTTTATTTTCAAAATTTTATAAAACACTCTGTATTGCAAATCTTATTCAAATCTCTTATAACATCATCTGCGCCGTGTTCCTCCGCGTCTTTTAAGGTATTAAAGACCCCTCCTGGGGAAAACGGTGTTGGAAAAATCCGCAATACTTAGTGTAAATCCGGCAAATTTTGGTAAAAATTAGTGTTTTTCTTTAATATTTTCAAAATTTTTCATTGAACCCCCCCATTTTTTAGTTTCAATAGTTTGCTTTTGACCGTCCGCATCGATTGAGACATCAACCGTCCCGATCGGACGACAAAAACTTCGAAAAATAGCAAAATAGCACCTGCCACGCCCATCAAAAAGTTTACCTAAGCGGTGCTAAATTTAGTAAATTATAACACAAATATTTATATTACGTTGAGTTTTTGCTGGTCGATTTTTGAGTTTTTTACATTAAAATTTTTGTTTTATTGACGCCGACCTGTTTATAAGGTTCCGGTGAAATTTTCATTTTGGAAACTCGAGAAAATCCCGGAAAACTCGATTTTTTAAAATTTTTTCGTAGACAAAGAACCGTTCTGACCGGTTCGAATTGGTTTTAATTGATCGTTTTTAGTTTTTAGGTTTTTGTTGATCCGAGAAGGTTAAATAACACCTTTCGGTACATCGTTGTTGACGGAAAACTAAATTTTTCATTGGTTTTTCATTTAAAATAGTTGATTTTTGGTAGTTTTTTATTTTCAAAATTTTATAAAACACTCTGTATTGCAAATCTTATTCAAATCTCTTATAACATCATCTGCGCCGTGTTCCTCCGCGTCTTTTAAGGTATTAAAGACCCCTCCTGGGGAAAACGGTGTTGGAAAAATCCGCAATACTTAGTGTAAATCCGGCAAATTTTGGTAAAAATTAGTGTTTTTCTTTAATATTTTCAAAATTTTTCATTGAACCCCCCCATTTTTTAGTTTCAATAGTTTGCTTTTGACCGTCCGCATCGATTGAGACATCAACCGTCCCGATCGGACGACAAAAACTTCGAAAAATAGCAAAATAGCACCTGCCACGCCCATCAAAAAGTTTACCTAAGCGGTGCTAAATTTAGTAAATTATAACACAAATATTTATATTACGTTGAGTTTTTGCTGGTCGATTTTTGAGTTTTTTACATTAAAATTTTTGTTTTATTGACGCCGACCTGTTTATAAGGTTCCGGTGAAATTTTCATTTTGGAAACTCGAGAAAATCCCGGAAAACTCGATTTTTTAAAATTTTTTCGTAGACAAAGAACCGTTCTGACCGGTTCGAATTGTTTTTAATTGATCGTTTTTAGTTTTTAGGTTTTTGTTGATCCGAGAAGGTTAAATAACACCTTTCGGTACATCGTTGTTGACGGAAAACTAAATTTTTCATTGGTTTTTCATTTAAAATAGTTGATTTTTGGTAGTTTTTTATTTTCAAAATTTTATAAAACACTCTGTATTGCAAATCTTATTCAAATCTCTTATAACATCATCTGCGCCGTGTTCCTCCGCGTCTTTTAAGGTATTAAAGACCCCTCCTGGGGAAAACGGTGTTGGAAAAATCCGCAATACTTAGTGTAAATCCGGCAAATTTTGGTAAAAATTAGTGTTTTTCTTTAATATTTTCAAAATTTTTCATTGAACCCCCCCATTTTTTAGTTTCAATAGTTTGCTTTTGACCGTCCGCATCGATTGAGACATCAACCGTCCCGATCGGACGACAAAAACTTCGAAAAATAGCAAAATAGCACCTGCCACGCCCATCAAAAAGTTTACCTAAGCGGTGCTAAATTTAGTAAATTATAACACAAATATTTATATTACGTTGAGTTTTTGCTGGTCGATTTTTGAGTTTTTTACATTAAAATTTTTGTTTTATTGACGCCGACCTGTTTATAAGGTTCCGGTGAAATTTTCATTTTGGAAACTCGAGAAAATCCCGGAGAACTCGATTTTTTAAAATTTTTTCGTAGACAAAGAACCGTTCTGACCGGTTCGAATTGGTTTTAATTGATCGTTTTTAGTTTTTAGGTTTTTGTTGATCCGAGAAGGTTAAATAACACCTTTCGGTACATCGTTGTTGACGGAAAACTAAATTTTTCATTGGTTTTTCATTTAAAATAGTTGATTTTTGGTAGTTTTTTATTTTCAAAATTTTATAAAACACTCTGTATTGCAAATCTTATTCAAATCTCTTATAACATCATCTGCGCCGTGTTCCTCCGCGTCTTTTAAGGTATTAAAGACCCCTCCTGGGGAAAACGGTGTTGGAAAAATCCGCAATACTTAGTGTAAATCCGGCAAATTTTGGTAAAAATTAGTGTTTTTCTTTAATATTTTCAAAATTTTTCATTGAACCCCCCCATTTTTTAGTTTCAATAGTTTGCTTTTGACCGTCCGCATCGATTGAGACATCAACCGTCCCGATCGGACGACAAAAACTTCGAAAAATAGCAAAATAGCACCTGCCACGCCCATCAAAAAGTTTACCTAAGCGGTGCTAAATTTAGTAAATTATAACACAAATATTTATATTACGTTGAGTTTTTGCTGGTCGATTTTTGAGTTTTTTTACATTAAAATTTTTGTTTTATTGACGCCGACCTGTTTATAAGGTTCCGGTGAAATTTTCATTTTGGAAACTCGAGAAAATCCCGGAAAACTCGATTTTTTAAAATTTTTTCGTAGACAAAGAACCGTTCTGACCGGTTCGAATTGGTTTTAATTGATCGTTTTTAGTTTTTAGGTTTTTGTTGATCCGAGAAGGTTAAATAACACCTTTCGGTACATCGTTGTTGACGGAAAACTAAATTTTTCATTGGTTTTTCATTTAAAATAGTTGATTTTTGGTAGTTTTTTATTTTCAAAATTTTATAAAACACTCTGTATTGCAAATCTTATTCAAATCTCTTATAACATCATCTGCGCCGTGTTCCTCCGCGTCTTTTAAGGTATTAAAGACCCCTCCTGGGGAAAACGGTGTTGGAAAAATCCGCAATACTTAGTGTAAATCCGGCAAATTTTGGTAAAAATTAGTGTTTTTCTTTAATATTTTCAAAATTTTTCATTGAACCCCCCCATTTTTTAGTTTCAATAGTTTGCTTTTGACCGTCCGCATCGATTGAGACATCAACCGTCCCGATCGGACGACAAAAACTTCGAAAAATAGCAAAATAGCACCTGCCACGCCCATCAAAAAGTTTACCTAAGCGGTGCTAAATTTAGTAAATTATAACACAAATATTTATATTACGTTGAGTTTTTGCTGGTCGATTTTTGAGTTTTTTACATTAAAATTTTTGTTTTATTGACGCCGACCTGTTTATAAGGTTCCGGTGAAATTTTCATTTTGGAAACTCGAGAAAATCCCGGAAAACTCGATTTTTTAAAATTTTTTCGTAGACAAAGAACCGTTCTGACCGGTTCGAATTGGTTTTAATTGATCGTTTTTAGTTTTTAGGTTTTTGTTGATCCGAGAAGGTTAAATAACACCTTTCGGTACATCGTTGTTGACGGAAAACTAAATTTTTCATTGGTTTTTCATTTAAAATAGTTGATTTTTGGTAGTTTTTTATTTTCAAAATTTTATAAAACACTCTGTATTGCAAATCTTATTCAAATCTCTTATAACATCATCTGCGCCGTGTTCCTCCGCGTCTTTTAAGGTATTAAAGACCCCTCCTGGGGAAAACGGTGTTGGAAAAATCCGCAATACTTAGTGTAAATCCGGCAAATTTTGGTAAAAATTAGTGTTTTTCTTTAATATTTTCAAAATTTTTCATTGAACCCCCCCATTTTTTAGTTTCAATAGTTTGCTTTTGACCGTCCGCATCGATTGAGACATCAACCGTCCCGATCGGACGACAAAAACTTCGAAAAATAGCAAAATAGCACCTGCCACGCCCATCAAAAAGTTTACCTAAGCGGTGCTAAATTTAGTAAATTATAACACAAATATTTATATTACGTTGAGTTTTTGCTGGTCGATTTTTGAGTTTTTTACATTAAAATTTTTGTTTTATTGACGCCGACCTGTTTATAAGGTTCCGGTGAAATTTTCATTTTGGAAACTCGAGAAAATCCCGGAAAACTCGATTTTTTAAAATTTTTTCGTAGACAAAGAACCGTTCTGACCGGTTCGAATTGGTTTTAATTGATCGTTTTTAGTTTTTAGGTTTTTGTTGATCCGAGAAGGTTAAATAACACCTTTCGGTACATCGTTGTTGACGGAAAACTAAATTTTTCATTGGTTTTTCATTTAAAATAGTTGATTTTTGGTAGTTTTTTATTTTCAAAATTTTATAAAACACTCTGTATTGCAAATCTTATTCAAATCTCTTATAACATCATCTGCGCCGTGTTCCTCCGCGTCTTTTAAGGTATTAAAGACCCCTCCTGGGGAAAACGGTGTTGGAAAAATCCGCAATACTTAGTGTAAATCCGGCAAATTTTGGTAAAAATTAGTGTTTTTCTTTAATATTTTCAAAATTTTTCATTGAACCCCCCCATTTTTTAGTTTCAATAGTTTGCTTTTGACCGTCCGCATCGATTGAGACATCAACCGTCCCGATCGGACGACAAAAACTTCGAAAAATAGCAAAATAGCACCTGCCACGCCCATCAAAAAGTTTACCTAAGCGGTGCTAAATTTAGTAAATTATAACACAAATATTTATATTACGTTGAGTTTTTGCTGGTCGATTTTTGAGTTTTTTACATTAAAATTTTTGTTTTATTGACGCCGACCTGTTTATAAGGTTCCGGTGAAATTTTCATTTTGGAAACTCGAGAAAATCCCGGAAAACTCGATTTTTTAAAATTTTTTCGTAGACAAAGAACCGTTCTGACCGGTTCGAATTGGTTTTAATTGATCGTTTTTAGTTTTTAGGTTTTTGTTGATCCGAGAAGGTTAAATAACACCTTTCGGTACATCGTTGTTGACGGAAAACTAAATTTTTCATTGGTTTTTCATTTAAAATAGTTGATTTTTGGTAGTTTTTTATTTTCAAAATTTTATAAAACACTCTGTATTGCAAATCTTATTCAAATCTCTTATAACATCATCTGCGCCGTGTTCCTCCGCGTCTTTTAAGGTATTAAAGACCCCTCCTGGGGAAAACGGTGTTGGAAAAATCCGCAATACTTAGTGTAAATCCGGCAAATTTTGGTAAAAATTAGTGTTTTTCTTTAATATTTTCAAAATTTTTCATTGAACCCCCCCATTTTTTAGTTTCAATAGTTTGCTTTTGACCGTCCGCATCGATTGAGACATCAACCGTCCCGATCGGACGACAAAAACTTCGAAAAATAGCAAAATAGCACCTGCCACGCCCATCAAAAAGTTTACCTAAGCGGTGCTAAATTTAGTAAATTATAACACAAATATTTATATTACGTTGAGTTTTTGCTGGTCGATTTTTGAGTTTTTTACATTAAAATTTTTGTTTTATTGACGCCGACCTGTTTATAAGGTTCCGGTGAAATTTTCATTTTGGAAACTCGAGAAAATCCCGGAAAACTCGATTTTTTAAAATTTTTTCGTAGACAAAGAACCGTTCTGACCGGTTCGAATTGGTTTTAATTGATCGTTTTTAGTTTTTAGGTTTTTGTTGATCCGAGAAGGTTAAATAACACCTTTCGGTACATCGTTGTTGACGGAAAACTAAATTTTTCATTGGTTTTTCATTTAAAATAGTTGATTTTTGGTAGTTTTTTATTTTCAAAATTTTATAAAACACTCTGTATTGCAAATCTTATTCAAATCTCTTATAACATCATCTGCGCCGTGTTCCTCCGCGTCTTTTAAGGTATTAAAGACCCCTCCTGGGGAAAACGGTGTTGGAAAAATCCGCAATACTTAGTGTAAATCCGGCAAATTTTGGTAAAAATTAGTGTTTTTCTTTAATATTTTCAAAATTTTTCATTGAACCCCCCCATTTTTTAGTTTCAATAGTTTGCTTTTGACCGTCCGCATCGATTGAGACATCAACCGTCCCGATCGGACGACAAAAACTTCGAAAAATAGCAAAATAGCACCTGCCACGCCCATCAAAAAGTTTACCTAAGCGGTGCTAAATTTAGTAAATTATAACACAAATATTTATATTACGTTGAGTTTTTGCTGGTCGATTTTTGAGTTTTTTACATTAAAATTTTTGTTTTATTGACGCCGACCTGTTTATAAGGTTCCGGTGAAATTTTCATTTTGGAAACTCGAGAAAATCCCGGAAAACTCGATTTTTTAAAATTTTTTCGTAGACAAAGAACCGTTCTGACCGGTTCGAATTGGTTTTAATTGATCGTTTTTAGTTTTTAGGTTTTTGTTGATCCGAGAAGGTTAAATAACACCTTTCGGTACATCGTTGTTGACGGAAAACTAAATTTTTCATTGGTTTTTCATTTAAAATAGTTGATTTTTGGTAGTTTTTTATTTTCAAAATTTTATAAAACACTCTGTATTGCAAATCTTATTCAAATCTCTTATAACATCATCTGCGCCGTGTTCCTCCGCGTCTTTTAAGGTATTAAAGACCCCTCCTGGGGAAAACGGTGTTGGAAAAATCCGCAATACTTAGTGTAAATCCGGCAAATTTTGGTAAAAATTAGTGTTTTTCTTTAATATTTTCAAAATTTTTCATTGAACCCCCCCATTTTTTAGTTTCAATAGTTTGCTTTTGACCGTCCGCATCGATTGAGACATCAACCGTCCCGATCGGACGACAAAAACTTCGAAAAATAGCAAAATAGCACCTGCCACGCCCATCAAAAAGTTTACCTAAGCGGTGCTAAATTTAGTAAATTATAACACAAATATTTATATTACGTTGAGTTTTTGCTGGTCGATTTTTGAGTTTTTTACATTAAAATTTTTGTTTTATTGACGCCGACCTGTTTATAAGGTTCCGGTGAAATTTTCATTTTGGAAACTCGAGAAAATCCCGGAAAACTCGATTTTTTAAAATTTTTTCGTAGACAAAGAACCGTTCTGACCGGTTCGAATTGGTTTTAATTGATCGTTTTTAGTTTTTAGGTTTTTGTTGATCCGAGAAGGTTAAATAACACCTTTCGGTACATCGTTGTTGACGGAAAACTAAATTTTTCATTGGTTTTTCATTTAAAATAGTTGATTTTTGGTAGTTTTTTATTTTCAAAATTTTATAAAACACTCTGTATTGCAAATCTTATTCAAATCTCTTATAACATCATCTGCGCCGTGTTCCTCCGCGTCTTTTAAGGTATTAAAGACCCCTCCTGGGGAAAACGGTGTTGGAAAAATCCGCAATACTTAGTGTAAATCCGGCAAATTTTGGTAAAAATTAGTGTTTTTCTTTAATATTTTCAAAATTTTTCATTGAACCCCCCCATTTTTTAGTTTCAATAGTTTGCTTTTGACCGTCCGCATCGATTGAGACATCAACCGTCCCGATCGGACGACAAAAACTTCGAAAAATAGCAAAATAGCACCTGCCACGCCCATCAAAAAGTTTACCTAAGCGGTGCTAAATTTAGTAAATTATAACACAAATATTTATATTACGTTGAGTTTTTGCTGGTCGATTTTTGAGTTTTTTACATTAAAATTTTTGTTTTATTGACGCCGACCTGTTTATAAGGTTCCGGTGAAATTTTCATTTTGGAAACTCGAGAAAATCCCGGAAAACTCGATTTTTTAAAATTTTTTCGTAGACAAAGAACCGTTCTGACCGGTTCGAATTGGTTTTAATTGATCGTTTTTAGTTTTTAGGTTTTTGTTGATCCGAGAAGGTTAAATAACACCTTTCGGTACATCGTTGTTGACGGAAAACTAAATTTTTCATTGGTTTTTCATTTAAAATAGTTGATTTTTGGTAGTTTTTTATTTTCAAAATTTTATAAAACACTCTGTATTGCAAATCTTATTCAAATCTCTTATAACATCATCTGCGCCGTGTTCCTCCGCGTCTTTTAAGGTATTAAAGACCCCTCCGGGGGAAAACGGTGTTGGAAAAATCCGCAATACTTAGTGTAAATCCGGCAAATTTTGGTTAAAATTAGTGTTTTTCTTTAATATTTTCAAAATTTTTCATTGAACCCCCCCATTTTTTAGTTTCAATAGTTTGCATTTGACCGTCCGCATCGATTGAGACATCAACCGTCCCGATCGGACGACAAAAACTTCGGAAAATAGCCCGCCCCCCACACCACCCATTTTCCCGGAGTTAAGGGAGAGAGGATTTGTTTCCAAAAGTGTGTGTGCGCTTTAATATACAAGTAGCGCCATCTAGTCAAAAAATTTTTAAAATATTTTAGTTGGGCTTTCTACGGTTATATTGTTATAGTGACTATTGTGATATAGTTTTAAGATAGTTCTTAGTATTTATATTGTGTGTTGTGACGTTATTTTTATTGATCAGGGACCTTATACATCCCAATCAAGTAATTTATAGAGTAAAATTTTTCTTGTATTGTAACAATTGTTGCTTTATTATTTACGCAAATCTAGACTGAGCATTAAGTTATTTTAGTGTGTATTTGTTCGCGACGTTATTTATTTATTGGTAAGGGACCTTCTACATCCCAATCAATTAATTAGATAGTAAGAAACACTCAACAATTGTTATTTATCATTTATTTACTAATCGACCGAGAGCCCATATACAGCTCTCCAGACAATCCAAATTCCTTCTACCATGGCCCTCTACCGCACACCAACAAAAATTACACAAGAAATCGAAGCGGGAAAGACCCCACCTAAAACGGTGACGCTTTCAAAAGTTCGGCGAAGTGTGGAAGCGTTGGAGGCGGCTTGTACGGACTCGAGTACAGTAACGCCAACTACATCCAAGGCGACACAAGCCGCCCCCGGCTACAAGGATAGATTGACGGAGGCTCGCGCATGCTACATAAAAGCAAAAAAGTTTCTCAACATGTCCCGCAATCTTAAGAGTGATATCAAGGCTGGCGTTATGGAAGCGTGCGAGAGGCTCTATCAAATTGTGAAGGAGATCGAGTCGGAGATAAAGGGAAAGGAAAGCGAAGGGAGTGAGGTAGAGGACAGGAAGTCGCATAAAGAAGGGGACAATGGACAGACTGAACTGATTTTGCAGTTAAGGAAAACCTCTGACGATATCCAAGACAATAATCGGAAGATGGAAGAATTAAGGAACATACTGGAAAAGAAGGACGTGACCCCGGTCGCCACCACATATGCGGGTGTAGTAGCCGGCCCGCCAAAGATAGAAACCTTTGAAAGGGTTACTCTACACTCCGTTGTGGTGGCGTCCGAGGACAAGATGGATACGGCAGACGAAGTCTTGGATAGGGTCAGAGGTGCTATGGAAGCTAAGGAAGGTTGGATCCGGGTGGAAAGGGTCCGCAAGGCGAAGGACCAAAAGGTCATAGTGAGCTGCAGGACGGAGGATGAGAGGACTCAAATAAAAGAGAAATTAGTCACATCAGGGCGAAGACTCACATGTGAGTCGATGACTAACAAAGACCCGCTCCTCATCCTAAGAAACGTTCTTGCAGCTCACTCTGACGATGAAATAATCAAAGGTTTCAAAAACCAGAACAAAAAGATTTTTGCAGACTTGGACCCTCCAGACGCCCGGATTCAGATTAAATATAGGCGGAAAGCGCGGAACCCCCAAACGAGACACGTAGTGGTGAGTGTCTCCCCTGCTGTGTGGAGAAGAGCTCTCGAAGTTGGCACCCTCCACATCGACCTTCAGCGCATCCGGGTTGAGGACCAGACACCATTAGTGCAATGCACGCGGTGTCTGGGTTATGGTCACGGCAGGCGTTTCTGCACGGAGGGAGCGGATCTCTGCAGCCACTGTGGCGGCCCGCACCTAAAGGCGGACTGCACAGAATACAACGCTGGTACGCCCCCATCGTGCAGAAACTGTAAAGCTGCAAAGCTAGAACGGCAGGACCATAACGCCCTCAGCCTAGATTGTCAAGTGCGCAAACGCTGGGATGCGCTTGCGAGAACAACAGTGGCGTATTGCTGAGGGTGTCCAACTGGAAAAAAGCGAGAAAACAGAATTCGGTAACTTGGTGGGACTTAAATCTACATACAGAGCCAAAGATAATCTTATGCGTAATATAAACGGCAATGGGGGTAGGAACGACGGTGGGGTTGGATACTCTCCATACTGTATGAATGGAAAGCCCAGAACCATAGCCGTCGGACCTATCTTCCCATTATCATGTAAAGTCCACCAGGCAAAAATAATTGCAAGCTCGTTGTGGGGGAAGATCTTCAAGGCTTCTGCGAAGAGTGAGAATAAAGGCCAGCCTATTACCACCAACCAAAAAATTAAAATAATTGAAGCTAACCCTAGACAAATACTGTTATTTGGAAAGGATTCAGTATCCAATAAGTTGGTAGGTAATGGGGAAAAGATAGGAAGAGGAAAGGTTCAATTGGAAGCGAGAAGGCAGTATTTGTTTAAAATAATAAATACGGTTGGGAATGTATGTTGCCAAATTATTATAAAAATACTCTGGTTCAACATACACTGGAAGCATGGAAAAGGACCGAGGGAAGAAATGAAATGGAAAAAGAGAGAAATAAGTAAAAGGAACAGTATAAGGAAAAAACAGACAGAGAAGGCAAGAAGAATTATTGCAAAAATTTAATCCCCGCGATTTGGATACATATATAAATATAACTCAATGGCAGGTAACAATAAAAAGATATAAATATAGGAAATAAATGAAAGATAAGAGCGTTAGATTGAAGAAACCAAGATAAATTATGAATAAAAAAGTAGACAAATTATTAACAGTAAGATCTTATAAACAAGAATAACAAAAAGAATGATATGAAAAGGGAAGAAATTGTGGGAGTAGACCGGAAAATATAAAAGAACGAAGTTTTACAAAAAAGAAATGTATTTATTTTAGAAAAGTAGCACAATAATGGTTGAATTCGATATGATTCTAGAAAAATGACGCCAAGAGAAAAGATGTAAAGGAAGAGCAGATAAGGAGAAATACTATCAATAAAAAACCTAATAACAATAGAACAAAAACCTGCAACCGCCAGAAATAGTCAGCGACGAAATGTGCGCTGGTAGAAGGAATATATATAAAAAAAAAAAAAAAAAAAAAAAAAAAAAACCTAACCTAACCTAACCTAACCTAACCTAACCTAACCTAACCAAGAGTCCGCGGACACCCCCCGCGACGAACACACGTGCCCAAGGCGACTCCGCGCATTTTTAAAGTTTCAAAAATCTCCACAAGTGGCAGTTTTTGTGATACAAGTGTCAAAAAGGTATCAAAAGTTGCGGAAAAATACGGCGCAAAAACTTATCTATCTAGTGTGTTGAAATAAATTTTTGCTTATTTGATTTTGCAAAAAACGGCAAAGTATTGTGAAAATTGAAAGTTCAAAAAATCATAGAAAGTGCTACAGCTTAGTGATCTTCAAGAAATTTGTGCCTCCGGGAAGCTCTCGGTGGCCCCCACCTCCCTGACATCTTAACCGCCCAATTCCGCCCAAGGGCGAAGTAGGGGCAGCAAAAAAAACAAGTCGCACGTGGTGGTGAAAATCGCCGTGCGCTTGTTTTCATCATTGAAAAGGCCTTGTCATCGTGCACCTTCGTCGGACAAGACACCCTGTTTTTTCAGAACTGAAAAAAGTTAAGTAGTTTTTAAGTTATTAAAGTTTAAAATTTTTGTAAAATTTCAAAAAATTATATTTAAAAAAGTAAAATAGATATTTCAGTAAAATTTATGTATTCCTGTAGCTATTAGTGGTTTCAACATTTGTGCAAAATTTTAGATTTCTAGGTTTTATAGTTTAAGCACAACAAATTTTTCAAAAATTGGGCGTGGCACGTGGGCGTGGATATAACAGCCCTAGCTTTTCATTTTTGCTATTAAAAAATCGTATTAACTGTAAGTAACGTAAAATAAATTTTTCAGATTTTTAAATTAATAATTTATATTTTTTATTCAAATTTTAGTATTTTATTTTGCATTTTTATGAAATTAAAATTCGGGGGTTGCATTTAAAAATTTTTTAGTATTATAGTATTGTAGCGCTTAAAAAGACCTATACAACGAGCCCAAGCTCGACTAATTTGTGACCGCCGAAACGGTAGAAATCTTCAAAAGAGTGTTTGGGCGGAAATTTCTGTTGATTTCGCCCAAGGTTGCCCAAAGTTTCTTTTGACGATTACTCGGTCAAATTTTGACCTGAGAAGTTGCGGTTTTTTGCATAGTTGTTTGCCTGAGCAGACCTACCCCCCCCACCCCCTCTTTTAGAGCTGGGACATAAGTTGTCTGTATCGCGGATTTGACACTCTACAATTGTAGAGCGGACCGGGGGAAGAACGCAGATACCTCGCACGCTCCTGGGAGACGCCTGGTTCCTGTGTTATTGCGGTTTAAACATTTGGCGGCCATCTTGGTCCGCCATCTTGTTTTTACTTAAACCTGATTTGCGCGGGAACCGGTGGTCGTAGAGCTGCGGGGTTTTCACTGTTGGGATTCCCTTGAGGTCCTGCACCCCCCCCACCACCTTTGGGGCCGATACGGAGACACAAATTTTTAGTTCAAACTGACCACCTGGGGTGGTAGAGCTGGCCGGGGGAACCACTCAGAACTTTTTCCCGCTCCTCTGCGGTGCCTGGAAGCGGAATAAAACGAGTTACAAGTTTCGGCGGCCATTTTGGTCCGCCATCTTGGAAAACTTTAACCGGCGATATCTCCGCAACTAGAAGTCGCAGAGTGACGCGGTTTGCTTTGACAGTATTGGATGAGACAGATCTTTACTTCTAGACAGAACTGAACTCTACATAGAGTCATTTTTATAAAAGTGTAAATTAATAATCCTAGTTATAAGTGTCTGATATAGAAGTGACCAAGCTAAACAAACAGCTGTTTTTGAGCGTTATTGACAGTCGGAGAGGGTATAAACGGACTCTACATTATTTTATTTTGCTTTATTTACATCTGTATTTGTTTTATTGTTTTATATTGTTTTATTTGAAGTTTTCTATTGAAAACACGGTATACAAAATTTATTTTTAAAATTTTAAACGTGACGTTACACCTCCGAAATGGCCCTTTGCAGAACCCCGATTAAGACCCAAATTGAAAACGAACAAGAAACACAAAAGTCACCGGCAAAAACGGTAACTATTGCGTCTTCCATAGTTAGGCGCAGCATAGGAGAATGGGAGGCAGTAAATAGTGACCAGATATCCAACATCACACCCACAACGAGCAGGACGGGGCAGGCAGGACCTAGCCACCAATATAAAGATAGGATGACAGAGGCCAAAGCGTGCCTCAGCAAAGCTAGGAAGAACCTTAGCATTTCGCGCAACCTAAAAAGTGAATTAAAACAGAGCATAACTGAGGCATGCGAAAGGTTATACCAAATAGTGAAAGATCAGGAGCAAGAGCTAAAAGAAAAGGAGAAAGGAAAGGATGCACCAAGAAGAAATAATGAGGACACAAGTAGACAACAAGGAAACGAGAATGAAAAAACGGACACAAACAACCTGATAAGGCAGTTAAAGGAAACAACAGACTATTTAAGTGAGAATAGCAAGAAAATACAAGAACTGCAGATACTGATGGAGGAGCAAAAGACCATGCTCAAGTCGGTATCTTACGCGAGTGTAGTAGCCGGCCAAACAGGAAGTAAAATTTCTGAGAGGGTGGCTCTACACTCAATAGTGGTAGCATCCGAAGACGAAACGGATACCGGAGAAAGGGTGTTGGATAAGATAAGAGAGGTCGTGGACGCCAAAGAGGGATGGGTCCAAGTAGAAAAAGTACGTAAGGCTAAAGATAGAAAAATTGTTATGAGTGTTAGGACGAAAGAGGATAGGAACAAAATAAGGGAAAGAATAGAGAGATCAGGGCTTAAATGTGAGGAGGTTAAAAATAAAGACCCACTCATAATTATAAGAAACGTCTTAGCTATCCACACAGACCCGGACATTAAAATGGCCCTAACGAACCAAAACAGACAGATTTTTGAGGGGCTGGATCCTCAGGAGACTCGCATGGAAATAAAATATAGGAGAAGAACGAGAAACCCGCTAACCTGCCACCTTGTTATGAGCGTCTCTCCTCAACTATGGAAGCGGGCAACAGAGAAAGGTCAGCTCCATATTGATATTCAGAGGGTTCGGGTCGAGGATCAGTCCCCTCTGATACAATGCACGAGGTGCCTCGGCTACGGCCATGGAAAACGCTTCTGCAAGGAGGAGGTGGACTCATGTAGCCACTGCGGTGGGCCACACTTAAGAGCAGACTGCCCCGACTGGATTTCGAGTGCGCCTCCTTCGTGCAGGAACTGCAAAAAGGCCAAGATAGAACAGAACGACCACAACGCGTTTGGCCAGACATGTCCGGTGCGCAAGCGGTGGGACGATCTGGCCAGATCGTCTGTAGCTTATTGCTAAGGGCACCTCGATGCAAAACCATACATACGCTCTCATCCAAGCCAACCTGCAACGCAAAAGACTTGCCACCGATGAACTTATCATCGAGGCGGGGAGGAGGAAATCCACCTTGGCTCTGCTGCAAGAACCATACGTCGGGTCGACTGGCTGCATGAAGAATTACCAAGGCGCAAGGATATTCCAGGTTAAAGGAGATGGCCCCGTCAAAGCGGCAATAGCCGTATTTGACCCTAACATAGACATAGTACAATACCCACACTTATCCACACCTAACATCTTAGTGGTGGGGGCCAGAACCAGAGCCTGGAATATCACTTTAGTCTCATTCTACTTAGAGCCTGACCAGCCAATCGACCCATACCTAGCACAGATAAGGAAGATAAAAGATGCAGTGGGGTCAGGGAGATTCCTTATAGGTGGAGATGGCAATGCCAAAAACATATGGTGGGGAAGTAAGAAGGACGACCAAAGAGGTATAGAAATGATGGGACTGATAGACGACTTGGAGCTTCATATCCTGAATATTGGGGACGCGCCGACATTTGACACGATCCGTGGTGGCAAACGCTACCAATCAAATGTTGACTTCACGGCGTGCACGACGAACCTTATGGATAGGGTATCTAATTGGAGAGTGGACGAAGCATTGACGAGCTCCGACCACAACGGCATCCTCTTCGATCTTGAATTGCGGAAATCATGCCGTGTGGGTGTTGCCAGGACCACCAGATTGTTCAACACTAAAAAAGTTAACTGGCTCCGGTTTCGTAAGAAACTGGACCAGTTGAACAAAGATAGTAACTTAACTCCTTCTGAGATAATAAAGGTTACCACAGTTGAACATCTGGAGGGAATGGCAGTACTCTACACTAATAACATCATTAAGGCATGCATAGAAACTATCCCTAAAAAGAAAAAATCTCAGCAAATGGGGGTGCCGTGGTGGTCGGAGAAACTCGAGAGGCTGAAAAGAGACATAGGTACCCTAAAGAACAGGATAAGGAGGGCAGCTCCCTGTCGTCGTGAATCAGTGGTAGCAGATTACCTGGCAAGGAAAGAACTTTACGAAGTAGAAGCCAAGAAAGCCCAAGTCGATAGTTGGAAGTCTTTTTGCGAGAAACAGGATGGAGAGAGCGTATGGGATGGAATCTATAGGGTCATTGGTAGGACAAAGAGGAGGGAGGAAGACCTTCCCTTGGAAAAAGACGGGGAATCATTAACGGACGATGAATCAGCTAAATTATTAGCAGAGACTTTCTACCCCAATGACTCTGAGGAAGGGGACAGTAAATGGCATACTCATATCCGAAATCAAGCCGAAACTATAAATTTGTCTAGGAAAGAGAACGAGGAAATAGATCCCCCCTTCACACAAGACGAATTGCACTGGGTACTAAAAACCTTCAACCCGAAGAAGGCGCCTGGATCTGATGGCCTCACGTCAGACATCTGTTCGTGCGCAATTGACAACGACCCTGCTCTGTTTCTGGCACTCATTAATAAGTGCCTTGAGCTGTTCCTCTTCCCAGCGATATGGAAGGAAGCGACTGTAGTAGTACTCCGAAAACCTGGGAAGGGGAACTATCAGGAGGCTAAATCTCATCGCCCCATTGGCCTTCTACCAATTCTAGGGAAGATATATGAGAAACTGTTAATGACCAGAATCAAGTATCACGTAGTTCCGAGGATAAGTACTCGCCAGTTTGGATTCATGCCACAGAAAGGCACCGAAGACGCCCTCTATGAACTGATGCAACACATTCGATCCAAGTTAGACCAGAAAAAAGTAATCACAATGGTATCGTTAGACATAGAGGGCGCCTTCGATAGCGCATGGTGGCCAATGATCCGAGTCCGACTGGCTGAGGAAAGGTGTCCATGGAACTTGAGGAAGGTCATTGACAGTTATCTCAGCAACAGGAAGGTGAAGGTGAGGTACGCGGGGGCAGAGCATCATAAAGACACGAACAAAGGGTGCGTACAGGGCTCCATAGGGGGTCCCATTTTATGGAACTTGCTGCTTGACCCACTGCTAAAACAGCTAACCGACAAAGGAGTATACGTGCAGGCATTTGCTGATGACGTTGCGCTGATTTTTGACGGAGACACTGCTCTAGAGATAGAGGTGCAAGCCAACGCCATTCTCGAACATGTTCGGGCGTGGGGTGTCGACAATAAGCTGAAATTCGCACCGCATAAAACTAGTTCCATGGTAATAACGAGAAAGCTTAAATTCGACACCCCCCGCCTAACCATGGGAGGGATTGATGTGGCAAATTGCAAAGAAATTAAACTTCTAGGCTTAACCATAGATGCAAAACTCACATTCAATGCTCACGTCAAAAATCAGTGCAACAAAGCCATAGCAGTATACAAGCAGTTAGCAACAGCAGCAAAGGCGAGTTGGGGATTGCACCCCGAGGTAATCAGTATCATATATAAGGCTACCGTCGAGCCCATCATCCTATACGCAGCTAGCGTCTGGGCGCCTGCTGTAAGCAAAATAGGAACTAGGGACAAACTGAGGGCAGTACAGCGCAGATTTGCGCAAAAAATTTGTAGGGCATATCATACTGTGTCCTACAACTCAGCGTTAATATTGGCCAGGATTCTCCCTATCGACATCCGGGTGAAGGAGTGTGCCGCCTTATACAAAGCCAAAAAAGGTGAAACCCAACTAGATCTGCTTGACAGGGAGGTGGAAAGGAGGGCTCCGATAACAGAGGCTCTACATCCGGCTGATTATACCGGTCTAAGATTCCGCGAATTGCAAGACCAACAACAACTGGAAGAAAACAGCAATTTTGACATACGAATCTTCACAGACGGGAGTAAGATTGACGGCAGGGTCGGAGCCTCTCTATCATTATGGAATAGAGAGTCCGAAACTCGAGCCGTCAAGCTTACTCTCCCGTCTTATTCCACGGTTTTCCAAGCGGAACTCTTAGCTATATCGAAGGCTACAGCTTTAATAACCAACAGAGGAGAACATAGATTCGCAATATATAGCGATTCCAGGGCGGCCCTTGAGACAATAACGGGCCCCAAGAACATGCACCCATTAGCCATTGCCACTAGGAAAAATCTAAAAAATTTATCGTCACAAGGTAAATCATGTGATTTATTTTGGATAAAAGCTCATATAGGCCTAGTGGGCAATGAGAGAGCAGATTTCTTGGCCAAGGAAGCCGCCCTGAAATCAAAAAGTAAACCAGAATATGACAAGTGTCCGATCTCATTCGTCAAGCGAAGCATTCGTATGCGCTCGCTTGACGAATGGAACGAGATTTACCAAATGAGTGCCACTGCAAGCGTCACGAAAATGTTTTTCCCCGATGCTGTAACTGCCTTTAAAACAGTCGGTAAAATGCAAATCTCAGCCGTGAAAACGCAATTATTCACGGGACATGGGGGGTTTTCGGAGTATTTGGCGAGGTTCAAATGCAAAGAGGACCCCTCATGTTCTTGTGAACCGGGCCAACCAGAGACAATACCACATATCCTCTTCGACTGTCCAGTGAACGCGTTACATAGATATAATGTAGAACAAACACTTGGCACTAAAATTAGCTCCGAAAATATAGCCGAAATAATGATTAATAGAAATAGTGATGTATATTTAGAATATTGTGAAAAAATTGTAAAAATGGTAAATAATAGAAATAAGACTAAGTAAGGTATGTTAAACAAATATTTTGAATAATATATGGGATAACATACAAGTTAAAATGTATAAACAAGTTAAATAAATATAGGCGATAATGGAAACACAAATGTAATATTATAATGGAAAGTAAGCTAGATATAATAAGGTACAATGATTGTAAAATAGTTTTAAGTAAAATAAGCAGTTATAATGTATGCATAGTATAAAAAAAAAAAAAAAATGTAAATTGTTAATAAAACAACATTTAATAAGATAAGATATGTAAATAGACTAAGATGATAGTGTCACAGAATTGTAAAAATAAGCCAAAACATGAAGAAAAACAAAGAAACAGAAGAATAATATTATTGTAAGAAAACTAATAAAAAACCGTCTCAGACTTGTCCCTCACAAACCCTGAAAACATGAAATAAAGAGATCTGAAAAGTAGGTTAGATTTAGACAAGATAGGGTAATCGGGAAATCCCACCCGCATTGAAGTGTGAAAGAGATGTATGATAGAAGAATAGGTATGAAGCATGAAAGTGCGAGAAGCATAAAAGTGAGAACTGGAATGAAAGGAATATAGATATAAAAAGTCTGCGCCATTGCCGGCGGAGGTTGTAGAAAAAAAAAAAAAAAAAAAAAAAAAAAAAAAAAAAAAACCTAACCTAACCTAACCTTTTTTTTTTTTTTTTTTTTTTTTATCGCAGGAAAATCCTCATGGATACCCTACCCCAGCGGGGGCCGAGGTCGGGTTATGCCGGACTCTTACCGACTAAAAACCTGCGGCTTCCGTCTGGACGCACGGAGTCGGGTCACGAGGAGCTTGCGCATTCGTTCGCGGCCCGACAGCGTTGGCCGGCGCTCTGTGCAGCGCCGGCGACGTCCCGAGAGGGAGGGGTCCCTCTCTAGTCGTCCCTCATGAGATGGTGCGCAGGAAGCGCACGCGCCATCTCGAGCCCTGGACCGGAAGCGGATTCCCCCGAACCCGCCACCGAAGGCTCATGGGACTGCGGGAGAGGGAGGCTTTCGGCAACGAAAGCCGCCCTCCGGCGTCCCGTGCGACGGCGACGAAGCGGAAGGGAGGATGCATCATCTTCCCTCGCCCTCTCCGCCGCCTCCTTCGCGAGCATTACGGCCTCGCAGAAGGATCGCACCGCCTGCCACGATCTCTCACTCTCGACCATAGCGCGAACCACGGTCGGGAGCGAGATGTCGGCACCCAATACAGAGCCGAGCGCGCTGCGCTCCGCATCCCACGCCGGGCACACCTCCAGCGTGTGCTGGGCCGTCTCGTCGAGGCAATCGTCGCAGTGGTGGCACCTGGCATTCGGTTCCCGACCGATCCGAAACAGGTAACTCCCGAAACAACCATGTCCCGAGAGCACCTGAGTCAGACGGTAGGTCAGGAAACCGTGTCGCCTACCCAACCACTGCTGGAAGACCGGACGAATTGCCTCGATAGTCCAGAGTCCGGCGCTCGAAAGCGCCAGCCTGGACTCCCACGCTTCGGTAGCCCGTTGGCGCAGCTCAGCTCTGTGCCCCTCCTGTTCCTGCAGTGCAGGCGGGTGACCCCTGGCCCGGAGCGCCTCCACGCGCCACTCGTAGAGCGACGCGAGGGCTCTCGCTTCCAGGTCCCAGGGAATAGTACCCGCCAGCACGCAAGATGCCTCACCCGAGATCGTGCGATAACCCCGTACCACCCTGATCGCCATCACCCGCTGGACTCGCGTCAAGCGGGCGATATTGCTGCGACTCAGGGCGCTGCCGGCCCACACAGGGGCACCATACAGGGCCATCGATCTCACGATTCCCGCGTAGAGACGCCGACACGACGTCTCAGGTCCGCCGAGATTCGGCAGCAGCCTTCCCAGGGCCGCAGCCGTCCTCAGCAGCCGAGGCTCAAGGCACTCGAAGTGGGGGCCGAAGTTCCACCGGCTATCCAGGACGAGTCCCAGATAGCGCATCGACGGCCTCACGTCGATGCGGACTCCGGATACGACGATATGGGTACCCCGGGGCGGCGCGTTCCGCGGGCCATGGAAAACCACGGCCTCGGACTTTTCGAGCGCCACCCGCAAACCCAATCGCCGTATGCGGCCCACCACGAATGCCGCGCCGGCGGTGGCGCGCAAGGAAGCATCCCTGTGGCTTTTGCCTCGGGCAGTGACCAAGGTGTCGTCCGCGTAACAGACTACGCCGACACCCGGCACTGTGGCTCCTCGCAGCACCCAGTCGTAGCCGATGTTCCAGAGGAGTGGGCCTAGTACCGACCCCTGAGGAACGCCGCACGACATCTCCCGCCGACACCACCGGTCTCGACCGGGGTATTCCACCGCACGCCCAGACAGGTAGTCCCCGACGACCCGGCGCAGGTACGGAGGAACTCCGTGGAATCGGAGCCCCTCCCTGATGCAGCTCCAGGGGAGGGAGTTAAATGCGTTGGCGATGTCCAGAGACACCGCCAACACGACCTCACCCCGGGCGATCGCGTCCTGCGCCAAGGACTTAACCCGCTGAATCGCGTCTACGGCAGACCTACCCCTGCGGAATCCAAACTGGCAGTCTGCCAGATCCGGTCCGACATCCTCTAGGTGCTCGACGATCCGGGCGGCCACAACTCTCTCAAAGAGTTTGGCGTCCTCGTCGAGCATCACTATCGGGCGGTACGCAGATGGGGATTCCGCCGGACGCCCTTCCTTTCTGAGGAGAACGAGACGGCCTGTCTTCCACCGCTGTGGAACCTGGCCTAGGGCCAGACAGGCGTCGAAGAGTCTCCTCAGACGAGGCTCGAGGGCATCCATGGCCAAGACCAACACCCGGCCGGGTACGCCGTCAGGACCGGGGGCGGTGTTTTTGGCTCGCAGCCGCAACACCGCAGCTCCCAGCTCTCCCGGGGTCACTGACGGCGCCACATCCGGGCCGGGCTCCGCGGCAACCGAAGGCATCATGGGGGGACTGGGATGGTCCCCCGTCCGCGGAAACAGGGCCGCAACGACTCTGTCCAGGATTTGCGGCTGGAGACTTCGCGTGAGTGGGGGTGCCCAGGGGCGAAGTTTGCACATCGCCAACCTGTACGGCCTCCCCCACGGGTCGCGGTTCAACGTCCCCAGCAACTCCTCCCTCGCAAGAGCCTTAGCCCTGCCGATCGCTGCCTTCAGCTGCCGCCGGGACTCCTTGAAGGAAGCATGCAGGAGTGCAATCACATTCTCCTCCCGCATCCGCCGCCGCCTGTAATTGGTGTACTGGCGTCGTGCGACCACACAAGCTGCACGCAGTTGCGTGAGCTCGGCGGACCACCAGTACACCTGGGGCTTCGGGGGACGACGCCTGGCTCGGGGCATTGACGCGTCGCAAACCTGCGACAACGCGCCCCGCAACCATTCCGCCTCGTCCTCCACCACCACGGGGCCCACAGGCGCGGACACCCATGATTGCACAATTGCAGCTTCCTTCGCGAGGTCCCTGTCGAGGTGCCTCAACTGCCACCTCGGGCCGTCGTCAACCGGGGGCCGGAAGGGACCGGCTGGATCTGACGGGGATACGGCTGCGAGATCGAACCGAATGTATCGGTGATCACACAACACCGCCGTATCCACCACTCCCCAGTCCCGAACACGGCGCGCCAGGGCGGGACTCGCGAACGTGATGTCCACGATCGACTCGCCCTGGGGTCGCACGCACGTGCTCATCGATCCCCGGTTGAGAAGGGCCAACCCTTGTCCGAGGGCAAACTCCTCCAGTGCCTCGCCAAATACATCCGTTCTGACGGAACCCCAAGCCGTATTCCAGGCATTGAAGTCGCCAGCGAGGAGCACTTGGCGAGGGTGGCATTGGCCGATTAAGGCGCCCACCCGTCCGAGATAAATCTCGAACTCGGCGAGTGTGCGGTTCGGGGAAAAGTAGCCACCGACGACTACAAAATCCTCAAACCACACAGCGACGTATCCCGGACCCTTCGCTACCTTTTCGAAGGGTGGGGAGTTCGCCGCGCCCCATCGGACGATCGCGACGGAGCCGTCATTGTCCCGAACCCAGTTCTCACCGGGGGGGACATGGTACGGCTCGCAGATCACGGCCACGTCTATCGACCACTCCGCGAAGCTCTGAAACAGGAGATCCTGAGCTCTGGCGGAGTGTTCGATATTCGCCTGGAGGAATCGGAGCTTGTGGTCCATTACTAGGATTCCATGGCCACAAGTCCGTCCCCGGACACTCCAGCTGAGCTGCCGCTGGCCGACTGCGTTGAGGATGCAGTCGGTGGTGGTAGCCGCCTTTTAGGCCGAGGGGCATGGCACGATTTGCCCCCCAGCCTGTGATCGGCCGGCTTCTTGGCTGCCGCGCACACAGTGCAGTGTGCAGCGGCGGCGCTGCAATCGCGGGCGACGTGGCCCGGTTTTCCGCAGCGGTAGCAATTACTGCTGCGGTCAACCGGACTGCTGCACTGCTCCCGGACGTGCCCGAGTTGAAGGCACCGGAAGCAGCGCAGAGGTCTCGCTTCGAGGAGCGAGACCTTCGCCGACACCCAACCGACTAGCAGTCGCCTGCCATCAGCCACCTTGTTGGCGGCAGCCACCGGGCAGCTCAGCCAGAGCGTGCCCAGACCCGATTTGTCGAGGCGGACCTCGCCAGTCTTGATGGACGCAATTGGGCATCCACCAATTCCGGCCACCGCCGCCGCGACATCTGCAGCGGAAACTGCGTCGTCCAACCCGGACACGCGCAGTTCCGCGCATTTCGTGGGCCTGGACACGGCCACGCTCTCCCCAAGGGCGGCCCGCAACTTCTCTGCGAGAGCATCCGCCTTTTCGGTGTTTGAGACCCCGGGAATTTCCAGGATTCTCGCACCTGTGGCGGACACTCTAAAATTCACAGAGTCAATGCCGAGGCTTCGAAGATCGACCTTCTTCTTGGCCTCGGCAAGAGTTGCGGCGTAGGTGACGCCCTTTTGTACAGCCTCTGGCTGTAGTTTCAAAACTACAGCCAAGGACCGGGGAGGGCGCGGCTTGCGCCTCCGCTGTCGTCCCTTCTTGGTCTGCGGAGCCTGCTGGGAGACAGGTACCGCAGACTGGGCCCTCCGTGGTTGAGACGGCAGGGCAGCACTCTTTGGTGCCGCCTTTGGACGCCGTCTCGCCACCACATTCCACCCCTCGTCCATGGACGCAGGAGCCGGCGGCAGTGGCCGGGGCTCCCGTTGGGGTGGGGCTGGGGCAGGTTGTTTGGCTTTGGCCTTTCCCTTCTTTCCCTTTTGGGACTTCGGGGATGGGCCGGGGCCAGACCTGCCCTGGGACGTCGGGACCGCTGGTGCCACAGGCTTAGGCTGGGGGGCAGCCTTGGCCTTGTCGGCAGCGAGCGGTGGGCGGAGGCGCGGTTCGGGTAGCAGCCTCTGCTGCAAGCCCTCGAACCGAGCGTCGAGCATCTTGCCAACACTGAGCAAGATGCTCCGCTCCAACTCCTGCGCCTTGTCGGAGGATGGGGTCGTCGTTGGGCACGACCTCCCGACATTGACAGGTGGCAGCTCCTCTGCCACCCTGTCTGGGGCACGCCGCATGTCGGCCCGTAATGCGGCCAACTCGCGGCGTAGCTCCGCCAACTCCGTTCGCAGCTGGTCATTGTCCGCCTTATAGCGGTCATTGGCCAGCCGCAGACGGGCCAGCTCCTCCGACGCAGTGCGCTGGTGGAGCTCACCTACCAGCTCCTTAATGGAGGAGGCAGCATCTCGAAGAGCCTTTACGTAGGTCCCCTTGAGGTTCTTCGAGGTGCTGGCCACCTGGGAGATCACCTCGACGGAGCTCATCACTCGAGCTTGTAGGTCCGCCGCCGAGGTTTCCTCCATTGCGGCACTCGCAATCTCCGGCGAGCTCGTTTTGGCTCTAGCCGTACGGATTTTGCGTGCCGCCTCCTCCAGTTCTTGCTCAGCGCGGAGCTCCATCTCCGCGCGCTGAGCCGCCACCAATTCCGCCTTGGCTTTGGCGAGGCCGACGTATTGCCCGGTGGTGGGCGGTCGGCCTCTGCCTCGGCGGGCGGTAGAAACTTTCGGAGCCTTTACAGTCTCCGACGCAGAGCTACTATCGTCGTCCGACGTTGCCCTTTCCGAGCGGCTGCGTTTCCGCTGCCACAGCCGCCCTTGAGTCCCTAGAGACTCCGCGACACTCATCGCTGAGCTGGAGCTTAGCTCCTCAGCATGAGCGTCTTCAGCCTCTGAACCCATTTTACGACCGGGTTCTAGGTCGGCGTTATCAGTTGTCCGGTTTGCGTTAGCCAGGTCGTGTTTACGAGGGCCAGCGGTCTGCTGGCCCACGAAGCGGTTGTTGCCCCCCCCAGAGTACGAGGGGCGGCCCTCCACCGAGGTGGAGGGGTGGGATTTCCCGGCATCAGCCGACGTACCCACCTGGGGACCACATTTCCAATCGCTTTTGTCCATTCCAGCTATCTCCGATGACTCCACATCGTCGGCCCATTTTTTCAGGGGTTGGGCTCCCCTGTCAGGTGTCACTGCCGCCGGCTACCGGACAGACGCAGTGCACCCCGATCCCCCCAACGAGGTATCCCTGCCGCCCATTATGGGTCAGACGCAGGGAACCGACGTGGCGCAACTGCCGCCCGATACGGGACAGACGCAGCACGCCCCGACCACCAAAATGGGTACCCTGCCGCCCATTATGGGTCAGACGCAAGGCACCGACGAGGCGCAACTGCCGCCCGATACGGGACAGACGCAGCGCGCCCCGACCACCAAAATGGGTACCCTGCCGCCCATTATGGGTCAGACGCAGGGCACCGACGAAGCACGACTGCCATCCCATTGGGGACAGACAAGTCGCACCCCAACCACCGAAGGATACCCTGCCGCCCACTATGGGTCAGACACAGGGTATCGACGAAGAGGACTGCCGCCCGATACGGGACAGACGCAGCCCACCCCAACCACCAAAGGGCACCCCGCCGCCCACTATGGGTCAGACACAGGGCACCGACGAAGCACGACTGCCGCCCGATACGGGACAGACGCAGCGCGCCCCAACCAGAGGAATGTTTTGGCTTCGCCCGTTGCTGGATTGCAACGGGTTACTGAGCCCCCCCGCCACGACAAGGCACATTCCAGTTCGGGGGGGAACCTAACCTAACCTAACCTAACCTAACCTAACCTAACCTAACCTAACCTAACCTGCACACGGACGACGAAGTCGTAGAGGCGCTCAGAAATCAAAACCCGCACATCTTTTTGGGACTTAGCGGGGAAGATGATAGGGTGACCGTTAAGTTCCGCAAAAGAACGCGAAATCCGCAGGTCAATCACGTGGTTCTGAGCGTCTCTCCGACCATCTGGAATAGGAGTTTAAATAATAGCGTGGTGCACATAGACCTGCAAAGGATCAGGGTTGAGGATCATTCTCCCTTGATCCAATGCACGAGATGCCTTGGATTCGGCCATAGTAGGCGCCTGTGCAAACGCACAGCAGACTTGTGCAGCCACTGCGGAGGTGAGCACCATAAAACAGAATGTCCGGATTATCGCGAGGGCCTCTCGCCAAAGTGTATAAACTGCGTTGCAACTAATACACATCGCAACGAAGTATCCCACAACGCTTTCAGCCATTCATGCCCGGTCCGGAAACGGTGGGACGAATTGGCTCGAGCATCGGTGGCTTACTGCTGAGGTGGCCATCGCGGAAATAACCTGCTCGCCGGCACTCTGCCTCCCAAATACGCAGAAATATGCAATAGTATATCAATAGTATATGTATATGTAATATTTACACGCACAGGGCAGAAATCGGAAGCGGGTTGGGTATCTTCGCTATTTTGAAGAATAGTGAAACCGGAACCAAGCCTCTAGGTTTAGCCCAAGACACCACAACTCAACGTACACAAACACACCGTTTTTAAACAGAACTGGTACAATCAATTACTCCTCCAGCGTGCATTGGGTTCGTTAGCTAGTAAATTGACAACGGCAACTAACATACTTTGTAGTTGCCAACAACATTAAATAGGCCAAATAATATAATTCTAGGAAACCAAAATTAGATTTGTAAAAATAATATGTTGGCAAAAATATTTTGTAAAATATTTGGGCAACATATAAAACTTAATAAGAATGGAATAAAGAGGAATTATAAATAAGCTTAAATGACTAGACATATATTTATAAATTGAGTGAATCATGTTAAATAAAGAAACAGTCTGTAATAAAAAGCCAATTTACAAGTAATAACTTAATGTAGAGTTACAACTCTACAATTATAATAATTAAAATTATGTAACAGTGAATATAAATACACACTAGACATAAATGTAAAGTATATAAGTAGTATTTAATATATTGTATAGTAAATAGATAATAAGGAAGAAATTAAATAAATGTATTTAATTTGAATAAGTATGTAAAATGTAAACCTGACAAAGATGTATTAAAATGAAACTGAAAAATAAAAAACAAATTAAAAGTTAATATAGAAAACAGAAACTGTATACTGTAACAGATGAATAAAATATATTAGAATGTAAAAAATTTAAATTATGTAAAATATAAAAACAAAAAACTTTTAAAAAAGAAATGAAAATGTAAAAACTGAAATGCTTAAAATTAAGCATATCAAACCAATAAAGTCTTACGTGTTACCCCATCCCCAAACCCTGATGATAGATTATAAGCTGACAAGTAGTCATTAAATAGAGTACGACAGTCGGGAATCCCACCCGTAAGAGTATAAAAGAGATGAATGTGAGAAAGATAAAGTATGAAGAATGAAAGTGCGAGAAGAATAAATGATAGAACTGGAATGAGAGATATTAGCGCATAAAAAAGTTAGCTTCCCCCATGAAGCTAGAGTAGTCGCAAAAAAAAAAAAAAAAAAAAAAAAAAAAAAAAAAAAAAAAAAAAAAAAAAAAAAAAAAAAAAAAACCTAACCTAACCTAACCTAACCTAACCTAACCTAACCTAACCTAACCTAACCTAACCTAACCTAACCTAACCTAACCTAAAAAAAAACCAGGTCCCCTCCCAAATAAAATGACGTCTAAAATCGGAATGCCGCTCTCAAAACGTGATAGCTATAAACTGTGCAACAAGAATATAAAGATGTCCCTGTCCGAATATAAACGAGCCCTGGACCGGAGGTGGATTCCCCCGAACCCGCCACCGAAGGCTCATGGGACTGCGGGAGAGGGAGGCTTTCGGCAACGAAAGCCGCCCTCCGGCGTCCCGTGCGACGGCGACGAAGCGGAAGGGAGGATGCATCATCTTCCCTCGCCCTCTCCGCCGCCTCCTTCGCGAGCATTACGGCCTCGCAGAAGGATCGCACTGCCTGCCACGATCTCTCACTCTCGACCATAGCGCGAACCACGGTCGGGAGCGAGATGTCGGCACCCAATACAGAGCCGAGCGCGCTGCGCTCCGCATCCCACGCCGGGCACACCTCCAGCGTGTGCTGGGCCGTCTCGTCGAGGCAATCGTCGCAGTGGTGGCACCTGGCATTCGGTTCCCGACCGATCCGAAACAGGTAACTCCCGAAACAACCATGTCCCGAGAGCACCTGAGTCAGACGGTAGGTCAGGAAACCGTGTCGCCTACCCAACCACTGCTGGAAGACCGGACGAATTGCCTCGATAGTCCAGAGTCCGGCGCTCGAAAGCGCCAGCCTGGACTCCCACGCTTCGGTAGCCCGTTGGCGCAGCTCAGCTCTGTGCCCCTCCTGTTCCTGCAGTGCAGGCGGGTGACCCCTGGCCCAAACGGCCTCCACGCACCACTCGTAGAGCGACGCGAGGGCTCTCGCTTCCAGGTCCCAGGGAATAGTACCCGCCAGCACGCAAGATGCCTCACCCGAGATCGTGCGATAACCCCGTACCACCCTGATCGCCATCACCCGCTGGACTCGCGTCAAGCGGGCGATATTGCTGCGAGTCAGGGCGCTGCCGGCCCACACAGGGGCACCATACAGGGCCATCGATCTCACGATTCCCGCGTAGAGACGCCGACACGACGTCTCAGGTCCGCCGAGATTCGGCAGCAGCCTTCCCAGGGCCGCAGCCGCCCTCAGCAGCCGAGGCTCAAGGCACTCGAAGTGGGGGCCGAAGTTCCACCGGCTATCCAGGACGAGTCCCAGATAGCGCATCGACGGCCTCACGTCGATGCGGACTCCGGATACGACGATATGGGCACCCCGGGGCGGCGCATTCCGCGGGCCATGGAACACCACGGCCTCGGACTTTTCGAGCGCCACCCGCAAACCCAATCGCCGTATGCGGCCCACCACGAATGCCGCGCCGGCGGTGGCACGCAAGGAAGCATCCCTGTGGCTTTTGCCTCGGGCAGTAACCAAGGTGTCGTCCGCGTAACAGACTACGCCGACACCCGGCACTGTGGCTCCTCGCAGCACCCAGTCGTAGCCGATGTTCCAGAGGAGTGGGCCTAGTACCGACCCCTGAGGAACGCCGCACGACATCTCCCGCCGACACCACCGGTCTCGACCGGGGTATTCCACCGCACGCCCAGACAGGTAGTCCCCGACGACCCGGCGCAGGTACGGAGGAACTCCGTGGAATCGGAGCCCCTCCCTGATGCAGCTCCAGGGGAGGGAGTTAAATGCGTTGGCGATGTCCAGAGACACCGCCAACACGACCTCACCCCGGGCGATCGCGTCCTGCGCCAAGGACTTAACCCGCTGAATCGCGTCTACGGCAGACCTACCCCTGCGGAATCCAAACTGGCAGTCTGCCAGATCCGGTCCGACATCCTCTAGGTGCTCGACGATCCGGGCGGCCACAACTCTCTCAAAGAGTTTGGCGTCCTCGTCGAGCATCACTATCGGGCGGTACGCAGATGGGGATTCCGCCGGACGCCCTTCCTTTCTGAGGAGAACGAGACGACCTGTCTTCCACCGCTGTGGAACCTGGCCTAGGGCCAGACAGGCGTCGAAGAGTCTCCTCAGACGAGGCTCGAGGGCATCCATGGCCAAGACCAACACCCGGCCGGGTACGCCGTCAGGACCGGGGGCGGTGTTTTTGGCTCGCAGCCGCAACACCGCAGCTCCCAGCTCTCCCGGGGTCACTGACGGCGCCACATCCGGGCCGGGCTCCGCGGCAACCGAAGGCATCATGGGGGGACTGGGATGGTCCCCCGTCCGCGGAAACAGGGCCGCAACGACTCTGTCCAGGATTTGCGGCTGGAGACTTCGCGTGAGTGGGGGTGCCCAGGGGCGAAGTTTGCACATCGCCAACCTGTACGGCCTCCCCCACGGGTCGCGGTTCAACGTCCCCAGCAACTCCTCCCTCGCAAGAGCCTTAGCCCTGCCGATCGCTGCCTTCAGCTGCCGCCGGGACTCCTTGAAGGAAGCATGCAGGAGTGCAATCACATCCTCCTCCCGCATCCGCCGCCGCCTGTAATTGGTGTACCGGCGTCGTGCGACCACACAAACTGCACGCAGTTGCGTGAGCTCGGCGGACCACCAGTACACCTGGGGCTTCGGGGGACGACGCCTGGCTCGGGGCATTGACGCGTCGCAAACCTGCGACAACGCGCCCCGCAACCATTCCGCCTCGTCCTCCACCACCACGGGGCCCACAGGCGCGGACACCCATGATTGCACAATTGCAGCTTCCTTCGCGAGGTCCCTGTCGAGGTGCCTCAACTGCCACCTCGGGCCGTCGTCAACCGGGGGCCGGAAGGGACCGGCTGGATCTGACGGGGATACGGCTGCGAGATCGAACCGAATGTATCGGTGATCACACAACACCGCCGTATCCACCACTCCCCAGTCCCGAACACGGCGCGCCAGGGCGAGACTCGCGAACGTGATGTCCACGATCGACTCGCCCTGGGGTCGCACGCACGTGCTCATCGATCCCCGGTTGAGAAGGGCCAACCCTTGTCCGAGGGCAAACTCCTCCAGTGCCTCGCCAAATACGTCCGTTCTGACGGAACCCCAAGCCATATTCCAGGCATTGAAGTCGCCAGCGAGGAGCACTTGGCGAGGGTGGCATTGGCCGATTAAGGCGCCCACCCGTCCGAGATAAATCTCGAACTCGGCGAGTGTGCGGTTCGGGGAAAAGTAGCCACCGACGACTACAAAATCCTCAAACCACACAGCGACGTATCCCGGACCCTTCGCTACCTTTTCGAAGGGTGGGGAGTTCGCCGCGCCCCATCGGACCATCGCGACGGAGCCGTCAGTGTCCCGAACCCAGTTCGCACCGGGGGGGACATAGTACGGCTCGCAGATCACGGCCACGTCTATCGACCACTCCGCCAAGCTCTGGAACAGGAGGTCCTGAGCTCTGGCGGCGTGTTCGATATTCGCCTGGAGGAATCGAAGCTTGTGGTCCATGACTAGGATTCCATGGCCACAAGTCCGTCCCCGGACACTCCAGCTGAGCTGCCGCTGGCCGACTGCGTTGAGGATGCAGTCGGTGGTGGTAGCCGCCTTTTAGGCCGAGGGGCATGGCACGATTTGCCCCCCAGCCTGTGATCGGCCGGCTTCTTGGCAGCCGCGCACACAGTGCAGTGTGCAGCGGCGGCGTTGCAGTCGCGGGCGACGTGGCCCGGCTTTCCGCAGCGGTAACAATTACTGCTGCGGTCAACCGGACTGCTGCACTGCTCCCGGACGTGCCCGAGTTGCAGGCACCGGAAGCAGCGCAGAGGTCTCGCTTCGAGGAGCGAGACCTTCGCCGACACCCATCCGACTAGCAGTCGCCTGCCATCCGCCACCTTATTGGCAGCAGCCACCGGGCAGCTCAGCCAGAGCGTGCCCAGACCCGATTTGTCGAGGCGGACCTCGCCAGTCTTGATGGACGCAATTGGGCATCCGCCAATTCCGGCCACCGCCGCCGCGACATCTGCAGCGGAAACTGCGTCGTCCAACCCGGACACGCGCAGTTCCGCGCACTTCGTGGGCCTGGACACGGCCACGCTCTCCCCAAGGGCGGCCCGCAACTTCTCTGCCAGAGCGTCCGCCTTCTCGGTGTTTGAAGCACCGGGAATCTCCAGGATTCTGGCTCCTGTGGCGGACACTCTGAAATTGACAGAGTCAATGCCGAGGCTTCGAAGATCGACCTTCTTCTTGGCCTCGGCAAGAGTTGCGGCGTAGGTGACGCCCTTTTGTACAGCCTCTGGCTGTAGTTTCAAAACTACAGCCAAGGACCGGGGAGGGCGCGGCTTGCGCCTCCGCTGTCGTCCCTTCTTGGTCTGCGGAGCCTGCTGGGAGACAGGTACCGCAGACTGGGCCCTCCGTGGTTGAGACGGCAGGGCAGCACTCTTTGGTGCCGCCTTTGGACGCCGTCTCGCCACCACATTCCACCCCTCGTCCATGGACGCAGGAGCCGGCGGCAGTGGCCGGGGCTCCCGTTGGGGTGGGGCTGGGGCAGGTTGTTTGGCTTTGGCCTTTCCCTTCTTTCCCTTTTGGGACTTCGGGGATGGGCCGGGGCCAGACCTGCCCTGGGACGTCGGGACCGCTGGTGCCACAAGCTTAGGCTGGGGGGCAGCCTTGGCCTTGTCGGCAGCCAGCGGTGGGCGGAGGCGCGGTTCGGGCAGCAGCCTCTGCTGCAAGCCCTCGAACCGAGCGTTGAGCATCTTGCCCACACTGAGCAAGATGCTCCGCTCGAGTTCCTGCGCCTTGTCGGAGGACGGGGTCGGCGTTGGACACGACCCCCCGACATTGACAGGTGGCAGCTCCTCTGTCACCCTGTCTGGGGCACGCCGCATGTCGGCCCGTAATGCGGCCAACTCGCGGCGTAGCTCCGCCAACTCCGTTCGCAGCTGGTCATTGTCCGCTTTATAGCGGTCATTGGCCAGCCGCAGACGGGTCAGCTCCTCCGACGCAGTGCGCTGGTGGAGCTCACCTACCAGCTCCTTAATGGAGGAGGCAGCATCTCGAAGAGCCTTTACGTAGGTCCCCTTGAGGTTCTTCGAGGTGCTCGCCACTTGGGAGATGACCTCGACGGAACTCAACACTCGAGCTTGCAAGTCCGCCGCCAAGGTCTCCTCCACTGCGGTACTCGCAATGTCCGGCGAGCCGGGTTTGGCTCTAGCCGTGCGGATTTTGCGAGCCGCCTCCTCCACTTCCTGCTCAGCACGGAGCTCCATCTCCGCGCGCTGAGCTGCCACCAATTCCGCCTTGGCTTTGGCGAGGCCGACGTATTGCCCAGTTGTGGGCGGTCGGCCTCTGCCTCGGCGTGCGGTGGAAATCTTCGGAGCCTGTAAAGGCTCCGACGCAGAGCTACTGTCGTCGTCCGACGTAGTCCTTTGCGAGCGGCTGCGTTTCCGCTGCCACAACTTCCCTCGAGTCCCCAAGGACTCCGCAACACTCATTGCTGAGCTGGAGCTTAGCTCCTCAGCATGAGTGTTCTCATCCTCTGAACCCATTTTACGACCGGGTTCACAGTCGGCGTTATCAGATTTCCTTTGTTCATTGCGTAAGTCGTGTTTACGAGGGCCAGCGGTCTGCTGGCCCACGAAGCGATTGTTGCCCCCCCCAGAGTACGAGGGGCGGCCCTCCACCGAGGTGGAGGGGTGGGATTTCCCGGCATCAGCCGATGTACCCACCTGGGGACCACATTTACAATCACTTATTTCCATCATGCGTTGCACCGATGACTCCACATCGTCGGCCCATTTTTTCAGGGGTTGGGCTCCCCTGTCAGGTGTCACTGCCGCCGGCTACCGGACAGACACAGTGCACCCCAAACCCCCCAGCGAGGTATCCCTGCCGCCCATTCTGGGTCAGACGCAGGGAACCGACGAGGCGCAACTGCCGCCCGATACGGGACAGACGCAGCGCACCCCAACCACCAAAAGGTACCCCGCCGCCCATTATGGGTCAGACGCAGGGCACCGACGAAGCACGACTGCCATCCCATTGGGGACAGAGAAGTCGCACCCCAACCACCGAAGGATACCCTGCCGCCCACTATGGGTCAGACACAGGGCATCGACGAAGCAGACTGCCGCCCGATACGGGACAGACGCAGCCCACCCCAACCACCAAAGGGCACCCTGCCGCCCACTATGGGTCAGACACAGGGCACCGACGAAGCACGACTGCCGCCCGATACGGGACAGACGCAGCGCGCCCCAACCAGAGGAATGTTTTAGCTTCGCCCGTTGCTGGATTGCAACGGGTTACTGAGCCCCCCCGCCACGACAAGGCACATTCCAATTCGGGGGGGAACCTAACCTAACCTAACCTTTTTTTTTTTTTTTTTTTTTTTTTTTTTTTTTTTTTTTTTTTTTTTTTTTGGTTTCGCGGGGAAAAGGTGCATCACCTACCTGACACCCAAGGGGGAGTGCCAGGTTATGTGGGACTCTTACCCACTAAAAACCACCGCGGTATACCTCTGCCGCCTTTGCTGAGGCTCACGGTATCGCCATTGGCATTACCCGCGAGCCCCGGCGACTACACCCGGCCGCAGGAGCCCAGCTCCTCAATCAGGGGATGGTCCGGTATACGGGACCATCCCCCCAGCCACCGCCATCGTAGTCGCAGCAGGTCCCCTCACCTGCTGCGATTGGCTATCAAGAGGAAGAAGGCGGGCGTACCTCCTTCTCCCTCCCCCCCTCCGCCTGCGACGGAGCGGCGCTGTCGAGGCATCATCCTCCCTACGCCGCTCCGCCACCTCCTTCTGCGACATCACCTCCTCGCAGAAGGAGACCATGGCCGCCCAGGCCTCACTGCTTCCCAGCATGGCTTTTGCCACGCTGGGAAGCGAGAGGTCCCTCCCGACGACAGAGGTCAATTCGTGCCGCTGACGACTCCACGCCGGGCACTCCTCCAATGTGTGCTCCGCTGTGTCGTCAGCCGCCCCGCAATGGTGACACTCCGTCGTCACCTCCCTCTGGGCAACCCTGTGCAGGTAGTGACCGAAGCAACCATGTCCGGTCAAAACCTGCACCAGGCGGAAGGAGAGAGTCCCTCTACTCCGCTGCACCCACGCCCTTAGGACCGGACGAATCGCCTCAATCGTCCGGACCCCGTAGGTTGGTGCGGCCAGGGACTCCTCCCACTCCCGCAGGAGTACCCTCTCGGCACTCCTACGCACGCTTGCCACCTCCTCGGAACAGGGGCGCGTGCCCACCGCCCTCCTCTCCGCTCGGTACCGATAAACGGCACCGAGCACTACCGCATCGAGCTCCCACGGGGGGGTTCCTGCTAGGAGGCAGGCGGCCCCGTGGGAGATCGAGCGATACCCTCGGGATGCCCTCACCGCCAGGGTCCGCTGCGCCCTTCGCAGCTGGACTTGATTCTGGCGCGTGAGGGCATCCTCCCAGACAGGCGCTCCATATAGGGCCATGCTCCTTAATATGCCGAGGTATAACCTCCGACATGAGGAGCCTGGCCCACCCACATTGGGCAACAGTCGCCCCAGCGCGACCGCTGCCTTTACGAGCCTTTCAGCCAGCAGCTTGAAGTGCTGGCCGAACGCCCAGCGCCCGTCAAGGATGAGACCCAGATATCTCATTTGCCTCTTGAGAGGTATCTGGGTGTCATCCACCCTTAGGGTCGCGCCTGGAGGTGGACCCTGCCGAGGCCCGTGGAACAATAGAGCCTCGGTCTTTTCCAGCGCGACCCTAAGCCCCAACTCCCTTATGCGGCCCACAACCAGGGCCGCACCCTCCTCCGCCCGAGTCGCTGACTCGGCGAACGTCCTCCCCTGGGCCACTATCAGGGTGTCGTCAGCGTAGCAAAATACGCTGACGTGGGGTGGCAGAACACCCCGTAACACCCTATCGTAACCCAAGTTCCACAAGAGTGGTCCGAGTACCGACCCTTGCGGAACCCCACACCTCATCGTTCGCCGAGTCAACGACCCCCTCCCGTCGACGTAGACGACGTCTCTGTCCCGCAGGTAGTCCTCCAACAGCCGCCGCAGGTACAGAGGCACTCCGTGGTACCGGAGCGCCTCCAGGATTGCCCCGAACGGCAGGCTGTTGAAGGCATTGGCGATGTCCAATGACACCGCCAAAGACCTCTGCCCCCTCGCGGACGCCGCCGCGGTGAGGGACTTAAGGGCAGAGACGGCGTCTATTGTCGACCGCCCCCTTCGAAACCCGAACTGGGCCTCGGACAGGTCGGGCCCTACCTCCTCGAGATGCCGGACTAGTCGGGATGCCAGAATGAATTCCAGCATCTTTCCGACTTCGTCCAGCAGTACCAAGGGCCGGAAAGCCGACGGATTGTCAGGCGTCCGACCCTCCTTCTCGAGGAGGCAGAGCCTCCCGTCCTTCCACAGCTTCGGGAACTGTCCGGTTCTCAGCGAGAGATCGAACAGCTCCCGAAGCGGGCCTCCGAGGGATTCCATGGCAATCCCAAGGAGGTGTCCAGGTACTCCGTCCGGTCCAGGGGCCGTCTTCTTCCTCCTCAAGCGGGAAATGGCACCCTCCATCTCAGCCCCCGTGATTGGGGGGGTCTCGATCTCCCACACTACTCCCATTGGGGGAGGGAGGGCGTGGTCCGAGCTGTCAGGGAACAGCTCGTCCACGACCACCTCCAGGAACTCTGGTTGGAGGGTCTCAGTCAGGGGACGTCCTGCGGCACGGAGTTTGTTCCGAGCCGCCTTGTACGGACGACCCCATGGGTCCCTTTCCTTCCAGCAGTTCCTGTCGGGCCCGCTCCTTGGCGATGCAGATGGCTGCTTGCAATGCCTTTTTGGTAGCTTTGCAAGCCGCCATCAGCCTTGCCTCCTCCGCCGCATCGCGGTGGCGCCGCCGGCGGAAGTGGTTACACTCCCGCCAGGCACGGCCGTGCACGTCCCGGAGATCCGCAATCTCCTGGGACCACCAGTACACGGCCTTGCGACCACGGAAGGCCCTCGATCGAGGCATAGAGGCGTCGCACACCGCCGTTAGGGCGGCGCGGAAGCGACCAGCTCCTTCATCCACCGTGGCCGGTGCATTTGGCGGCACACACCACGCTTGGACGATTGCCGCCTCACATGCGATTTCGCGATTGAGGCGGCCCGTCGACCAGCGCGGGAAGGCAGGAGCATGCCGTGGAGGCTCGGCTGGAGGCTGGAGCTTTGTGACCTCGAACCGGATGTATCGGTGGTCCGATAGGGTCACTTCATGCTCCAGCACTCGCCATTCTCGCAACCTGCTCGCAATCGAGGGGGAGGTGAACGTTATGTCCACCAGGGACTCCCCCTGCGATCGCACACAGGTTGGCACTGTCCCTCTGTTTATGAGGGACAGCCCTGCTTCAACGGCCCACTCCTCCAGGGCCACGCCGAACGCATCGGTGAGGGTGTCACCCCACACCCGCGACCTCGAGTTAAGGTCGCCCATCAGGATAACGGGGTCGGGCGCCATGCGCCCAACCACCGCTAGGAGAGAATCCAGAAACGGTTCATATTCCGCAAGCGGCCTGTTCGGGGAGAAGTATACACCAATAATAGTGTACTCCCCCCACCTGGCCGCCACGAACCCTGGACCCCTCTCCCTGACACTTAGGGTGTTACACCCCCCCGATCGAACGACAATGGCCACGTCGCCATTAGCGGACCCAGCCCATTGCGGTCGCGGAGCCACGGAGTACGGCTCAGCTGCGACCGCTACCTCTATTTCCCACTGCGCCATGGCCTGGAGGAACAGATCCTGAGCTCCAGCGCAGTGGTTGAGGTTCCCTTGGAGGAAGTTGAATGTCCCAGGCATTATTCGATCATATCAACTTCCTCCATTGCCGAGCGGCGCGATACGATGGGTGCGGCCCTTGTCCCTGGGGCCGCTCTCGTCTTGGTGGGAGGAGGGTTGCAGTTTCTGCCCCCCATCACGTGGCTTGATGGCCGCCCAGCATCAGCACACACTGCACAGTGGGCATTGGCACTGCACGTGGAGGACTTGTGTCCAGGCATACTGCACCTGAAACACAGGTCCCCACGTTCCGCTTGTGAAGGGCACATCTGGCGCGTGTGCCCCAAACCCATGCACTTGAAGCAGCGCATGGGGCGCACCTCCAAAGCCGTCACTTGCGCTGAGCTCCATCCCACAAGCAACCGACCAGCCTCTATGAGCTTTTTGGCCACTGCCACGGGACAGCGAACAAATACGAGTCCCGAGCCTTGCGCGGATGGACGCAAGGCACCTGGCTTCACCTGGCTGGTACTGCAACCTCCCTTCGCCGCGATAGCCGCCACGACCTCTTCGACATTCACGGAATCGTCAAGACCAGAGATGCGAAGGTCTGCTTGTTTTTCGGGCCGATCTACCCGAGCCACCTCCGCCAAAGCAACCCTCAACTTAGCAGCCAGTTGGTCGGCCTTGTCCCCACTTTGCGACCCCGGTAGTTCGAGCATGCGAGCCCCGGTCGCAGTTTGACGGATCTTGATCTGACTGATGCCCATCTCAGCCAGATCAATGCCCTGTCGTGCTTTTGTCAGGGCCATCTTGTAATCCACCCCCTTGCTGATAGCCTCAGGCTGCAAAGTAATAACTACAGCCGAGGATCGTGGGGGGGTGAGTTTAACGGCTGGTTTGAGTGACTTTGCAGCAGAGGATTTTGCTGGCAAAGTTGTTTTGGCCAACGAAGATGTTGGGGCCTTAGAATGGGCCACAACCTGAGCCACCATAGGGGCTGCTGGGGAGGAAGATTTTTTACCCTTCCCCTTCCCCTTTCGGACCACTGTGGCCCAAGTTCCCGCACTGGTTGCAGTGGGTGCCGGCGGAGTTGCCACCGTCTGACTGGATGAGCTGGATCCATGTTTATCATGCGCCAGAGGTGGGCGCAAGATCTTCGGTGGGAGAAGACGGTCCTGGATGCCAGAGAGTTTGGCATCCACCATCGTTCCCACGGCACTTAAAATACCGGCTCTCAATTCCTCCATCAAGCTCGTCTTTAGCTCTTCCACCAGATTGGTGGGTGCAGGTTCTGCGTTTTTATGAGGGCTCTTCCGCTCAGAATAATCCCGACGCAGCGCAGAGACCTCGGTTTTGAGGTCCTCCAGGTGTCTCTTGAGACGGACATTCTCCTTGCGGAGCCTCCTTGTTTCCTCGGCCTCGGTTCTTCGGGACAAGCTCTCGATGATCTCGTGGAGATCTTTCGCGCATGTCTTGAACTCTCTCACGTAGCCACCCTTCAAATGGTTTGAAGTAGTGGCCAGCGAGAGAATTCTAGCAACGCGCTGACCCGCCCTATCACGAATCTCCTCAACTCCGAGATCATCGACATCGATGAGTAAATCCTCAATTACAGGAGGAGGGGAGGCCTCCTTTCGAAAGGAACGGCTACTGAGCTGCCGCTCTAACGCCTCCTGAGTTTCCTTCTGCTTGGCGGCCTTTTTCGCTTTCGGCGAGTTCACCAAGACCGGAGATCCAGCTTTTTTAGACTTTGGGGGGGGCGCCATTACCAACCCCGTTCCACCCCTGTCAGTTTCCGTTTCGGATCCTGAATCCTCTGTCGCGGAAAAGGTCAGAAAGGACCGTTTCCGACTCCACTGAGCAGCGGCCTCAGAGCCACTGCTTTCCACCTCTTCCGAAAGTTTAGTTGGGCCCATCATATTGATGGGACACCAGTAACGTAAATGAAAGTTACTACAAACCTACAAAATAAAACAAATTTAGAACTAAAATTCAACCCTAAGCCTATGAAACAAAACAAAACAAAAACAAACAGAAAAAGACCAAAAATACTCCCTTGAGGAACCCCGAAAATCTAAAAGTACCCCAAGGAAGCAAATTTACGTGGAAACGTAAAGGGGCTCTAAAAAAGGCCTCTGAGAAAACCTATACGTACCAAGAAAAGGAAAACCTCAACAAAGCACAAAAAACAAAATCCGAGTCAAAAAGCAAACAAAGTCCAGTATACAAAAGCGAAAGTCGTCGGTGAACAACAGTGTCAGAAGTCCCTCACGAAGCGAAAATCTAGACGACGAAAACAGTAGATCATCTGCCGGCCACCCACTGCGTTACCGTGAGTGTAGCCGTTGCCCAGAGCGCGCCACGTGGAGGCTATCTACCCAGCGCTCCAACCTAACCTAACCTAACCTAACCTAACCTAACCTAACCTAACCGAGTACCAAATTATATCGTCAACATACACGATCGGCTCCTAAAACAAAAAAAAATTTTTAAAAATTGTTTATAGTGAGCCACGCGCGTGACAGTGATAAAAAGTGTTAAAGTGCAATTCATCTCACCAGGATTATTGTGGGCAAAAACGTGAGTCAGCAGTTTTCGAAGTTACAGTGACGAAAATTGAACCCTCCAAAAATTCCACTTAAACCAGTGACACCAAACAACTAGTGTAATCTTCAGAAAGGCTGCACTAACTACATCAATCCGACACCAAGATTTTAAAGATCGGACCTGCAGAAGAGAAGATATCAGTAACCATATGGTAAACCCCTCCACCTCAAAAACAACGGAAAGACAAGGTAAATACGATAAGCAACGTACTAATCGAAAAGGCCTTATAATAACGACTGATTATAAAAAAGTGTTATCAAAATCCGACCAGAAACACAGAAAATAGAGCCTACCATATTGCAAGGAAAAGTGATATCCTTTCGACCAGGATAACAACAAACCGGTTGAAACATCCTTAACAACGCGTCTTAAATCATCGAGTGCACACCGAGACCTGCAGTTTGGTACCTGGATCATCAAAATCCGCCTTTCCGTTCAAAAGTTATAGGGCACCATATGTTACAATAATATTTACACATCACCCATATAACTTCGTCACTAGAGACCGCGTCAGTCCTACGAATTCGTAAACAACAAGTTTTTAGCCGCACACTGAGACTCCGAAGACGCCCCGAAGACTTCGTCCATCAGCCCAAGACTGCGCCCACCAGCAAGAGCATCCGGAGAAACCAGCTTCACCACCAGCCGTAGGAAACACGAGGGAACTCCTAAACCCCTGGCCCGAAAATACTGGTGTTTGGACTCGTTGGAAAGGGTGAATAGAGACCTTGCTCCCTAATTCCCGAAAAACCACCCCTTGAAACCACCCCCACCCCCACCCCTCCACATTCACCCCTAAAACCCAGCGACCACACAAAAAGCGGCGTGAATAACAAACCTACCCTTAAAAGCCTCCTTCCAACCCTCAACCCCTTGGGCCCCCACCTTTAACTTTACCCCCCCCCCAACCCTCCCATTTTTATTTCATCAATAGTCTCCCCACGAAACTCCCCCCCCCCTGACCCCCCCCTTCCCCTCGGCGCAAGAAATACCCCTCAGGCTATATCTCGGGAACCATACGTCATAGAAGAAAGATCAAGGGGTCCACAGACTCGTAAAACAGTGTAGAAAAATCTGGCTCCAGCAGACCCTCAAAAATCTTTACCCCTCCCCCCGGAATAACACATAAACAAAACCGAGAAACCCCCGCGAGCTATAACGCCGTAACCGATAGTCCTAGATACACCGTGTTTGGTATCTCTGGAACCGGAAAAGTATCGCCTAGACTTTGGCTCCAACAGTTTAGCGATTTGGAACCCTCATCCCGAAAAAGTAACCAAAAGTCCAAGAAATCTTATAAGATCCATAACTCAGACAAAAAGCGACCTATAAAGCTCGAGTTTGGACTCATCTGAATCGGGAGAGCTCAAGGCATAATCCTAGACTAAAAGTGGGAATCGGAACTCGGACTACAATACAGGGGGGCCCAAAATAGCACAAAACACTCCAAATCAAGTCACACCATACAGCGCTCGTACTCAAGCACTCACCAAACGCAGCAGTCTTCAGCAGACCACCGGCGAAGAACGCAGCGGCAACAAACAGCAAGGGTGAGTGAGTCCAAAACATAAAGAAAAAAAAAAAAAAAAAAAAACAAACAACATGTCTCTGCCTACTGTACCCTCTGACTACGCCAACTCTAACAAAATCGTTGAAAGCAAGCAGCACGTAGCGGGAAAGCCCACACGATCACTGCGCGAAAAAGTGCTAACAAAGCAAGCCAAATCGCAGTCCGAAAAACCCGCGCTTCCATCCATGCCGCTCTCACAACGTCCATCACAGGCTGAAACGAAACCGAAAACAACAACATCAAAAACAATCATCGTAGCAAAAAGGGCGCGCAAAACCAGAACCTCCCCAAGAAAAACCTCGGAGTTAAGCGACGATTCGTCAATGACATCCGCCTCCGACGTCCAAAGAGAGGTCCAGGCAATTGAAATCCTGGAAAAAATTGGGAACTGGAAAACGTCACCTCCCTCTCGCCCGATCCTCTCCGACGACGACATGTCAGTCGCATCATCCGCCGACACAAATGCTGAAACCACCCCAAAAGGCAGAAAAAGTCTCCTCATTAATTCCAACAAGAGACTTGGCGTCGAAATGGACATGGCGACGAGGCACGCCAATGAAATGTTCCTCAAGGGGAAAGAGGCGTTGGAGGCCGCAGGCAACATGAAAAGAGAGTGCAAAACAACAGCACTGGATTGCCTGCAGTCGCTCTACGAAACCGTCTTGGCCTTATCAGACTCCAGATCAAGACACAAATTCAACCTCGAAAAAGAGAGGAAGAGGAATGCTCTGGAACTGGTTGCCATTGAGCGCGCCCACAGCCAAAAAATTGCAGAAATCAACGCAAACATACTGACAGAAATCAAAAAAGCCAGAGAAGACATTTGCACAAACGCGAGGGAAACTAAGGCTGTTCGAGACTGGCTGGGATACGAAACCCAAGAGCCGTACCGAAAAATCTCAGAAATATCTAAAACCCTTAACAACCTTGCTCAAACACCAAAACTGGCCCAACTTCCGACAGAGCCCCACTCGAAAGCCGATACCAAATTGGTGTCGTGTTTAGACACAGTTTCCAGACAACTTAATGAAACTCGACAAGACCTGTCGAAAAACCAAGCCACCCTTGGCAAGGTTCTCGAGGTGTCAAACACTACACTAGAAAAATTAACAAAAATCCCAGCACAGCCAAAAGAATGCATCTACAACAAAACGGAACTTTTAACGGACATCAAAAATGTTCTCGCCAGTACCCCAAAACCAGAAACATCAACACAAATAAAAGACCACATCCATCCAATAACACAGAAACTAGAAAAAGTCTCATCAGAACTTAAGTCAATGAGAACCGACAGGAAACAAAACCCTCCCCTAATCGTTCCTAACCTCGCACAAGAACTAGGCATGACGTACGCGAAAGCTGCAGCCAAACCACCATCAATACCGCCGCAAGGACCGAACCACACCCTGATAATTTCATCTACAGACCCCAAAAACACCGGAGAAAACGTAATTGAAGAGATCAGAAAAGCTTTGGATACCAAAAACTCCGGAGCAAAAGTGGACAAGGTCAGAAAGGCCAGGAACCAAAAAGTTATCATAAGCTGCGGTACAAAAGAAGACCTTAATCTTGTGGAAAACAGAGTGAAAGGAAGAAACTCTCTAAAAGTAGAAGTGGCAAAAGCGGGAAACCCCTTGCTTATTGTAAGGGACGTGCTCTCTTATCATACGGACGTTGAAATCGTGGAAAATATCATTTCACAAAACAAACATCTGTTGGAAGGCGTCAACTTGAAAGAGAGCACCTTAAAAGTACGCTACAGAAAAAGAGCAAGGAACCCACTCGAATGCCATCCAGTGCTGGAAGTTTCTCCCACACTACACAAAAAATTCATAGAGGCAGGCAAAATATACATTGGCCTCCAGAGACGACCTGTGGCAGACCAATCGCCCCTAGTCCAATGCACGAAATGCCTAGGCTTCGGTCATACTCGCGCTATGTGTCGAGAAAAAGAAGACTTCTGCAGCTACTGCGGAGAGGCACACTCCTGGGAGAAATGTAAAAAAAGGCTCAAAGGAGACGCACCACAGTGCAAAAACTGCATTTCAGCAAACGGAGCAGAGACGGCCCCGACACACAACGCTTTCAGTAGCGACTGTCGAGAACGACAAAAATGGGATGCAATAGCGAGATCCCGAATCTCTTACTGCTGCTAAGGGCCCCACAAATAACCAAACTTGCCCCTCTCGGGAAAAAGATGACACAGGACTGCATTTCATCCAAGCAAATCTCCAACGCTCCAAATTGGCCACAACGGAACTGCTTCAAGTAGCCAAAGACAGGGGAATCTCAGTCGCCCTCGTACAAGAACCTTACGTCGGCAAGAGTGGCTCTTTACAGCAATACCCTGGAACCCAAATCATCCAGTGCACCCTGAGCAGAAACAAGCCAGTAAAAGCCGCCATCATAGTTTTCGACGACCGGCTGGAAGCTATCCATGATCCACAGCTGGTCACAGAAACGGAGGCTGCAGTACTGTTAGTTGGAGGGGGCACAAAACTAGGAGTGTTGTCGCTATACCTTGAGGGGGACGAAGACATCAAGCCCTATCTCGACAGGACCAAAAAAGTGTGCGAAAAGATCGGAACGAAGCACCTCATAGTGGGAGGGGACATCAACGCATGGAGCCATTGGTGGGGAAGTTCAGCCGAAGACCAAAGGGGTGTGGCTTACAATGCTCTCCTCAATGAGATGGATCTCCACATCCTGAACGTGGGAGATACACCCACCTTCGAGACGCTCAGAAACGGGAAAATGTGCACGAGCATAGTGGATGTCACAGCCTGCAGCGAACCCATCCTAACGAAAATAGAAAACTGGAGAGTGAACCGGAGTCTAATAACATCAGACCACAATGCGATAACGTTCACGATGCGAACGGCGAATAACCTGGAGCCGTTAAAACCCATCACAACGCGCATCTATAACACCAAAAAAGCGAAGTGGACAGATTTCGGAAGACACTTCAGTGAGTCGCTTCAGATGGAAAACATTAGTGTGGACTCCGTTCAAGAGTGCAAAACCCAAGAGGAACTCGAGGCCATCATAGATAAGTACACCGACGCAATTCACCAAGCCTGCGAACACAGCATCCCAAAAGCAGGCAGCAGAAGACCAAACAGAACACCTCCGTGGTGGACACAAGAGTTGGAAAACTTAAAAAAAGAGGCCAAAAGGAAAAAAAGGAGAATCAAGAACGCAGCCCCTCAACGAAAACAATTGGTCATCGAAGAATACATAAATGCCATAACGGAGTACAAGAACAAAGCCGACAGAGCAAGCACAGAAAGTTGGAAGGATTTCTGCACGACCCAAGAAAAAGAAAGCATGTGGGACAAAATCTACAGGGTCATAAGAAACACCGCAAGAAGACAGGAAGACACCCTCCTAAGGAACTCGGAAGGAAATACCCTAACACCACAAAAATCTGCAGAACTCCTTGCAAACACTTTCTACCCAGAAGACTCAGAGAGCACAGACAAACCCATCCACATGGACATCAGGGAACAGATAAGGACGGCAAAACTATCGGACATGCCTGGAGATGACCCTTTTTTCACCACTGGGGAACTTGAACAAGTTCTCCAGTCGCTAAATCCAAAGAAAGCGCCGGGACCCGATGGGCTAACTGCGGATATATGCACAGCAGCCATACGAAGTCAAACGGAGATATTCCTGGCAATCGCAAACAGATGCTTGCTACTGAAATGTTTCCCAAGACAATGGAAAAAGGCACATGTGGTCATTCTCAAAAAACCAGGTAAGGAAGACTACACCCAACCAAAGTCACACAGACCGATAGGCCTCCTTTCAGTTCCCGGCAAAATAGTGGAAAAGCTCCTAATAGGTAGACTCCAATGGCACATCTTCCCAACCTTAAACACAAACCAATATGGTTTCATGCCCCAGCGAGGCACCGAGGACGCCCTCTATGACCTTGTCCAGAAAATAAAAAAGGAAGTGGACAACAAAAAGATAGTCCTGGTGGTCTCACTGGACATAGAGGGAGCCTTTGACAACGCGTGGTGGCCGGTTCTTCAACAGCAACTAATGCAAAAAAAGTGTCCCAGAAACCTTTACGCGATGGTAAACTCCTACCTATCAGACAGAACAATTACAGTCAACTATGCCAGAGCAAAGTGTGAGAGATCGACAACGAAGGGGTGCGTCCAAGGATCTATCGGAGGACCCACCTTCTGGAACGTAATCCTCGACTCATTATTGCACAGGCTGGAAAAGGAGGGAGTTTACTGCCAAGCGTTCGCAGACGACGTGACACTGGTCTTTGCAGAAAACTCAACTAAGAGCTTGGAAGAAAAAACGAACAACGCACTAAAAACAGTAGTACATTGGGGTGAATACAACAAACTTAGCTTTGCGCCACATAAAACCAGCGCCATGATATTGACAAAAAAGCTGAAGTACGAACAACCCAATCTCTACATGGCGAACACGAAGATTGAAATCGTCAAAGAAATCAAGCTCTTAGGCCTAATAATAGACTGCAACCTCACCTTCAAAGCACATGTAACGGCGACATGCAAAAAATCTGCCGACATCTACAAACAACTCGCACGTGCGGCAAAGGTGACCTGGGGTCTCAACGGAGAAATTGTGAGAACAATATACGTGGCAGTAATAGAGCCCATCGTGATGTACGCCTCGGGAGCGTGGTCGGATGCGACAGGGTTCCAGATGATACAAAATCAATTGAACGCTCTGCAAAGGGGCTTCGCACAAAAAATTTGTAAGGCATACAGAACTGTGTCTCTCACCTCAGCCCTCACACTATCAGCCCTCCTCCCGCTAGACCTCAGAATACAGGAATCAGCTAGTCTATTCAAGACCAAAAAAGGCATCTGCAAACAATATCTACCAAAAGATGGAGAACTGGAACGCCCAATACACTATCTCCAAAACGCACACCCGTCAAGGATCACATCAGTAGACTACCAGCTCCTAAACAGCCCGGACCAGAAAACCATCGAAAGTCTACAGAAAACAGGCCTCTTAATTTACACGGATGGTAGCAAAATGGACGAAAATGTTGGAGCCGCGCTCACTGCATGGGTGGCGGGAAAAGAAACGCAAAACGCCACCTTCAAACTACACCCCCTTTGCACGGTCTTTCAATCGGAACTTTATGCGCTCTTGAAGGCAACGGAACTGGCAAAGTCCAATGGGAATCAAACCGTGAATATCCTAAGTGATTCAAGATCTTCGCTGGACCTACTGAAGAGCCCCAAATCCAGCCACCCTCTAGCAAGAGCCATAAAGGAAAACATTGAAAGTACCAAAACGGAGGGCAGGGACGTACGACTCTTCTGGTTAAAGGCACACGTAGGAACAGCAGGCAACGAGAGAGCGGACGAACTCGCAAAAGCCGCTGCCGCAACCAACACCTCCTACGTATACAACAGCATACCAATGTGCAGCGTAAAAATGAGAATAAGGACAGAAACGGTTCAAAAATGGCAAAACCGCTACAATTCCTCAAGCACGGGGTCAGTCACGAAAACCTTCTTCCCCGACACGAGCAAAGCCTTCTCAATCGTAAGGAAAACAAGACTGACACCGACACACATTCAGGTATTGACTGGACATGGAGGGACCTCAGACTACCTTCACAGGTTCAACCTGAAAGAAAGTCCTGGATGCGAATGCGATGCAAACGTCAAAGAAACGGTATGGCATATAATACTGGAGTGCCCTCGCTTTGCATCAGCAAGGCAAGACTTAGAGGCTAAAATGGACAAAAGATTGGCCAGGTCTGAACTGCCAGAGATAATCGCAGACGCAGAAAAAAGACCAATATTCTTGTCCTTTGCCGAAAAGATCTTCCGCATCGCCTGCAGTAGAAACAGTTCACCTACCTCCATCTCCCAAACACCAAGTCACAATAAACCAGACAGTCTCCCGGAACCACAAAACCCCTCCGAAAACAATGAGCAGGCAACGCTCTCAACGTGCAAAATCTCAGCTGGCCAAATACTATCTTACGGCGAACCAGGAGAACCAGGCCTCAGAACAAGAGCAGTTGCATTGTTCATGGACAGCAACAGTGAAAGACTGGGTCTCAGTTACTACATAGACCGAAACCAGCGCTCCGTAGAAATATCCCCGGGTCTCGCGTCGCTGCTGAATGGGAGCACCAAACGAGTATCAATGAAGCGAAAGATATTTGCCGAACTTCCCACAACATCCATAGAAGGCAATTCATGCAGAATATTAAAAACAAAAAATAAAACTATTGTTTTATTGGGATGGAAGAACGGCCCTCCTTTCGCTCAAGCGAGCTCAATGCTCTCAAAAATGGCACAGATGAGAGTCGGAGAACGTACATCACCCCGGACCATAAGCGTAGACGCTATGTGGCTGGCGTACGAAAGAGGAGAAGCTGTAGACAGGATCGGATGCCTAAAACTCTCCGAATTCCACGACATCGTCGTGTACGAAAACAGAGGAGAGGACCTCAGCTACCTCAAACTCAGACGTACAGAAACAAAATCTCCCCCTCCGGAAGCCTGGGATACGCCTACACAAAGCGGCTCGGAAAAGCTACAGCAAAAGACCGCTACGGAAAAAGAAGCTGAATGTAGGAGCAGGGACACAGACACCACGAACAAGAAAGTAGGGCGGCTCCAGCAACTCGTACATAGCATCTCCAAAATCGTCCAGAAAAAGAAAGGTCCCGGAACATCCACAGAGGAAACAAAGGGCGCTGCGCTTAAGAAATGTCTTGCACCTAAAAAGCCCCAAGTTACTTCAAAAATCCAGCGAACAAAAGCGGACATGGGCCTAGTGACTCCGCCGAACCTACGACCAGCCACGGAACTCTTTGACCACACAGTAAACGCATTCCTTGAATTTCTAGCAATAACAAAAGCAACAAAGCAGGCACACCATCAAACATGCGAAAACATCATGCAGGCCTTCACATACGGCAACGAAAACTTGCTAGATATCAGACTAAAGGAAGCAGAAGCCGCCATTTATAACAATGACACAGCCGTAATCATCAGAGGCTCTATGTCGGGAAAATATATGGCGGCTTACAACGCGACCGAGAAGTTTGTGGTCCAAGATGAAGAAAAAACATCGCGGAGTGGCAGGCTCACTTTTAAAACTCCCCTAAATGATCCAATTGTCATAACAGCCAGTTGCACTAAGATAATGCTGGACGACAGGATTTTAGAAATGGCGACCGCCCTGACAGGAAGCCTGGACGTCCATGCAGCCTGGTCGGAATGGAGTGCACCAAAAATCAACTGGATCAATGGAGTACCAGGTTGTGGAAAGACAACTTGGGTGATCTCAAACTTCGATGTAGAAAGCGACATCATAGTCACCACCACGACAGAAGCAGCCAAAGACCTGAAAGAGAAGCTATCGGAGCGAATAGGAAGCGAAGCGAAAAGGAGAGTTCGCACGATGGCTTCTGTCTTAGTAAATGGGTTCAGAGACTCGGAGAACTACATCAGAATGATGGTAGACGAGGCTCTCATGAACCACTACGGAGCCATTGTCATGGCTTGCAAACTGTCAGGATCAAAAGAAGTCCTTCTCATCGGAGACATCAACCAGCTACCATACATCGATCGGGAAAACCTCTTCAAGATGACATATTCTCGACCGACCATGGTAGCGTCAGTCACCCAAGAACTGTTGTGCACACACCGGAATCCGCAGGATGTGGCATACGCTCTCGCTGGAGTCTACTCAGGCATCTACTCAGCAAAACATCAAGTCAGGTCCCTCAGTATGGAGAGATACAGTGAATCGCAAATACTGAAAGATCTACCCAACACTCTTTTCCTCGTGCACACACAGGAGGAAAAGAAAACCCTCACCAACCAGGGTTTTGCGGTGGGCACAGGGTCGCGAATTCTCACCATACATGAGGCGCAGGGACTGACGTATGAAACTGTGAAGATCGTAAACGCGAGGAAAGACATCACAAAGCTGCACGACAGCGTATCACACGCCGTCGTCGCAATATCTCGGCACACAAAAAGCTGTGTTTACTACACCGACAGAGAGAACGATGCGATCGGTAGATTTATAAGACGTGCGGTGGAAGCGTCAAGTTTTGAAGTAACCGACTACAATCTAAAAATGGCAATCGCAGACAGAAACGCAGCGGTCGTCGAGGCTTCGGTGGACCAAGTCCGGAAATACTCAAGATGCAGGCAATGACGGAAGACACGAGACAAGACAAATAAAAAAAAAAAAAAAAAAAAAAAAAAAAAAAAAAAAAAAAAAAAAACAACACAATATAGAAAGCAACAAAAACAGAGAGAATTGTAACAATTAAAAAAAAAAAAAAAAAAAAAAAAAACTCACTCAACCCTAGTTTTTAAGTTTTAGCATTAAAACTGTGAGTGCTTTGAGCACGAAATCTAAAAAAAAAAAAGAAAATTAATTAATCAACATTGTAATAAATTGACAAAGGGCACGGACTAATGTCTGTGGTGCATAAATTTGACTAAAAAAAAAAAAAAAAAAAACCTAACCTAACCTAACCTAACCTAACCTAACCTAACCTAACCTAACCAGTTCGGCTTGTCCCCCCGCGGAAACAACACTTGCCAAGCCTAACATAACCTCGTTCCGCGCTCGAAAAAATCTTTAAAAAATTGGAAAAGTGGTCAAATTTTGACGTACATACGCAAATTATATGTCAAAAGTTGCGTAAAATTTTGCCCTATCTTTTGACGTATTTTTCACGAAAATCGGTGACGTGTGTGAAGTACAGTTAGTAAAAAAGTGAAAAAAGTGAAAGTTTGAAATTTTCAAAAAATCGTAGATCCCGCATACGATCGATGACCTATTGGTTTTTTGGTGTCTTTTGAATCTGCTCACCGGCCCCTACACGCCGAGCCTATTTTTGGATTTTTTCCGCCCAGGAGGGCGGAAAAATCGCCAAAAAAACAACTACCACGTGGCCTAGTGCTTCTACTTCTAGAAGGTTCTGGAAGTAGATAACCATTCTCGCTGGTGCAGGACATCAAGCCCAACCGTCCGGCGTTTAGAGTACATCTCTATCACCACCCGAACCGGAGGTAGGAAAATTTGAAATTTTCGCCAATTTTCAAAAAATCGTGCAAGCCGATCAAGATCGACGACCTACATTTTTTAATTTATCAATCAAAGAAGACTGCAGAGACCTATTTTTTAAGATCTTTAAAATATTTTTATCGCTTGTAGTTTTTTAGTTATTAATTTTTTAATTTTTGGGGTTGACACGTGCACCCTTAAAAACAACCCTTTTTCCAAATTCGTATATACAGAAAAATAACTTCAAATTAGTGTAAGCATCCTTCATAGTTTTTAGAATTTTAATTTGAATTTAAATATTTTTATTTTTCAATTTTGTAAAATTTTTTATGTTTTTCGAGGGTTAAAAATCGGGGTTGATTTATTTCAATATATTTATATTCTCAAAGTGTAGGTCTTTTTAAACCCTATCTAACGAGTCCAAACTCGGTTAGATTCGGTCAACGGGGACGTCAGTAGCGGCGATTTTAAAATTTTGGCAGCCATATTGGACGCCATCTTGTGTTTTATAAAAATCTTTAAACCTGTGTAACTTCGCTTAAAATTGTCGTAGGAAGTTGGGACTTTTTTCAGGAACATTCTTGTGGGTTTCTCAACCCCCCCCCCCACCCCCTTCTTTTACTTTTTACCCCCACCCCTACCCCCCTTCTTTTCTGTCAGAGGTTGATAGAGTAGGTCTTGGGAAGAGCGGGGAGCCGTCGCGCAGTGCTGTGCGACACCTGAGCCCGAAGATATAAAAACATTCGACTTTTGGCGGCCATTTTGACCGCCATCTTGAAAATCTTGTGACGTCCATATCTCGGGCATCAGAGGTCGTACGGGGCTGGGGTTTGGACCATTGTCATTGGCAGACGGGGCTCTACAAATAGAGCTAAAAAGTAACTCTACATAGAGCATTAAAATTTTTTATTTTTATTTTAATTGTTTTATTTTGTTTTATTTTGTTTTATTTTATTGTTGTATTTGTGTGACTTACAGCTTTATTGAGCTGCATAGGACTTGACATAGAACTGTACGGGCAATCAACATTCTAGTCTCTACATAGGATTCTATCGCTTTGTTTCGGTTTATTTTTATATATTTATACAACTTATACAAACTTTTATTTTATATACATAATTTGACGCGTACCTCCAAAGATGTTTCACACTCCGCAAAATCAGTTAGGCAACGACAAAGGAGAGTCTTCCTCCGCAAAGTCGCCAAATAAAACGGTTACCCTCGGCAGCAATGTACGCCGTAGTATCGAGGGCTGGGAAGCGGGAGCACCTGCGGAACACCTAACAACTTCGCCACTTACCACGAGAATGACGCAAGTTGGTATTGCAAAGTCTAAACAAAGACAGGCGCAGTTACAGACTAGCGGGAGTGACCTAAAGTCACCGACCGAAACCCGAAAATCACCAAAGTCATATACCAACAAAACGTGCGAAGCTAAGGCCTGCCTAACCAAGGCAAAATTGCACATCAATAGCTCCAGGAACCTACGGGCCGACATAAAAAGTGGCGTTTTAGAAGCGGTAAAGCGATTATATGAATTGGTTAAGGAATCGGAGGCGACACATAAACTGGCACCTAGAGTAGTGGAACAAGTGTGTGAAGAAAAGATTGCGAAAGAAGAGGTTGGCCGCGGCTCGGCACTCCTCGATCAGCTCCAACAGACGGTTAAGCATTTGGAGGAGAATAACAAGAAAATGGATGAGCTGAAAGAGGAGATGGAGAGACAGCGGCTGACTCTGACAACGCAGTTTTCTTACGCGGACGTGACGAGGTCTAACAGACCCATATATGAAAAGGCTGCTCTACACACAATTGTAATAGCGTCAGAAGATGAGAATGAAACAGGAGAAAAGGTTTTAGATAAGGTGCGTGAAGCAGTCGCGGCCAAAGATGGATGGGTACGGGTGGAGAGAGTTAGGAAAGCCAAGGATAGAAAGATAATTATGAGTTGTAGAACAGAGGAAGATAGAAGGAAGGTTAAGGAAAGAATAGAGAGTTCAGGGAAGCGCCTTACCTGCGAAGAGCTTCAAAACAAGGACCCCCTCCTTATACTAAGGGACGTCCTACTCGTCCATAGCGATGCCGACGTTATAAAAGCCATTCAGAACCAGAACGAACACCTGTTTCGTAACGTAGACGTCAAAGACCGACGTATGGAAATAAAATACAGAAGGAGAGCCAGGAATCCGCTGACGGGGCACATCGTTTTGACAACGTCCCCAGTGGTGTGGAAGAGGGTGACTGATGCCGGCATGCTGCATGTTGATCTGCAGAGGATCAGAGTGGAGGACCAGTCACCCTTGGTCCAATGCACGAGATGCCTGGGGTACGGACATGGCAAGCGTTTTTGCAGGGAGTCGTTGGACCTATGCGGCCACTGTGGAGGGCCACATCTCAGGACGGAGTGTACTGAATGGCTCGCCGGGGCCGCCCCCACCTGCAAGAACTGCGTCGTAGCCAAACATGACCAATGTGGTCATAACGCCTTCAGTCAGGATTGCCCCGTACGCAGAAGGTGGGATGCATTGGCGAGATCCAGCATAGCATATTGCTAAGGGCACCAAGGTGGCAAACTCCTCATACCAAGTACTCCAAGCCAACCTCCAAAGAAAGCGACTAGCGACGGACGAAGTTATGATAGAGGCCGGTAAAAGAGGAGCTGCCTTTGCACTCCTCCAGGAGCCATATGTGGGTGGATCGGTGAGGATGAAGAACTACAAAGGAGTTCGGATTTTCCAGGCAACGGGTACGGACACTGTCAAAGCGGCAATAGCCGTTTTTGACCCTAGCGTTGACATAGTCCAGTACCCACAATATACTACACCAAATATTGTGGTGTTGAAAGCACAGACCGAATCTTGGAGAATCACACTAGTGTCGTTCTATTTCGAACCGGACCAGCCCATAGGCCCATACCTTGACCAACTAAGGAAAATAAGAAAAATTACCAAAACAAGTAGGCTAGTCATTGGAGGTGACGCTAACGCCAAGAGCATGTGGTGGGGAGCTCCTAATACAGACTCCAGAGGAGAGGAGATGCTGGGGACTCTTGACGAGTTAGAACTCCACGTCCTCAACGAGGGAAGAAAGCCGACCTTTGACACAGTAAGGGGTGGCAGGCGTTACACCAGTCATGTAGATGTTACTGCATGTACTGAGGATCTATTAGATAGGGTTGATGGATGGATGGTAGATCCCGACCGATCCGAAACAGGTAACTCCCGAAACAACCATGTCCCGAGAGCACCTGCGTCAGACGGTAGGTCAGGAAACCGTGTCGCCTACCCAACCACTGCTGGAAGACCGGACGAATTGCCTCGATAGTCCAGAGTCCGGCGCTCGAAAGCGCCAGCCTGGACTCCCACGCTTCGGTAGCCCGTTGGCGCAGCTCAGCTCTGTGCCCCTCCTGTTCCTGCAGTGCAGGCGGGTGACCCCTGGCCCGGAGCGCCTCCACGCGCCACTCGTAGAGCGACGCGAGGGCTCTCGCTTCCAGGTCCCAGGGAATAGTACCCGCCAGCACGCAAGATGCCTCACCCGAGATCGTGCGATAACCCCGTACCACCCTGATCGCCATCACCCGCTGGACTCGCGTCAAGCGGGCGACATTGCTGTGAGTCAGGGCGCTGCCGGCCCACACAGGGGCACCATACAGGGCCATCGATCTCACGATTCCCGCGTAGAGACGCCGACACGACGTCTCAGGTCCGCCGAGATTCGGCAGCAGCCTTCCCAGGGCCGCAGCCGCTCTCAGCAGCCGAGGCTCAAGGCACTCGAAGTGGGGGCCGAAGTTCCACCGGCTATCCAGGACGAGTCCCAGATAGCGCATCGACGGCCTCACGTCGATGCGGACTCCGGATACGACGATATGGGCACCCCGGGGCGGCGCGTTCCGCGGGCCATGGAAAACCACGGCCTCGGACTTTTCGAGCGCCACCCGCAAACCCAATCGCCGTATGCGGCCCACCACGAATGCCGCGCCGGCGGTGGCGCGCAAGGAAGCATCCCTGTGGCTTTTGCCTCGGGCAGTGACCAAGGTGTCGTCCGCGTAACAGACTACGCCGACACCCGGCACTGTGGCTCCTCGCAGCACCCAGTCGTAGCCGATGTTCCAGAGGAGTGGGCCTAGTACCGACCCCTGAGGAACGCCGCACGACATCTCCCGCCGACACCACCGGTCTCGACCGGGGTATTCCACCGCACGCCCAGACAGGTAGTCCCCGACGACCCGGCGCAGGTACGGAGGAACTCCGTGGAATCGGAGCCCCTCCCTGATGCAGCTCCAGGGGAGGGAGTTAAATGCGTTGGCGATGTCCAGAGACACCGCCAACACGACCTCACCCCGGGCGATCGCGTCCTGCGCCAAGGACTTAACCCGCTGAATCGCGTCTACGGCAGACCTACCCCTGCGGAATCCAAACTGGCAGTCTGCCAGATCCGGTCCGACATCCTCTAGGTGCTCGACGATCCGGGCGGCCACAACTCTCTCAAAGAGTTTGGCGTCCTCGTCGAGCATCACTATCGGGCGGTACGCAGATGGGGATTCAGTCAGGGCGCTGCCGGCCCACACAGGGGCACCATACAGGGCCATCGATCTCACGATTCCCGTGTAGAGACGCCGACACGACGTCTCAGGTCCGCCGAGATTCGGCAGCAGCCTTCCCAGGGCCGCAGCCGCTCTCAGCAGCCGAGGCTCAAGGCACTCGAAGTGGGGGCCGAAGTTCCACCGGCTATCCAGGACGAGTCCCAGATAGCGCATCGACGGCCTCACGTCGATGCGGACTCCGGATACGACGATATGGGCACCCCGGGGCGGCGCGTTCCGCGGGCCATGGAAAACCACGGCCTCGGACTTTTCGAGCGCCACCCGCAAACCCAATCGCCGTATGCGGCCCACCACGAATGCCGCGCCGGCGGTGGCGCGCAAGGAAGCATCCCTGTGGCTTTTGCCTCGGGCAGTGACCAAGGTGTCGTCCGCGTAACAGACTACGCCGACACCCGGCACTGTGGCTCCTCGCAGCACCCAGTCGTAGCCGATGTTCCAGAGGAGTGGGCCTAGTACCGACCCCTGAGGAACGCCGCACGACATCTCCCGCCGACACCACCGGTCTCGACCGGGGTATTCCACCGCACGCCCAGACAGGTAGTCCCCGACGACCCGGCGCAGGTACGGAGGAACTCCGTGGAATCGGAGCCCCTCCCTGATGCAGCTCCAGGGGAGGGAGTTAAATGCGTTGGCGATGTCCAGAGACACCGCCAACACGACCTCACCCCGGGCGATCGCGTCCTGCGCCAAGGACTTAACCCGCTGAATCGCGTCTACGGCAGACCTACCCCTGCGGAATCCAAACTGGCAGTCTGCCAGATCCGGTCCGACATCCTCTAGGTGCTCGACGATCCGGGCGGCCACAACTCTCTCAAAGAGTTTGGCGTCCTCGTCGAGCATCACTATCGGGCGGTACGCAGATGGGGATTCAGTCAGGGCGCTGCCGGCCCACACAGGGGCACCATACAGGGCCATCGATCTCACGATTCCCGCGTAGAGACGCCGACACGACGTCTCAGGTCCGCCGAGATTCGGCAGCAGCCTTCCCAGGGCCGCAGCCGCTCTCAGCAGCCGAGGCTCAAGGCACTCGAAGTGGGGGCCGAAGTTCCACCGGCTATCCAGGACGAGTCCCAGATAGCGCATCGACGGCCTCACGTCGATGCGGACTCCGGATACGACGATATGGGCACCCCGGGGCGGCGCGTTCCGCGGGCCATGGAAAACCACGGCCTCGGACTTTTCGAGCGCCACCCGCAAACCCAATCGCCGTATGCGGCCCACCACGAATGCCGCGCCGGCGGTGGCGCGCAAGGAAGCATCCCTGTGGCTTTTGCCTCGGGCAGTGACCAAGGTGTCGTCCGCGTAACAGACTACGCCGACACCCGGCACTGTGGCTCCTCGCAGCACCCAGTCGTAGCCGATGTTCCAGAGGAGTGGGCCTAGTACCGACCCCTGAGGAACGCCGCACGACATCTCCCGCCGACACCACCGGTCTCGACCGGGGTATTCCACCGCACGCCCAGACAGGTAGTCCCCGACGACCCGGCGCAGGTACGGAGGAACTCCGTGGAATCGGAGCCCCTCCCTGATGCAGCTCCAGGGGAGGGAGTTAAATGCGTTGGCGATGTCCAGAGACACCGCCAACACGACCTCACCCCGGGCGATCGCGTCCTGCGCCAAGGACTTAACCCGCTGAATCGCGTCTACGGCAGACCTACCCCTGCGGAATCCAAACTGGCAGTCTGCCAGATCCGGTCCGACATCCTCTAGGTGCTCGACGATCCGGGCGGCCACAACTCTCTCAAAGAGTTTGGCGTCCTCGTCGAGCATCACTATCGGGCGGTACGCAGATGGGGATTCCGGATTTCTGAGGAGAACGAGACGACCTGTCTTCCACCGCTGTGGAACCTGGCCTAGGGCCAGACAGGCGTCGAAAAGTCTCCTCAGACGAGGCTCGAGGGCATCCATGGCCAAGACCAACACCCGGCCGGGTACGCCGTCAGGACCGGGGGCGGTGTTTTTGGCTCGCAGCCGCAACACCGCAGCTCCCAGCTCTCCCGGGGTCACTGACGGCGCCACATCCGGGCCGGGCTCCGCGGCAACCGAAGGCATCATGGGGGGACTGGGATGGTCCCCCGTCCGCGGAAACAGGGCCGCAACGACTCTGTCCAGAATTTGCGGCTGGAGACTTCGCGTGAGTGGGGGCGCCCAGGGGCGAAGTTTGCACATCGCCAACCTGTACGGCCTCCCCCACGGGTCGCGGTTCAACGTCCCCAGCAACTCCTCCCTCGCAAGAGCCTTAGCCCTGCCGATCGCTGCCTTCAGCTGCCGCCGGGACTCCTTGAAGGAAGCATGCAGGAGTGCAATCACATCCTCCTCCCGCATCCGCCGCCGCCTGTAATCGGTGTACTGGCGTCGTGCGACCACACAAGCTGCACGCAGTTGCGTGAGCTTGGCGGACCACCAGTACACCTGGGGCTTCGGGGGACGACGCCTGGCTCGGGGCATTGACGCGTCGCAAACCTGCGACAACGCGCCCCGCAACCATTCCGCCTCGTCCTCCACCACCACGGGGCCCACAACCTAACCTAACCTAACCTAACCTTTTTTTTTTTTTTTTTTTTTTTTTTTTTTTTTTTTTTTATCGCAGGAAAATCCTCATGGATACCCTACCCCAGCGGGGGCCGAGGTCGGGTTATGCCGGACTCTTACCGACTAAAAACCTGCGGCTTCCGTCTGGACGCACGGAGTCGGGTCACGAGGAGCTTGCGCATTCGTTCGCGACCCGACAGCGTTGGCCGGCGCTCTGTGCAGCGCCGGCGACGTCCCGAGAGGGAGGGGTCCCTCTCTAGTCGTCCCTCATGAGATGGTGCGCAGGAAGCGCAGACTTGACCTAGTCTGCCACCTCAAGAGGCGACCGTCGCCACGTATCCCAACGACGGTCCTTTAAGAGATTTTTGAAGAGGTTGTCTCCTCGCGGTCCAGGCGGTTAAGCCAAGACCCCCGTTCCGTCAAAGCCGCGAGACATGATCCACGACACTTTGACGGTTTACGGTTTTGGTGATGGTGGCAATTAAATGCCAGCGCGGTGGCAGTGTAAGTGCACGCCGCGCCCACCACCCTTGACCCGGACAAAAGCCCCAGCGGTCAACACCTCCAAGGTCCGGACAAAAGCCCACGCCGACCAACACTTCCAAGGCCGCAGAACAAAGATTTGCACTGCGATCCGACAAGCCCAGAACCGTCAGGTCCAGGTATTGACGAAGCGCAACTGCCGCCCCATTGGGGACAGACGCAGTGCGCCCCAACCAACAAAGGGTGCCCTGCCGCCCACTATGGGTCAGACACAGGGCACCGACGAGGCACGACTGCCGCCCGATACGGGACAGACGCAGTGTGCCCCAACCAACAAAGGGTACCATGCCGCCCACTATGGGTCAGACACAAGGCACCGACGAAGCAGACTGCCGCCCGATACGGGACAGACGCAGCCCGCCCCAACCTTTCCCCCCCTCCCCAGTGTTTGGTCCGCGGGGGCCTTTTCTAATAGAAAAAGCCCCTACCACTCTGGACCACTCTTCTAAAAGAAGAGTGAGAAGAGTGGCCTCCTATCCGCCACCCGGAGACGCGCCGCGTAGGGGTATCACCTCCCGTCCCACTTGGACAACCAAGCAGGTCCGAGGTCCGCGGAACATTTTTTTTTTTTTTTTTTTTTTGAACAGGGGAAATCCTCATGGATACCCGGCCATCCGGAGCGGCGACCGGGTTATGCCAGACTCTTACTGGCTAAAACCCCTGGGTTTTCCTTCGGCCACCAAATTGACGGAACGCGGGTTTCCTCTCGGAACCGTCCGCGAACACGCCAGTGCCGCCGCAAGCGCGGCTCCTCCATAATCTGCGGCATGCCAGGAAAACGTGGCACGCCGCAGCTTCGTCCAGCGAAGCCCCTTGGCAGAAGACGACGGAAAGCTCCCCGTTTCCGCCGCCTGGGGGCTTCACTCAGGCTCAGATCAGGTTGGCGAATGCCCTCCTTCTCCGACCGGCCCTCCTCCTGCGGATAGGATCTGAGAGGGGATCGTCCTCTCTCACCCTTTCCGAGGCCTCTTTCTGGGACATCACGTCCTCACAGAAAGAGACCATTGCGTCCCAGGACCTCTCATTACCAACCATGGCCCTTGCCACGGCTGGCAAGGAGAGGTCACTCCCTACAACCGCCACGAGCATCGCCCGTTCGCGGGCCCACGCCTGGCACTCCTCCAAAGTGTGCTGGGCTGTGTCTTCGCAGCCGCTAGAGCAGTGAAGACACACCGCTACCGGCTCCCTCCGGGCTATGTGACACAAGTACCTGCCGAAACTGCCATGTCCCGACAGTACTTGCACCAGCCTGTAGGTAAGCGCCCCGTGCCGTCTGTTGACCCACTTCTTGAGGACTGGGCGAACAGCCTCAATTGTGCGCAGGCCCGCGCCGGGCTCCTCGAGCCTCTCCCTCCACCTTCGCAGCAAGGACCGTTGGGCGTCCCTCCTCCAACGCTCGACCAGTTCGGAGCCTGGCTCCCCTCCATGTGCGCGCGCCTCCGCGCGCCGCTCGTACACCTCCGCCAGAACCCCGGCATCGAGGTCCCAGGGTGGCATACCCGCGAGCACGCAAGCAGCTCCATGGGACACCGTACGGTATCCTCGGATTGCTCTGACCGCGAGAACGCGCTGCGTTGCCTGCAGCAGCGCTCTATTATGGCGAGTCAGAGCGCCGACCCATATGGGTGCCCCATAGAGCGCCATCGATCTGACCACGCCAGCATAAAGCTGACGGCAGGCCAGATCGGGTCCACCAACATTCGGCAAGAGCCTTCCGAGAGCAGATGCGGTCCCGATCAGCCTTGGTGCCAATCGCCGAAAGTGCTCCCGGAAGTCCCATCTGCCGTCGAGTAAAAGTCCCAGATATTTCATCTGGGGCTTCAACTCAATCCTCACTCCATTGATGGAGATGTTGGCACCTGCAGGAGGCCCCCGCCGAGGACCGTGAAAACACAAAACCTCGGTTTTGTCGAGGGCAACCCTAAGGCCCAACATCTCAATGCGTCCAACGACCCGCCGCACACCCTCTTCAGCGAGGGACGCCGCCTTCGCCAAATTCCGCCCTCGAGCCGTGACCAGAGTGTCGTCCGCATAGCAGACGACACTGAGGCCAGGGCGAAGGTCACCCCGCAGAGCCCAGTCGTATCCGATGTTCCACAGAAGAGGACCCAGAACGGATCCCTGTGGAACACCGCAACGAATGCCGCGGCGATGGACTCTGCCGTCCTGTCCCTTGTACAGGACCACCCTGTTGCGCAGGTAGTCCGCGACCGTCCTCCGGAGGTAAAGGGGCACGCGATGATACCGCATTGCCTCCTCAATGCAGCCGAAGTGTAGCGAGTTGAAGGCGTTGGCGATATCTAACGACACCGCCAGCAAAACGCTACCTGCCGCCACCGTCTCGTCCGAGAGACCCCTCAGACGAGCAATCGCGTCGATTGTCGAGCGGCCCAATCGGAAGCCAAACTGGCTGTCCGACAGGTCGGGGCCTACGCTGCGCAAGTGCTGGATTATGCGGGCCGCCACGAGGTTTTCGTAGAATTTGCCCGCATCATCCAGCAGTACGATGGGACGAAAAGAGGAAGGAGAATCCCCTGCGCGCCCCTCCTTCTTTAGGAGAACTAATTTCCCCTCCTTCCAACAGGTCGGTAATCGACCCGACGCTAGGCATCTGTCGAGGAGCCCGGTGAAGTGGGCCCCCAACTCACCCAGCGCCACCGCCAAGACCCGACCCGGAACACCGTCTGGTCCGGGCGCGGTGCGTTTAGCCCTCAGCTTGTGCAGAGCTAAACGCAGCTCTGCCAACTCCAGAGGAGGTGGAGGAGGAGCCTCAACCTCCGCTGCAGCCTCATCCCTCGAGGAAGGGTCCGCCATTGTCGGAGGAGCGATATCGGGCGCGTCCGGAAACAACGCCGTCACCACACTCTCCAACAGCTGAGGCTGCATGGTCTCCGTGATTGGGGCCGTTCGTGGGCGAAGTTTGTTGCGCACCGCGCGATACGGACGGCCCCACGGATCCCTGTTGAGCTCCTCCAGCATCTCCTGCCGAGCACTGGCCTTTGCCTGCGCAATCGCCATCTGCAGGCTCTTCTTGGCCTCCTTGTAGAGGTCGTGCAGAAGCTGCCCCGTTTCCTCGCTCTGGAACCGCCGCCTCCGGTATCTGGTGTAGCGACGCTGTTGCGACCACCAGTATACCGCCCGCCTTGGAGGTGCGCGCTTGGCTCGGGGCATGGCTGCGTCGCAAATTTGCGTCATGACCCCCCGGAGCCTAAGCGCCTCCTCGTCAACCTCCGCTGGCTCTGCCGACTGCAGGTTCCAGGACCAGACGACGGAGGCCTCCCTCAGCACGTCCTCATCGAGCCGCGTCAGGCACCAGCGAGGGAAAGTTCGTTCCCCAGCTCCCTCTCTCCGAAACGGCGTCTCGGTTGTGGACGAGGTGGAGAGGTCGAATCGGATATACCGATGGTTCGACAGGTTCTCCACCTCGGCCAGAACACGCCACCCTTGCACCCGCCGGGCTACAGCTGGGCTGGCGAACGATAGGTCTATTATCGACCCGATCGTCGCCCCACCCCGCTGCACCTCAAAAGTGTTGGTGCTACCTCTGTTTAGCAGCACCAGGCCACACGTGGCAGCCCAGTCCTCCACAGCCAAACCCCGATCATTGGTCGCGGGGGACCCCCACGACACGCTTTTGGCGTTAAAATCCCCGAGCACGATGACGCGCCCGGAGGACGCCCGCCGAACAGCCGCACCAACCCTATCGAGGAACGACTCGAATTCCGCGAGGGGCCTGTTTGGTGAGAAATAAATTCCCACCAAGGTCAGGTCCCTCCAAGACGCCGAGACGAGACCCTCCTCCCTCACCTGTACTGAGAGAGACGAGTGAGGAGAGTCTGCCGCCACTGCGATCGCCACTGTGCCCTGTGAGTCGCCGGCCCAGCACTGCGATGTTGGGACAAAGTAGGGCTCTGCGACGATCGCAACGTCTATGGACCACTGCAGCATGGATTGCACGAAGAGATCCTGTGCCCCGCTGCAGTAGTTCAAATTCCCTTGTAGGAAGCGATGAGAGGTAGCCATTGCTAACCGGTCGTCATCGCTTCCTGTGGCGGCGCCGAGGGAGTGGGGCGCTTACCTCGCTTGGATCGCGAGCATTTCCTTCCCCCCATAGAGTGTCCGGAGGGCTTGCCGCTCTCCAAACAGACAGGGCAGGAAGGATTTGCTGCGCAGTTGGCCGCCTTGTGGCCTGGCAGTCCGCACCGGAAGCAGAGCTGGCTGCGATCGACGGCCGACTTGCATTGGGCCCCTGTGTGACCGATTTCGCAGCATCGGTAACACTTCAGGGGCCGCGCCTCCAGAGATCGAACCCGAGCAGAGCTCCAGCCGACTAGAACTCTGCCCAGGTCGACTACGACCTTTGCAGCTGCGACTGGCACCTGCACCAACACACGGCCGCTGCCGTACGGGCCGGAGCGGATCTCTCCAGCCTTGATCTGCTCAGCGGGGCAGCAACCCGCCTTGGCCAATGCCTCGACCACATCACGGGGCGATACGGAGTCGTCCAGGTCGGCGACCAGGACGTCGACCCGCTTCACCGGCCTCGCCACGCGTACACAAGGGGGGAGGGCCCGTCGGAGCTCCTCAGCCAGGCGGTCGGCCTTCTCTCCACTGTCCCTCCCGGGGACCTCCAACATTCGGGCACCAGTCATCGTTAGCCTAAAGGCCAACCCGCTGATGCCCAAATCTCCCAACTTGACGGCCTGCCGGGCCTGCGTCAGTACCTTCTCGAAGGTTAGACCATGCTCGGCCGCCTCAGGCTCAAGCGTCAGAACGACTGCTGACGACGCGGGCTGCCGCACCGCGGTCGCCTTGGCTGCGCTCGTGCTCGCAGACCCCTTCCTCTTCGGTACCGACGCCGGAGCGGATCGTGGACCTTGGGCGTTGGTCGCCTTCTTCCTGAGGCCCTTGCGCACCACCTCAACCCAGTTATTTGGCTGGGCCGCAGGGGCGCTTGGGCGTGAGTCAGGGACAGGATCCAGCCCCTGAGTGGGCGCCTTCGCCTTCTTTCCCCTCGCCCTCTTCTTCTTCGTCACCGACGGTGCGGAGGGCGCCGAAGAAGCTGTCTCCATCCGAGCTGGAGCATCCGCCTTTAGAGGCGGGCGCAGTCTCTGCTCCGGGAGGAGCCGGCCGCCGATGCTCTCCAACATGGAGCGCATCATGGCGCTACACTCCCGGATGATTCCGGCTCTTAAATCCTCCTCCGGAGTCTTGCGCCGTAGTTCGGTGCTTGTCGGCCGGGGCATAGTCCTCGTCGGCACCAACAGTGACGAGGCGCGAGCCTCCTCCATTTGGGCGCGCCAGGTCGCCATTTCCGTGCGGAGGGTTTCCACTTCCGCGCTGAGGCGAGCGTTATTCGCCCTCAAGGCCTCCATCTGCACGGCGTGCTCCGCCGTGAGGCGGGCGTTCTCAGCTCTCAGAGCTGCCACCTCCTCGGACTGGCTCCTGTCGTACATGGAGGCCATTTCCTCCCCAATTACTGCCGTCGCCTTCTTCAGGGCACTCACGCAGGTGCCTTTGAGGTTTTTCGACTTTGCCACCACCTCAAGGATGAGGTCCAGACTGGACTGGACCCGCTCCTTGACCGTGTCAGCAGAAACCCCACTCCCCAGCTTCCTGACGGAATCAGTCAGCTCCATATCGGTCGCCAATTCCAGCTCCGCCCTCCGAGCTTCAACAAGCGCTTGCTTGGCCTTGGCGAGCCCGACATATTCGCCAGTGGTAGCTGGCCTACCACGGCCCCTCTTTTCCGCCGGTTTGCCGGCAGTTTTCGCGGCACCTCCTCCCTTTGCGACCTTCTCGCTACTAGAGCTGGTCGTCCTGTTGCGGCGGAGGCGTTTTTTACCCTTTGCCAGTATAAGGCGGGTCACGCTCCCCTCCGAGCTCTCCTCCGACAGATCCGCAGACATTGCTGCCGCCTCACTGCCACTGTCCGTTCGCGTGCAATCGGAGTCCATGTTCGATATCGCCAGGTTGTTTGTGTCTGTCTCAGACACCTCCTCCTCGTCAACTCCGCCCTTCGCGGGCCTAACGTCGGTGGTTTTTTTGGTTTTTTCCATATTGTTCCCACGAGTATGGGGTAAGTAAGTTTCCACGGCGGCAGGGACCCCTGTGCCTAAAACCGTGACCGCAATTACGCCAGGGGGGCGGGAAAACCCCTGGGTTGGCGCTTGCAGGTAGCTGTGCCTCAGCTACCACCCCGGAGGGCGGCCGTTACCACGTCTCCCAATAACGGCCCTTTAGGGATTTTTAGAGAGGTTTACTCCTCGCGGTCCAGGCGGTTAAGCCAAGACCCCCGTTCCGTCAAAGCCGCGAGACATGATCCACGACAGTGGCAATTGAATGCCAGCGCGGTGGCAGTGTAAGTGCACGCCGCGCCCACCACCCTTGACCCGGACAAAAGCCCCGGCAGTCAACACCTCCATGGTCCGGACAAAAGCCCACGCCGACCAAAACGTTCCGCCGTAGTTTTGACGAAGCAGACTGCCGCCCGATACGGGACAGACGCAGCCCGCCCCAACCACCAAAGGGTACCCTGCCGCCCACTATGGGTCAGACACAGGGCACCGACGAAGCAGACTGCCGCCCGATACGGGACAGACGCAGCCCGCCCCAACCACCAAAGGGCACCCTGCCGCCCACTATGGGTCAGACACAGGGCACCGACGAAGCAGACTGCCGCCCGATACGGGACAGACGTAGCCCACCCCAACCATTTCCCCCCCTCCCCAGTGTTTGGTCCGCGGGGGCCCTTTCTAATAGAAAAAGCCCCTACCACTCTGGACCACTCTTCATGAAGAAGAGTGAGAAGAGTGGCCTCCTATCCGCCACCCGGAGACGCGCCGCGTAGGGGTATCACCTCCCCTCCCACTTGGACAACCAAGCAGGTCCCGAGGTCCGCGGAACCTAACCTAACCTAACCTTTTTTTTTTTTTTTTTTTTTAACGCAGGAAAATCCTCATGGATACCCTACCCCAGCGGGGGCCGAGGTCGGGTTATGCCGGACTCTTACCGACTAAAAACCTGCGGCTTCCGTCTGGACGCACGGAGTCGGGTCACGAGGAGCTTGCGCATTCGTTCGCGGCCCGACAGCGTTGGCCGGCGCTCTGTGCAGCGCCGGCGACGTCCCGAGAGGGAGGGGTCCCTCTCTAGTCGTCCCTCATGAGATGGTGCGCAGGAAGCGCACGCGCCATCTCGAGCCCTGGACCGGAAGCGGATTCCCCCGAACCCGCCACCGAAGGCTCATGGGACTGCGGGAGAGGGAGGCTTTCGGCAACGAAAGCCGCCCTCCGGCGTCCCGTGCGACGGCGACGAAGCGGAAGGGAGGATGCATCATCTTCCCTAGCCCTCTCCGCCGCCTCCTTCGCGAGCATTACGGCCTCGCAGAAGGATCGCACCGCCTGCCACGATCTCTCACTCTCGACCATAGCGCGAACCACGGTCGGGAGCGAGATGTCGGCACCCAATACAGAGCCGAGCGCGCTGCGCTCCGCATCCCACGCCGGGCATACCTCCAGCGTGTGCTGGGCCGTCTCGTCGAGGCAATCGTCGCAGTGGTGGCACCTGGCAGTCGGTTCCCGACCGATCCGAAACAGGTAACTCCCGAAACAACCATGTCCCGAGAGCACCTGCGTCAGACGGTAGGTCAGGAAACCGTGTCGCCTACCCAACCACTGCTGGAAGACCGGACGAATTGCCTCGATAGTCCAGAGTCCGGCGCTCGAAAGCGCCAGCCTGGACTCCCACGCTTCGGTAGCCCGTTGGCGCAGCTCAGCTCTGTGCCCCTCCTGTTCCTGCAGTGCAGGCGGGTGACCCCTGGCCCGGAGCGCCTCCACGCGCCACTCGTAGAGCGACGCGAGGGCTCTCGCTTCCAGGTCCCAGGGAATAGTACCCGCCAGCACGCAAGATGCCTCACCCGAGATCGTGCGATAACCCCGTACCACCCTGATCGCCATCACCCGCTGGACTCGCGTCAAGCGGGCGATATTGCTGCGAGTCAGGGCGCTGCCGGCCCACACAGGGGCACCATACAGGGCCATCGATCTCACGATTCCCGCGTAGAGACGCCGACACGACGTCTCAGGTCCGCCGAGATTCGGCAGCAGCCTTCCCAGGGCCGCAGCCGCCCTCAGCAGCCGAGGCTCAAGGCACTCGAAGTGGGGGCCGAAGTTCCACCGGCTATCCAGGACGAGTCCTAGATAGCGCATCGACGGCCTCACGTCGATGCGGACTCCGGATACGACGATATGGGCACCCCGGGGCGGCGCGTTCCGCGGGCCATGGAAAACCACGGCCTCGGACTTTTCGAGCGCCACCCGCAAACCTTCAGGAGGGAGTTAAATGCGTTGGCGATGTCCAGAGACACCGCCAACACGACCTCACCCCGGGCGATCGCGTCCTGCGCCAAGGACTTAACCCGCTGAATCGCGTCTACGGCAGACCTACCCCTGCGGAATCCAAACTGGCAGTCTGCCAGATCCGGTCCGACATCCTCTAGGTGCTCGACGATCCGGGCGGCCACAACTCTCTCAAAGAGTTTGGCGTCCTCGTCGAGCATCACTATCGGGCGGTACGCAGATGGGGATTCCGCCGGACGCCCTTCCTTTCTGAGGAGAACGAGACGACCTGTCTTCCACCGCTGTGGAACCTGGCCTAGGGCCAGACAGGCGTCGAAAAGTCTCCTCAGACGAGGCTCGAGGGCATCCATGGCCAAGACCAACACCCGGCCGGGTACGCCGTCAGGACCGGGGGCGGTGTTTTTGGCTCGCAGCCGCAACACCGCAGCTCCCAGCTCTCCCGGGGTCACTGACGGCGCCACATCTGGGCCGGGCTCCGCGGCAACCGAAGGCATCATGGGGGGACTGGGATGGTCCCCCGTCCGCGAAAACAGGGCCGCAACGACTCTGTCCAGGATTTGCGGCTGGAGACTTCGCGTGAGTGGGGGTGCCCAGGGGCGAAGTTTGCACATCGCCAACCTGTACGGCCTCCCCCACGGGTCGCAGTTTAACGTCCCCAGCAACTCCTCCCTCGCTAGTGCCTTAGCCCTGCCGATCGCTGCCTTCAGCTGCCGCCGGGACTCCTTGAAGGAAGCATGCAGGAGTGCAATCACATTCTCCTCCCGCATCCGCCGCCGCCTGTAATTGGTGTACTGGCGTCGTGCGACCACACAAGCTGCACGCAGTTGCGTGAGCTCGGCGGACCACCAGTACACCTGGGGCTTCGGGGGACGACGCCTGGCTCGGGGCATTGATGCGTCGCAAACCTGCGACAACGCGCCCCGCAACCATTCCGCCTCGTCCTCCACCACCACGGGGCCCACAGGCGCGGACACCCACGATTGCACAATTGCAGCTTCCTTCGCGAGGTCCCTGTCGAGGTGCCTCAACTGCCACCTCGGGCCGTCGTCAACCCGGGGCCGGAAGGGACCGGCTGGATCTGACGGGGATACGGCTGCGAGATCGAACCGAATGTATCGGTGATCACACAACACCGTCGTATCCACCACTCCCCAGTCCCGAACACGGCGCGCCAGGGCGGGACTCGCGAACGTGATGTCCACGATCGACTCGCCCTGGGGTCGCACGCACGTGCTCATCGATCCCCGGTTGAGAAGGGCCAACCCTTGTCCGAGGGCAAACTCCTCCAGTGCCTCGCCAAATACGTCCGTTCTGACGGAACCCCAAGCCGTATTCCAGGCATTGAAGTCGCCAGCGAGGAGCACTTGGCGAGGGTGGCATTGGCCGATTAAGGCGCCCACCCGTCCGAGATAAATCTCGAACTCGGCGAGTGTGCGGTTCGGGGAAAAGTAGCCACCGACGACTACAAAATCCTCAAACCACACAGCGACGTATCCCGGACCCTTCGCTACCTTTTCGAAGGGTGGGGAGTTCGCCGCGCCCCATCGGACGATCGCGACGGAGCCGTCATTGTCCCGCACCCAGTTCGCACCGGGGGGGACGAAGTACGGCTCGCAGATCACGGCCACGTCTATCGACCACTCCGCCAAACTCTGGGACAGGAGGTCCTGAGCTCGGGCGGAGTGCTCGATATTCGCCTGGAGGAATCGGAGCTTGTGGTCCATGACTAGGATTCCATGGCCACAAGTCCGTCCCCGGACACTCCAGCTGAGCTGCCGCTGGCCGACTGCGTTGAGGATGCAGTCGGTGGTGGTAGCCGCCTTTTAGGCCGAGGGGCATGGCACGATTTGCCCCCCAGCCTGTGATCGGCCGGCTTCTTGGCAGCCGCGCACACAGTGCAGTGTGCAGCGGCGGCGTTGCAGTCGCGGGCGACGTGGCCCGGCTTTCCGCAGCGGTAACAATTACTGCTGCGGTCAACCGGACTGCTGCACTGCTCCCGGACGTGCCCGAGTTGCAGGCACCGGAAGCAGCGCAGAGGTCTCGCTTCGAGGAGCGAGACCTTCGCCGACACCCATCCGACTAGCAGTCGCCTGCCATCCGCCACCTTATTGGCGGCAGCCACCGGGCAGCTCAGCCAGAGCGTGCCCAGACCCGATTTGTCAAGGCGGACCTCGCCAGTCTTGATGGACGCAATTGGGCATCCACCAATTCCGGCCACCGCCACCGCGACATCTGCAGCGGAAACTGCGTCGTCCAACCCGGACAGGCGCAGTTCCGCGCACTTCGTGGGCCTGGACACGGCCACGCTCTCCCCAAGGGCGGCCCGCAACTTCTCTGCCAGAGCGTCCGCCTTCTCGGTGTTTGAAGCACCGGGAATCTCCAGGATTCTGGCTCCTGTGGCGGACACTCTGAAATTGACAGAGTCAATGCCGAGGCTTCGAAGATCGACTTTCTTCTTGGCCTCGGCTAGAGTTGCGGCGTAGGTTACGCCCTTTTGAATCGCCTCCGGCTGCAGTTTTAACACCACAGCCAAGGACCGGGGAGGGCGCGGCTTGCGCCTCCGCTGTCGTCCCTTCTTGGTCTGCGGAGCCTGCTGGGAGACAGGCACCGCAGACTGGGCCCTCCGTGGTTGAGACGGCAGGGCAGCACTCTTTGGTGCCGCCTTTGGACGCCGTCTCGCCACCACATTCCACCCCTCGTCCATGGACGCAGGAGCCGGCGGCAATGGCCGAGGCTCCCGTTGGGGTGGGGCTGGGGCAGGTTGTTTGGCTTTGGCCTTTCCCTTCTTTCCCTTTTGGGACTTCGGGGATGGGCCGGGGCCAGACCTGCCCTGGGACGTAGGGACCGCTGGTGCCACAGGCTTAGGCTGGGGGGCAGCCTTGGCCTTGTCGGCAGCCAGTGGTGGGCGGAGGCGCGGTTCGGGCAGCAGCCTCTGCTGCAAGCCCTCGAACCGAGCGTCGAGCATCTTGCCCACACTGAGCAAGATGCTCCGCTCCAGCTCCTGCGCCTTGTCGGAGGACGGGGTCGCCGTTGGGCACGACCCCCCGACATTGACAGGTGGCAGCTCCTCTGCCACCCTGTCTTGGGCACGCCGCATATCGGCCCGTAATGCGGCCAACTCGCGGCGTACCTCCGCCAACTCCGTTCGCAGCTGGTCATTGTCCGCTTTGTAGCGGTCATTGGCCAGCCGCAGACGGGTCAACTCCTCTGACGCAGTGCGCTTCTGGAGTTCCTCCAATATCTCCTTTATAGAGGAAGCTGAATCTCGCAGGGCCTTAACATAAGTCCCCTTGAGATTCTTGGAGGTGCTCGCCACTTGGGATATGACCTCTATGGAGCTCATTACGCGAGTTTGCAGCTCGGTCGCCGAGGTCTCTTCCACAGCGGCATTCAATGTATCCGGCGAGCTCGGCTTTGCTCTAGCTCGGATTTTTCGAGCCGCCTTCTCCACTTCCTGCTCAGCACGGAGCTCCAACTCCGCGCACTGAGCCGCCACCAGCTCTGCCTTGGCTTTGGCGAGGCCAACGTATTGCCCAGTGGTGGGCGGTCGGCCTCTGCCTCGGCGGGCGGTGGAAACCTTTGGAGCCGGTACAGGCTCCGACGCGGAGCTGCTGTCCTCGTCGGACGTAGCATCCCTGGCGGAATGGCTGCGTTTCCGCTGCCAGAGCCGCCCTCGAGTCTCCACCGACTCTCCGACACTCATAGCTGAGCCGGAGCTTAGCTCCTCAGCTTGAGCGTCTTCACTCTCTGAACCCATTTTACGACCGGGTTCTTGGTCGGCGTTATCAGTTTTCCGGTTTGCGTTAGCCAGGTCGTGTTCACGAGGGCCAGCGGTCTGCTGGCCCACGAAGCGGTTGTTGCCCCCCCCAGAGTACGAGGGGCGGCCCTCCACCGAGGTGGAGGGGTGGGATTTCCCGGCATCAGCCGACGTACCCACCTGGGGACCACATTTACAAGCGCTTTTGTCCATTCCAGCTATCTCCGATGACTCCACATCGTCGGCCCATTTTTTCAGGGGTTGGGCTCCCCTGTCAGGTGTCACTGCCGCCGGCTACCGGACAGACGCAGTGCACCCCGATCCCCCCAGCAAGGTAACCCTGCCGCCCATTATGGGTCAGACGCAGGGCACCGACGAGGCGCCACTGCCGCCCGATACGGGACAGACGCAGCGCGCCCCGACCACTAAAATGGGTACCCTGCCGCCCATTATGGGTCAGACGCAGGGCACCCCAACAACCAAAAGGTATCCCGCCGCCCATTCTGGGTCAGACGCAGGGCACCGACGAAGCACGACTGCCATCCCATTGGGGACAGACAAGTCGCACCCCAACCACCGAAGGATACCCTGCCGCCCACTATGGGTCAGACACAGGGCATCGACGAAGCAGACTGCCGCCCGATACGGGACAGACGCAGCCCACCCCAACCACCAAAGGGCACCCTGCCGCCCACTATGGGTCAGACACAGGGCACCGACGAAGCACGACTGCCGCCCGATACGGGACAGACGCAGCGCGCCCCAACCAGAGGAATGTTTTGGCTTCGCCCGTTGCTGGATTGCAACGGGTTACTGAGCCCCCCCGCCACGACAAGGCACATTCCAATTCGGGGGGGAACCTAACCTAACCTAACCTAACCTAACCTAACCTAACCTAACCTAACCTAACCTTTTTTTTTTTTTTTGTTGACGAGGGGGAAATGTTCAATAACACACCAGACATCTTGAGGGAGAATGTCAGGTTATGTGGGGATCTGTTACCCACTAAAACCCCCCCGGTGGCCATCCTCTACACAGTTACGGGAGCCCCGGGATCTCACTAGGAACGCACCGGTGCTCCAGTTGTATTAGCCGATTACTCTTGGCCCATTCACATTTCAGTTCCTTCTCGCGCAACTTGTAGCCACTTCAAGTTGTCGACCTCAGTTTTGCTGCTGTTTTATCTAAGGAGACATCAGAAGCCCTCTCTTCAGATGCCTGCAGCACAATATTCCACTCGAAATTACGGGTTTCATCGAGTCTGCATCACCGTTCTTCCTCTTTGTCGCCTGTTTCTGCGACTTGGGTCCGTCCTTTCACGTTCACGTTCGGCAGTTTCTTTCTTTTCCATAACAGCTTCAGCGAAAGAAACCATAGCTCTCCATATATTTTCATCCGCAAGCATCATTGGTATCAGTGTTGGAAGTGACAGGTCGCTCCCAACACGGTCAGTAAGAGCACGCCTTTCAGAGTCCCATGCCGGGCACTCTTCAAGGGTATGTTTTGCAGAGTCCTGATTGACATTGCAGTGATGGCATTGCGGCGTTGGTTCACGTCCAATTCTGTTTAGGAATACTCCAAAGCAGCCATGTCCCGTTAGTAGTTGTGTAAGTCTAAATGTTAGACTCCCATGTTCACGTACAAACCAGTTCCATAGGTGTGGTAAAATCGCACCGACAGTGGGATGGACCACACGATCTTCAAAGTGTTCTTGCCATCTATTTACAACTTGGCGGTGAGCTAGCTTTCGCAGCAACTCTATTTCTTTATTTGCATCTGCACCACCTCGTTTACGTTTTTCTAAGACTTCTTTATACACCTTAGTATCCATCTCTGCCAACAGTTCTAAAGGTGGGAAGCGAGCCAGTACAGTGGCCGCAGTGTATGATACTGTTCTGTATGCTCTGATAGTTCGTAGTGCCATTATGCGCTGTACTCTGCTTATACGTCCTCTACTTTGACGGTCTTTCGATAGGCGCTTCGACCACACTGGAGCTCCATAAAGAGCCACCGACCTTACTACTCCTGTATATAAGCGGCGCACACCCTCTCTAGGGCCTCCCATATTTGGTAAAATCCGTTGTATCGCGCCGGCTACCCTTTGTATTTTCGGTACCAGATAATCAAAGTGATTTTTGAAAGTCCATCTACTGTCCAAAACCAAGCCTAAATATTTCATTTCTTTGCCTATCGCTACTTCCACGTCTCCAACATTTATTGTTATATCCGGTGGTTCGGTACTCTTTGGCAAGCTGTGAAACCAAATGGATTGCGTTTTTTGAGGCGCAACCCGGAGCCCGAGTTCTTGAATTTTTTCTATTATGCAGGCAACACCCAGCTCAGCCAGAAGGGCAGTCCTATGAAAACTTCCCTTTTTGGCGAGCACAAGTGTGTCATCCGCATAACACACAACTTCTACTCCGGCTGGTAAGTTCGTTCGTAGAACTGCATCGTAGGCTAAGTTCCACAATAATGGACCGAGAACTGATCCTTGTGGAACACCACAATGCACCTCTCTCTGCTGGATGTTACAGTTTCTATCCGTGTATTGTATGAATCTACCGCTTAGGTACGAATTTACAACGCTACGCAAATAATTCGGTACATTGTGATACTCCATTGAATTTCTTATAGCTAGCCAGGGCAGAGTATTAAAAGCATTTACAATGTCCAAACTAACCGCAAGAACTACCTTTCCGTCTCTAAAAGCTGATTCAGTCAGGCTACGAACATGCAGTATTGCATCGACAGTAGAACGCTGTCGGCGAAAGCCAAATTGCTTGTTTGACAGGCCCAGGCCTTCTGCGTCCAGATGTGAGTTGAGCCGTCCAGCGATCACTTGTTCAAAAAGTTTCCCAACATCATCCAATAAACAAAGTGGTCGAAATGCAGCAGGGTCATTAGATGGTCTATTATCTTTTTTAAGGAGAATGAGCCTTGCTATTTTCCATTTCTTTGGGAAGGTACCCACGCGAAGGCAGCTGTTAAATAACCATCTCAACCAGTTACCGAAAATATCTTGGACAAGTACCAGGACTTTCCCCGGAATACCATTAGGACCAGGTGCAGTGTTACGAGCCCCTATGCGCCTTACAGCTCTATCCATTTCAGGCTTTGTAATATCCAGTTGTTCAGACCAAATTGTCGTCTCTATATATGCAAAGGGTATGTCCCGGACAACGGGGAATAGTGTATCGTTACCCTTTGCACAAAAACCGGGTCTAAGCCCTCAGTTACTGGTGGAGTATACGGACGAAGTTTGCCTAGAACCATTTTGTAGGGCCGACCCCAAGGATCCCGGTCGAGATCACCCAATAACTCGTTCCAGGCTCTAGATTTGGCACTCGATATTGCATTTTGTAGTGCCTTTGTGGCATTACGGTAAGTTGCATAAGTGGAATTTGTCTCCTCTGCCGTCGTGCTTCTTCGCCGACGAGTTCTTGTAAAAACGCGGCGAGATCTTAAACAAGTTTCTCGTAGCTGGGCTATTTCCTCAGTCCACCAGTAGGCACTTTTGTGAGAAGGCTTCCTAGCTCGCGGCATGGAGGCATCACAAATTGATGTCATTGTGTCATCAAAACGGTTCACCTCTTGCTCTAGTTGCCGACAAGGCTCCGTCGCGTCAAACGTTGGCCATGCTGCGACATTTGCAGCTGCGATCAGTTGATCACGATTTAGATGTTTTAAGGCCCATTGTCGTCTAATAAGTGCATTTCCCGTCATTGAATGACCAAGATCAATATTGAAAACAATATGGCGATGGTCAGACAATGTAACTATTTGCTCCGCTACTCTCCATTCAGAAATATGTGGGATGGCAGATGAATTCGCCCATGTCAAGTCCACAATCGACTCACCCTGCCACCTCACACATGTACTGACATTTCCAACATTCACTATACGCAGATCAAGCATGGCTGTCCATTCTTGGAGAGCTACTGCATTCTGATCATCTATTACGTCTCCCCAGGCCCGAGAACGGGCATTGAAATCGCCCAGGACGATCATGGGGCAATTGGAATGCCTACGGATGAACTCTGTCATGCCATCCAAATATTCTTCGTATACATTAAGATTACAGTTTGGTGTTATATAGCATCCCACAAGTATAAACTGACCCCATTGCACTGCGACGAAGCCCTGTCCCCTTTTCAGAAACGTGCAAGGTCGATTATGTCTCTTCTCATTCCAGTATATAGCCACAGTACCAAGTTCGTCTTTATGCCACGATGAGTGATTTGGGATACGATATGGTTCAGAGACCACGGCTAAAGTGATTGACCATTCGGAAAGCGACTGTTGAAACAAGTCCTGCGCCACACGACAATGATTTAAGTTGCATTGTAGGATCGTACTAAACATTTTGTGTCTCCATACACTCTATCTGCTGGCTGTTGCCAGCTAGCTCTGCAGTTTCCAAAGGTGCTGCTACGCTGCCCACTTGTTTACCAGCAATAGTAGTTGGATTACTTGACAGTGGCTTCTTTTTTGTCTTAGGAGGATTACACTTTTTACTGTTCATTCTATGGTTGGCAGGTCGTCCTAGGTCCGAACATACTGGGCATTTCTTTTCAATCGCAGTACAGTCGCGAGCTTTGTGTCCTATTTCACCACAAGCATAGCAACGTCCACTTCTATCCTTCGTGCTTAAGCATTTATGCCGCACATGTCCCTGTTCGAGACACTTAAAGCACTGCAAGGGTCTTGCAGGCAAGATATCCACCCGAGCAGCAACCCAACCAACCTTAATGTGTTTGTCTTTTGCAATTTTCTTGACTGCAGCCAGTGGGCATCTAGCCCATACGGTACCAAGTCTAGTAGGGTTAAAGTGAATTTCACCAACTTTAATGTCATCTATAGAGCATTCACCAGCGTTGGATATAGCCAGCGCTACATCTTCCTTTGTTACCGAGTCATCTAGATCTTTCACCTGTACCTCTCCCATTTTGGTTGGTCTTGCAACAACCACATCGAAATCAGCGAGTGACTCACGAAGACGTTTAGCTAAGATGTTAGCTTTTTCAGGATTCTCTGGGCCTGGGATCTCTAAGATAAGACCCCCATTTGCTGCCCTCCTTTGTCGGATTTCAGTTATTCCGATTTCCTCTAGTTTTATTTTTTGTTTGGCCTTTAGCATAACCTCACTGTAGGTTGTTACTGAACCCTGTGGAATCGTAAGTGACACGGCTGCAGTCGTTGGAACACGCAGCTTCCTCACCCTCAGTTTAACAGTGGCAGGCATACCTGCAGGTCGTGACGTCTTTACCAGGTTTCTCTTTCCTTTTCTGCTAGCCACAGTTGCCCAGGTTGGCCCATCCTGTGGCGCTGATTGTGTTGTATCAAAGGATGACGGTGTCTGAACCGGACCCGGAGCTTGAGCCAGAGTAGCATTCTTTGTTTGTAACTCCTTTTTATTTCTCCTTTGGGACTTCGCGGCTGTACCAGGAGCAGGCCCACCCTGAGAATTAAGCACTGCTGGCTGTGAAGGCGTGGGCAGCTGGGCAGCCTTGGCCCTATCGGCAGCCAGTGGTGGGCGGAGACGTGGTTCGGGTGGAAGTCTCCGCTGTAGGCCTTCAAACCTCGCGTCGACCATCTTGCCCACGCTGAGCAAGATGGCCCGCTCCAGGGACTGCACTACATCAGAGGACGGGGTCGCCGTCGGGCACGACCCCCCGAGATTTATAGGAGGCAGATCCTCTGCGGCTCGCCTCATGTCAGCCCGTAATGCCGCAAGCTCACTGCGAAGTTCTGCCAACTCTGTTCGAAGTTGGTCATTATCGGCTTTAAACCGGTCATTAGCTAGCCGCAGTCGAGTCACCTCCTCAGAAGCGGTGCGTTGCTGGAGCTCTCCCACGAGCTCCTTGATCGAGGAAGCTGCATCTTTAAGAGCCTTGACGTATGTTCCTTTTAAGTTCTTCGAAGAGGATGCCACCTGTGTGATAACTTCGACAGTGCTCAATACACGAGCCTGTAGCTCCGATGCCGAGGCCTCAATTGCTGCATTTGCAACCTTCGGCGAGTTCGGCCTGGCCTTAGTTGGGCGGATTTTGCGGGCCGCCTCCTCTACATCTCGCTCAGCGTGAAGCTCCAATTCTGCGCGCTGAGCCGCCACATACTCCGCCTTAGCTCTGGCGAGGCCGACATATTGCCCGGTTGTAGGCGGTCGACCTCTGCCTCGACGGGCTGTTGAGACTTTCACCGTCTTCGCGGGCTCTGAGCCGGACCCACTGTCGTCGTCAGTTGTAGCCGTCCTTGCGGATCGGCTGCGTTTCCGCTGCCAGAACCGTTTACGAGTCTCTCTAGACTCCCCAATGCTCATTGCTGATCCAGTGCTGTTCTCCTCTGCCTGAGCATTCCTATCCTCAGAACCCATTTTTCGACCGGGTTCACAGTCGGCTTTATCAGATTTCCGTTGTTCGATGCCATGGTTGTTTTCACGAGAGCCAGCGGTCTGCTGGCCCACGGGGCGATTGTTGCCCCCCCCCAGAGTACGAGGGGCGGCCCTCCACCGAAGCAGAGGGGTGGGATTTCCCGGCATCTGCCGATGTACCCACCTGGGGACCAAATTCACAATCGCTGTCGCTCATCTTGCCTTTTCTCCGATGACTCCACATCGTTGGCCTTTTTTTTCAGGGGTTAGGCTCCCCTGACAGGTGCCACTGCCGCCAGTTACCAGACAGACGCAGTGCACCCCAAAACCACTCACGAAACTGTCACCCAACTAAGGGCACACCCAAACACTACATTGGGTACCCTGCCGCCCACTATGAGTCCGACGCAGGGCACCGACGAAGCACGACTGCTGTCCCATTGGGAACAGACACGTCGCGCCCCAACCATCGAAGGATACCCTGCCGCCCATTATGGGTCAGACGCAGGGCATCGACGAAGCAGACTGCCGCCCGATACGGGACAGACGCAGTCCGCCCCAACCACCAAAGGGTACCCTGCCGCCCACTATGGGTCAGACACAGGGCACCGACGAAGCAGACTGCCGCCCGATACGGGACAGACGCAGCCCACCCCAACCATTGCCCCCCCTCCCCAGTGTTTGGTCCGCGGGGGCCCTTTCTAATAGAAAAAGCCCCTACCACTCTGGACCACTCTTCATGAAGAAGAGTGAGAAGAGTGGCCTCCTATCCGCCACCCGGAGACGCGCCGCGTAGGGGTATCACCTCCCCTCCCACTTGGACAACCAAGCAGGTCCGCGGAACCTAACCTAACCTAACCTAACCTTTTTTTTTTGACCAGGGGAAATCCTCATGGATACCCGGCCGTCCGGAGCGGCGACCGGGTTATGCCAGACTCTTACTGGCTAAAACCCCTGGGTTTTCCTCCAAGCACCAAATTGGCGGAACACGGGTTTCCTCTCGGAACCGTCCGCGAACACGCCGATGCCGCCGCAAGCGCAGCTCCTCCATCATCTGCGACATGCCAGGAAAACGTGGCACGCCGCAGCATCGTCCAGCGAAGCCCCTTGGCAGAAGACGACGGAAAGCTCCCCGTTTCCGCCGCCTAGGGGTTCACTCAGGCCAGGTCGGCGAACGCCCTCCTTCTCCGACCGGCCCTCCTCCTCCGGATAGGATCCGAGAGAGGATCATCCTCTCTTGTCCTTTCCGAGGCCTCTTTCTGGGACATCACTTCCTCACAGAAAGAGACCACGGCCTCCCACGACCTCTCATTACCAACCATGGCCCTTGCCACGGCTGGCAAGGAGAGGTCACTTCCTACAACCGCCATGAGCGTCGCCCGTTCGCGGGCCCACGCCTGGCACTCCTCCAACGTGTGCTGGGCTGTGTCTTCGCAGCCGCTAGAGCAGTGAAGACACACCGCCACCGGCTCCCTCGGTGCTACGTGGCACAAGTATCTGCCGAAACTACCATGTCCCGACAGTACCTGCACCAACCTGTACGTCAGTGCCCCGTGCCTTCTGTTTACCCACTCCTTTAGGACTGGGCGAACAGCCTCAATGGTTCGTAGGCCAGCGCCGGGCTCCTCAAGCCTATCCCTCCATCTTCGTAGCAAGGTCCGTTGGGCGGCCCTCCTCCAACGCTCTAACCTGTAACACGTTGTTTGCGGAGTGGTAATTGAGGGTCCAGAAAGGAAATACCAAAGCTCTCTTCTATGTTTATTTTGCAGTAAAATTAAAAATATACAAAAATGCCAAAAATTTTGGCTACGCACACTCGTGTACGTAAAAATAAATTATTGATTTCGTGAAAACTTTGATTGTAGATAATAAAAAATTGATAAACATGTAATTTTGTATAATAATATCGGAAACAATAATAAATAAATAGATTCTAGTTGTTATGATGGATAATTTTTCGTGACTAGCTTGTCAAATCAAAACATTGCCGTTCTCCGACACTACGTAATTCGTAGTTTAAAATTACGTCGGGAACGACAAAAAAATAAAATATACTGACAAAAAGAGGTCGAAATAGACAACCGTCACAATACCCAGGGGGCCGGGAAAAAAAATCTGAAAGATTTTTTCAGTATAGTTTTTAAAAAAAAATATTCAAACCAAATCAAAATAAACCGCATATACATATCGAATTTTAATATTTAATCTGCCAAATGAAAGAACGATCAAAAAAAAATAATAATTAAAAGTAAAATGAAAATTAATATTAACATCCTATAGAAGAATTTTTCTGAAAAAACATCCTGTATATATGAAAAAAAAAAAATAATACTGATATATTGCATATCAACAAGTTATTTAATAGAAAAAGAAAACAAAACAGACGAGAGAGAGAAAAAAAAATCCTAAATAATTATCTTAAATTACATGGTTCATGAATGATAAAATTTTAAACATGATCCTGGAATATACAATGTTAATATACATCGTTCAACTCCATCAACGTACATTATAATTACAACATACATTCTCTTTCATACTAGTCTTATTCCAACTACTGGAAATAAAACATCATGCAGTTAGAGTTGCTTATGAGGAATCGTATCCTAAATAAGTCAACTCAACAGAGTTGAACGCAACGGCAAAAGGCTTTAATAGTTGCCATCCGCTGAAAATATTAATAGCTTATGGCTTCTTTAACGTGTCACTAACTCCCGCACGGTGATTACTATAAACAAGTTTCAGTTAAAGACTGAAATAAATATGCCGGAAAGAAAAGAAAATCATAGCCAGTCGTGAAACATTGACTTTTAAATAAAATCCAAGGGTCTTTTGTGAAGTAATTAAAATACTTATGTAATAAACATATGAAAATAATTCTCACGGGAAAGTGATTCAAGCGTATAAATAATACACATAGGTATGGTTTAGTTTAACGAGTTACCTTAATAAACGCTCGTGCAGAAGGCTTAATTTTACAAGTTGCAAACCGCTTGAAAAAAAAAAAATTGAGAAAAAAAATTGATAACATTTAACAAATTATACTATAAAGTATAATACAGATATTGAAAATAAGAGTTTACACTCCTAGAATTGCAAATATTAAATAAATTACACAATAAGTTAACCTAATACTACGATGATGATAATTAATTATAAGTTTTGACCAACGTCAATGTTAATGGTATAGCCAAACGATAATGAGGTGCATAGAAAAAAAATAAGACAAAAAGAATCGGCTTATGCTCGCCGTGAGATAATTAGCAATAATTATATATGAATTCATATAAAGTAATTGGTAACAACCAATCTAGTCACTCAAAGAAGAAGTTAAACGCGGTAGAGGTTTAATGTCTCTGATATGCCAACGACCTAATGGGTTATTATTCATATCCACTAAATCGTAAATTAATGGTGAAACTTTATTTGAAACTTTACATTTAATAAATTTGGGTGCAAACTTAGCACAAAAATGTTTTTTAGAGGAACTTATTACATGGTTTCGCCTCCAAACAATATCACCGTTATTAAATTCTAAATTCTGATGATGTTTGTTATAATAAGTTGTATTATATTGATGTGCATTAAATAACCGTTTCTGTACTTCGGAAAAGATAGGTATTAATTGTCCTATGTTTTCAGCATATACATCCCTAGGACTGAAAATTAGTTCATCTCTGGAATCTTTATTTTTGTAGATAGATCCACATGTAACAGCTTCTCTACCAAATACTAAAAATTATGGAGTGAATTTTGTGGTTTCATTAACCGCAGTATTAATAGCAAACTGTATTTTGTTTATATAGGTATCCCAAGTTCTGTGATCTTTATCTATAAAAGCTGCAATCGCCGTTACAATAGTTTTATTGTAACGCTCAACGGTGTTAACCTGTGGACAGTAACGTGGGGTGTAATGTATTTTTGGTATGTTGTAAAATTTAAATAATTCAGATAATTCTGTACTTATCATTTGAGGACCATTATCTAATATAATAGTTTCTGGAACTCCATAAACCATAAAAACTAAATTGTCCAATATATGGCGAATAATAGAAGCGGTTGCATGTTTTATTGGAAATAACAAACAATATTTGGAAAAACAACAAGTAACTACAAATAGAAATCTATTCTGCTTACGTGAAGTAGGAAGTGGACCTATCAAATCTATGGATAAACATTGGAAAGGGCGTGAACAATGTTTGGGTTTGCCCATTAAACCAATTAAGTTTTGATTTTGGTGCTTGGTAGCTAAACAAGTCTCGCACTTAGCAATAAACATGGCTACGTCTTTATACATGCCAGGCCAAAAATAGAGATTTTTAATTCTATGGTATGTTTTAAAAGTACCAAAATGTGCCGTTTGGGGAGTAGAATGATTTTGTGTAATAACAGATTCCCTAAATTCTAATGGTATTACTTGTTTCCAATTAAATTCAGAGTTAAATAATGTGTTAGATCTACAAAATCTAAACAATTTATTATTATGAATCATGTAATCCAGAGTACTAGAAGGAAATGATAAACATTTATTATAAATTGCTAAATACCAAGTGTCTTTAGTTTGAGAAGTAGAAAAATTAATTAAATCAATTGGTTTTATCCGTGATAAAGTATCTGGTACGACATGATCTGAGCCTTTTTTGTGTTTAATTACGAAATTAAACATAGATAAACGAATACTCCATCGAGCTAATCTGCCAGTAGAATTATTTAAATGCATAAACCACTGAAGGGCTGCGTGATCAGTATAAATTGTAAATTGTAATCCATTATCTAAATAACAACGCCAATGCTCTAGTGCCGTAATAACACTTAAAAGTTCACGTTCAGTGACTGAATAATTCTTTTGAGCGCCTGTAAGTGATTTACTCATATAAGCAATAGGTTTATCAATATTATCGACTTCCTGAGTTAACATTGCGCCAATGCCATAGGAAGAGGCATCACAATGAACAGCAAATGGTTTAGAGAAATCTGGACATGCCAGAACTGGTGTACTAATTAAAGCTTGCTTAATAGCCTTGAAAGCAATTTCAGCTTCATCAGACCACTTAAATGGAGGTGATTTTTTGCTTGTAGAAGTTAATTTAGTTAACGGTGCTGCAAGAGTGCTTAAATTAGGTACAAAACGTCTGTACCAGCTGGCAGTACCCAAAAAACGTTTGACCTCCTTAGCAGATTTTGGAGTTTGTATATCAAGAATAGCTTGAACTTTTTTAGGATCCGTTTTTAAACCATTTTCATTAACTACATAGCCTAAGTACTTTAATTCTTTCCGGAAAAATGAACATTTTGGAAAATTGACTGTGAGATTGGCATCTGAAAGTTTTTTAAGAATTTTAGTAAGTATATCGACATGTTGTTCAAAGGTTTGAGAAATACAGACTATATCGTCGATAAAATAGAAAACATTATTATCATTTGTAAGGTCATTTAGTAGATTTGCAATGAATCTTTGTTGGGTAGCAGGTGCATTAGTTAAACCAAATGGCATAACTTTAAATTGAAACATTCCTCGGCCTGGAACATGGAATGCAGTTTTGAGTTTATCCTCTTTTTTTAAGGGAATATTCCAAAACGCTTTAGCAATGTCAATAGATGATATAAATTTAGCATCTTTAAGGTTATCTAATATATCAGAAATGAAAGGAAGTTTGTAAGCATCTTTTTTTGTGATATCGTTTAATTTACGACTATCAATACAAAATCGCCAAGTACCATCTTTTTTAGGTGTAATAATAACTGGGTTCAGCCATGGGCTGTCACTGGGTTCAATGACATCTAATTGTAACATATCATCAACTTCTTTACAAAGAGCTTTTTGTTTCTCAGGAGAAAGTCTGTAACAGCGTTGACGAATAGGTGGATGGTCTCCAGTGTCGATGAAATGTTCGACTAAATGAGTACGACCTAAAGGTTTACATTCAGTTGAAATCAACCTAAACTTTTCCATAATTGCAACTGCAATAATTTTTTGTGTATCTGTTAAAGAATGGTATTCATGTAAATGAAAGTTAGGATCTGTATTAATGAGAAAAGATGAGTTTAAATTTGAAGGTTGTAATGTGATATTACTAAGAATATCCGGAGCAAGATTAAAAGTTTTCCAAAAATCAATACCCAAAATAAGTGATTCAGTGATTTCTGGGATCACATGAGCTGTAATTAACGCAAATTTATTGTTATAAAAAGTAGGAAGAGTAATAATGCCGATAGAAGAAATATTTTGTCCGTTTGCAACATTACCTTTTATTAAACAGCTTTTTTGCATAAAAAGACCATGTTGTGATAAAATTTTATGAGAATTATTACCCAATATAGTGATAGCACTACCACTATCTAAAAGACCATTTAAAGTTAAATCGTTTACTTTTATATGTAAATAAGGACGTTCAAAATCTGATGTTTTATTAAAGAGGAGAGCACAAGTGTTATAAGATTTAAAAAAAATTGTTAAAGTTTTTAACCATGTATCCCAATCTTTTTTGTCAAAATTTGATGATTTAACACTATTATTTTTATTTATACACTCCTCGTAATTTAGTTTTTTGGAATCGACTTATTACAATTAGGACATTTACTAGTAATAAAGTCTTTTTTTCCACAACGAAAACACACTATATTAGTGTTAGTACAGTCTTTTAATAGATGTGTATTAGATCTACAACGTGGGCAAGTGAATTTATAAAAATTCTGATTTTTATTAATTGCAGCTACAGTATTAGGCAATGGATTAGCTACAGCTGCTATGGAATTATATGTACAAGCTTTAAAAGGAAATTCAGGAATATATGGTTGATTATGTGAAAATAGAGTATTATTATACGATTTGTTATTAGAATTCGATGTAGAAGGAATAGGAAAAGAATAATAATGATCTGGTGGTGATGATGAAGAGTAGTAAGATGTATTATTAGAAACTTGGAGAATGCTTTCTGTAAATTTGCATGATTCCAAGAGGGAATTTACAGTATGTAAATCAGTAGGTGAAAGACGTAATGTGAATTCAGGTTTAAGATTTCTAACAAGAGTATTAATTTTTTCTTTTTCGGACATTGGTTCCAAGAGTTTTGAAAAAAGGGATTCCATTGTAGCAAAGTCAATGATAATTCTCTCATTATGTTTTTGTTTACGAGCATCGATTACTTTTTTTAGTTTATAATCGTAATCGGTAATTGCAAAATCATTCAACAATGCCGATCGGAAAGATGACCAGTCATTAATAGTCGACTTTCTAGCTCTAAACCAATCAAGAGCAGATCCAGATAAAATATCATAAATATGTGAGAATAAAGATTTTTCAGAAATATTTTTTATTTGTGAAAATTCTTCAAGTTTTTGAATAAAATCCTTTGGACAACCTTCACCTTTATAAATAAATCTTTTTAAATCATTGTTAGTTCGATTTTCTGTAATTTTACTGACCTTATCAGTTAATGCTTCGAAAAAAGAAAGGGGTTGTAAATTAATATTTTGTGTGGATTCTGCGGAATGATATGTGGAATGTGTTGGTGATTTTTCCAAATTTTTAAAACGTGAGTCTAATTGAGTTAAATCATTCCAACATGAATTTATTAAATCTAACTGTTCTGAAGATAAATCTGATGTAATGTCAATGAGGCCTAATCTTGTTCTTATATGAGTTAAATAAGGTGAAATTTTTTGTTTCCTAATAGGATAAGAGTTTATACAAGCTTCAACAAGTTTTAAATTTTTTTTAATGGTATTAATATCCTCTGAAAATTCTTCAGGGCAATTTTGTAAAATTTCTGTTTCAGAATCTACATTAATATTTAATAATAATGATCGTAGTTCGTCTACAGATTGCGTCGAAGAAAAATTTATATTTCTGATTTTTAATTCATAAATTATTTCAGGTTTATTTAGTTGTGAAAAATTCATTGCAAAATCCAAAAAAAAAAATGTTAAAGTGAAATAAATTTGTTAATAGTCGTTATGCAGAAAAGAGCCTTAAAAATATACGTATTTTCAAGTGATGAAAATGAATAGAAAATGTTATTTAAATAGTGAAATTACTGGGTTATAGAATAAATGTTGTGCCTTCAGAAAATTTCTTCAAAGATATTATAACGAAAGAAACTAAAGAAACTTAAATGTCTGAATAATTTAGCAGTAATTTGATATATTATAGTAGATATATAACCTAACTAGTGAATGTTAATGGTTGAAAATGGTAACAAATAAAGTTTTATGCCTGACCTCAATAATAATTATAAAAAATATTTTTAATGTTGCTATTCCTCTGTTGATATTGTTCCTCCTCTCTTCTCCATAAACTGCGTTTGAATGGTCGGGCGCCAGTGTGTAACACGTTGTTTGCGGAGTGGTAATTGAGGGTCCAGAAAGGAAATACCAAAGCTCTCTTCTATGTTTATTTTGCAGTAAAATTAAAAATATACAAAAATGCCAAAAATTTTGGCTACGCACACTCGTGTACGTAAAAATAAATTATTGATTTCGTGAAAACTTTGATTGTAGATAATAAAAAATTGATAAACATGTAATTTTGAATAATAAACTCGGAAACAATAATAAATAAATAGATTCTAGTTGTTATGATGTGTTCGGAATAGAACGCATCCATAGGTTTTATGTAGGTAATTTATAAATTGAACACAAAAATGTTAGGACCTACCCGCACTTGTCGCGAAATGTTGGAACGGCCGGGCTGTCGCCTGCTTCGTTGCCGGAGGAATTTTTCCATGAAATAATGTTTAGATAGTTCTAGAGACTGAGCTAGGATCGCCGCGTGGTAGGACGCCTTGTTATAATTTGATAGTTAATATCTATAGCGCCCGCGCTGGTTTTTAAGTGATTTTAAAACGCGAGTTATAGTTGTGCTTAAACGAAAGTGAAAAACATTTGTGTTTTGACATTGAGTGTGAGAAGCTTCGGGAAGCTAGGTGTAACGTGGACCATATATTCTAATCTCGTAATAACCATCGATTGTAGTCAATTAGTAAGATTTTTGTCCTCCAAGGGGAGCCCCCACGCCCTTACATAAACTGACGGACTAACACCTATGTACTAAGAGGAAATACCTACAGGAAGTTACAGGTCAGTACATCATTATTGATTAATTAGTTATAAGGAGTGAGTGACCATTGTCAACTTAGTGGGTTTGTGTCGCGGTTTACCGATTCCCGACTTGTACGATACAAAATTTGGTAGCAGAGCGTGGTTCACTACGTTGAAGTTAAATATCGGTTAGTAAGGTTGGTAATGGTCGCCCTTCTTGGGCTGATTGGTCGATGATTGTACTGCTGTTCGTTTTTATCTCGGTTCAAATAGCTGGTTAATTTAACTTGTGTGTGTAAATTTACTCAAATCTTATTAGTTAAATTCTATTTGTTTAGTTAACCGGACTTAAAGTGAACGTTATTTTAAAATATTTTGGTTTCATTCGGCGTGTTTCGTTACGTAAGCGGCGTGCTTGTTCAATCTTTCGTTTTTTTTTGTATGATATTTGCGTAAGTAAGGGCATTTTGCTTCAGAAACAGCTTTGTTTAAACTATGGTTTTGAATAGTGTTTGGTTTAAACTTTTAGTTTAAAAATAATTTTCGTTTTAACTTTTGAGTTGAAATTGATTTTGCTTTCGACTTTCGGTAAAAACGTTTTGGTTTAAAGTCTTGGTTTAAAGTAGTTTGAAATTTAACTTTTGTTTTAAAAATAATTTTGCTTTAAAATTTGGGTTTTTTTGTTGTTGTTGTTAATAATATTGTTTAATGATGGCTAGTAAACATACGGCACGTATAGCTGCAGTTCTGCGGTGGTTGGGTTCGGCCGTTTTGAATGTTTCTCGAAAAGATCGGGTTCAAGCCTTATTATCGCGATATGAATCTTTAAATAGTAAAATGTCGGAATTGTATGATGCATATCAGGCCATACTTGAATTGAGTCCAGAAGCAGAGGTGATGGAAAGGGTCAATTCGGATATTGATCAGGCGGATGATTTGGCAGACCAGATCCGGCAAGCTGTAGGGGTTTTAAACTTGTCTTCTCAGTGTGAGACTCGGCCAAAACTGGATTTAGGTACTTCGCCTGAGTTAATAGGTAGGTTGCCGAAATTAGATTTGCCTCATTTTAATGGTGATTTAGGACATTGGGTAGCTTTTAGTAATTTATTTGATAGTTTGGTCCACTCGCGGCGAGATTTGACTCCGGCCCAGAAACTAGCCTATTTGTTGGCTAGCCTCACAGGGGAGGCTAGAGGTTTGGTCCAACATTTACAACTTGACGATAACAATTATGAAATCGCTCGTGACCTACTTATGCGTAGGTATCAAAACGTTCGGAGATTAGCGGATAATCATGTTTTTAATATTTTAGGTTTACCTAGGAATCCGGGACCGCATAATTTACGGACTGGTTTACTTAACCCTTTGTTGGTAGCAGTTAACGGGTTAAGAGGGTTGGACTTACCGGTTGATCATTGGTCATTCATATTATTGCATATTGTTTTAGGTAAGCTGTCTGTTGATTTGCGGAACAGATTCGAGCAGGAGTATGGTGGCGACTCCGCCACTCATCTCCCACTATTTAAAAATTTAGTGTCGTTCTTAGAGGATGAGTGTCGTCGTGTGGACAACGTCACGGCCCCCGGTAGCGGAGACGTCGGTGCGCGGCAGGTTCGGCCGGCACCGCCAGCACCGCCAACACCGCGTTCCCCACGCCGCTCCCACCCACCACGTGTGTATAATGTAGTCGCGGCGCAGAGGACAGATTCCCGTTGTGCGTATTGTAGGGATGTAGGGCATACCATATTGTCGTGTTTTAAATTTAAGGATTTGCGTTGGCAGGCTCGTCGCAATATTGTAAGGCAACGCAATTGGTGTTATAGCTGCCTTAGTAATCACTTTGCAGCCCAATGTCGGTCATCTCAACCTTGCAAGCAGTGTGGTGGTAATCACCACATTCTTCTTTGTGGTAATCGAAACGGATCGCCTCCACCGATCGCACCGGGACCGGAGGCCAGTGCCTCGCAGGTTAGGATGGAGGCTGGTGACCAATGGGCTGGGGGTGTTCAAGTAGGTCAACCTCGTGCTGGACGTCACGTTTCAGGTAAAAGGAGTTATGCTCGAGGTCAGCCACAACCCTGCACGGGCGGGGGTAATTCAGCGCCGAGCCGCGTTCAAGTAGCTGAGCAACAACGTTGTAGTTTCGGTGTGCCCTTACATTATTCAGAGCGGCCTCGTTTAGGACAGCAGTTTAATAATTACGATACTAAGCAGATGTATGTACCCACAGGAGGGTATTCACCTTATCAGCAATGGACTCCATATGCCAGGCAGGGCTATTCCACTGCATCGCTAAGGGGTCATCCTACTCAACGGAAGAATTGACTCCCACAAATGCACTCTCCACCCGCGTCTTCCCTCTGTCCTTTAACTGTCTTGTTGCCCACCGCTCAGGTTTGCGTCGGTTCCCCTTCGGGCGAGCAGATAACCGCGCGTGCGATTTTGGATTCGGGTGCACAGGGGAGTATCGCGTCGAAGCAGTTAGTGGAGAGGTTGCAGCTTCTTAAGATGCCTGCTGGAGAGAATATTCGAGGAGTTGGCGGGGTTAAGGTGTCAGGCTTAGTGGGTCAGGTTTCACTGTCCTTTTCTCCTCTTCATTGTCGGCATCCACAGGTTACCACGTCGGCTGTTGTTTTAAATAATATTATGGGTAGACATCCCCTTGTTAAATTACCGCCAGAGGTCGTTGGTTTGACATCGAGACTTTCATTAGCAGATCCTGAATTTCATGTTCCAGGACCGGTTGATCTGCTGCTTGGTGCAGATGTATTGGGAATGCTGCAATTGAATAACAGCATGCTTCTGCAGCCTGGAGGTTTGGTTGCAGTCTCGACTGACCTCGGTGACGTCATAATGGGCCCAGTATTTTCTGTTCGCCAATTCCAGGAAGAATATGGTGACGTGCACGTAGGACTCTCGCTCGCTGAAGCTATTCAGCGCTTTTGGGAAGTTGAAGAGCCTCCTACTGCATCTCGTGACAACCCAGAACACCTGGAATGTGAATTATTCTTCCAGAATAATACAGGTCGTCTCTGTTCAGGTAGGTTCGTCACTAGGTTACCTTTCTTACCTTCTCGCCCCTCCCTTGGTCTTTCTAGGATGCTAGCTGAAAAAAGGCTAGCTTCTATGGAGCGACGTATGAAGCGAGATGAAACATTTTGTCTTAAGTACATTGAATTTATGCGTGAGTACGTGGAGCTTGGTCACATGTCTGTTTCTAATTTTGATTGGCGTTCGCAGGAGCATTATTTTATCCCACACCATGCGGTGTTCAAGGCAGGGAAAATTAGAGTTGTTTTTGATGGGTCCGCGCCAACTTCTAACGGTGTTTCCTTAAACCAGTGCTTACATTCTGGACCTAAATTACACAGAGATATCGGTGAAATCTTGACTAACTTCCGCCGACACCAGGTCGTTTTCGTTGCGGATATTAAAATGATGTTTAGACAGACTATTATACATCCAGATGATCGTAGATTTCAGCTCATACTTTGGCGAGAAAATGAATCAAGTCCTGTTACTGTCTTTGAATTGAACACTAATACCTATGGACTTAGGTCTAGTCCTTTTATTGCAATTCGTTCTTTATTAGAGTTGGCAGAGCGTGAACGATTGAGGTTTCCTAGAGCATCTGAGGTTTTATCTAGCGATGTATTCGTAGATGATATCTGCACAGGTGCGGCGAATGAAGCAGAAGCATTGGTACTGCGTAATGAGTTAATAGGAATCCTGCAGGCTGGTGGCTATGAATTGAGGAAGTGGTTGTCTAACTCGCAAGCTGTTCTTGCCGGTCTACCCGAGGATCACCAACAGGATCCTTATATTTTCCAGAATGTGGACAATCCTGATGCTGTGGCAGTGTTAGGCGTTCAGTACCAGCCCATTGCGGACGTCTTCACATTTCGAGTGCAGGATCTAGATACCTGGAAGACTTGGACCAAGCGTTTAGTACTTTCAACCGTAGCAAGGATATTCGACCCCAACGGTTGGTTAACACCGGTCGTATTTTGGGCAAAATGCTTTTTGCAGAAGCTTTGGTTACAAGGTTTGACGTGGGATGCCCCATTAATTGGTAATTTATTAAGTGTTTGGGTTAGGTTTGTGTCGTCCCTTCCTGATATAGAATTAGTTAAAATAGATAGGCCATTCTTGCCGCCAGGTAAATGTCGGGCTGATATTCACGGGTTTTGTGACGCTTCTGAGTGCGGTTATGCAGCTGCAGTTTATATTCGTACTGTTGATAGTGCAGGAGTTGTAGCAGTTAAGCTTATCATGGCAAAAAGCAAGGTTGCGCCTGTTAGAACTAGATTAACGATACCTAAATTAGAATTATCAGGAGCTGCTCTCTTGACTCGCCTTCTTAACCATTTAGTATCGAGTTTGGGCCAGAAGGTTAATATCAATAAGGTATACGCTTGGACTGACAGTCAGATTGTTCTCTCTTGGTTGCGAGCGTCTGTCCACGTATTAGAAGTGTTTGTAGCTAATAGAGTGTGTCAAATTCAGCAGTCGGCTGCAGTTTTGGATTGGAGACATGTTCCAGGAGAACTGAATCCTGCGGATTGTGCGTCACGGGGCTGCGGGGCTCCAGATCTGTTAGATCATTCGTTGTGGTGGGGTCCTGGTTGGCTGTTCCTTCCAGAAGATAGGTGGCCGCAATCGACGGTTGAACTGATTGAGCCTTTGCCAGGGTTAAAGGTTCTTGCTTGTGTTAAGGAGCCCATGAAAGATTTGGATTTCTTGTTAAATAAATTCAGCTCTCTCGATAAGTTGTTAGGTGTCACAGGATGGATTAGAAGATTTGTTCACAATGTTAGGCATCCCTCTAATAAAAAAATATCTATGGTGTTGTGTCCAGACGAAAGGCAGGAATCTTTATTATTTTGGGTACGGTATGTACAGGCCAAGCACTTTGAAACGGTTTTTAATAATCTAAAAGGTGGACATCGTAAGTTGAAGGGAGCTGTTGGTCGCTTGAATCCTTTCATTGATGAAGCAGGCTTGATTCGAGTGGGAGGAAGGCTACGTCATGCTAATTTGTCTTATGAGACACGCCATCCTTTACTCCTTCCTAGACAAGGTCCCCTTTGTACGTTGATAATATCAGATAGACATGAAAGGAATTCTCATGCTGGATTAAATACTCTTCTAGCAATCCTATCTCGGGAGTTTTGGATTTTATCCGCTAGGAGGGCTATACGAAACGTAATATTTCGTTGTATTCCTTGTTATCGGTTGAGGGCTGCGATGATTCAACCACAGATGGGAGACCTGCCACCAGACAGAATTACAGCTGCGCGACCCTTTTCAGGTGTTGGTACGGATTTTGCAGGTCCATTTTCCATTAAGGTCTCATCGTTGCGGAATGCTAAGGTTGTTAAAGCCTACTTGTGCGTTTTTGTTTGCCTAGTCACGAAGGCCGTACATTTGGAAGTAGTGTCATCTCTTAGCACTGAGGCCTTTATTGCTTGTTTGTCTCGATTTGTCAGTCGTCGCGGGTTACCGTCTTTAATTCGGTCCGACTGCGGGACAAACTACAAGGGAAGCGATCGTTATCTATCAGATGTTTATAAGTTTCTAAATGAGAACCAAGTTTCCATTAACACTTCTCTTAGTCGTCGGGGTATTAAATGGCAATTTAGTCCACCCGCTTATCCCTCGTGGGGAGGTATATTTGAAGCGGCTGTGAAGGTGGCTAAGACGCATCTCCGTCGTGTCATAGGTGAAACAATTTTAACATTTGAAGAATTAGCCACGGTCTTTTGTAAAATTGAAGCAGTATTGAATTCACGACCACTTTGTCCTGTATCATCGGATCCAAATGATCTAGAAGTTTTGACTCCAGGTCATTTTTTGATTGGTGGCCCCTTGACTGCACTTCCTGAATATCCATTTGTAGATGTTCCAGTCAATCGTCTGTCACGTTTTGAACTGCTGCAGCAGCTTTCGCAGAGTTTTTGGAAGAGGTTCAACTTAGAATATCTTCATTTGTTGCAGCAGCGTGTTCGTTGGTCAGCTAAGACAGAACCACCTAAGGTTGGTGACCTCGTCCTAGTTAAGGAGATGAACATGCCCCCACTGTCGTGGAGACGTGGTAGAATCTTGAGGCTGTTCCTAGGTGCAGATGGTACTCCACGAGTTGCCGAGGTCATGGTTGGCGATTCTGTACTTAAAAGAGCTGTCGCAACTTTGTCGCGGCTACCGGTTGCATAATGTTTTAATAAGACCGGATCCTCTAGTTGGTTTTGGACTCAGTCAGGTGACGTCTGACTGGGGCGGGGGATTGTTCGGAATAGAACGCATCCATAGGTTTTATGTAGGTAATTTATAAATTGAACACAAAAATGTTAGGACCTACCCGCACTTGTCGCGAAATGTTGGAACGGCCGGGCTGTCGCCTGCTTCGTTGCCGGAGGAATTTTTCCATGAAATAATGTTTAGATAGTTCTAGAGACTGAGCTAGGATCGCCGCGTGGTAGGACGCCTTGTTATAATTTGATAGTTAATATCTATAGCGCCCGCGCTGGTTTTTAAGTGATTTTAAAACGCGAGTTATAGTTGTGCTTAAACGAAAGTGAAAAACATTTGTGTTTTGACATTGAGTGTGAGAAGCTTCGGGAAGCTAGGTGTAACGTGGACCATATATTCTAATCTCGTAATAACCATCGATTGTAGTCAATTAGTAAGATTTTTGTCCTCCAAGGGGAGCCCCCACGCCCTTACATAAACTGACGGACTAACACCTATGTACTAAGAGGAAATACCTACAGGAAGTTACAGGTCAGTACATCATTATTGATTAATTAGTTATAAGGAGTGAGTGACCATTGTCAACTTAGTGGGTTTGTGTCGCGGTTTACCGATTCCCGACTTGTACGATACATGATGGATAATTTTTCGTGACTAGCTTGTCAAATCAAAACATTGCCGTTCTCCGACACTACGTAATTCGTAGTTTAAAATTACGTCGGGAACGACAAAAAAATAAAATTTACTGACAAAAAGAGGTCGAAATAGACAACCGTCACAAACCTAACCTAACCTAACCTAACCTTTTTTTTTTTTTTTTTTTTTTTTAACGCAAGAAATCCTCATGGATACCCTACCCCAGCGGGGGCCGAGGTCGGGTTATGCCGGACTCTTACCGACTAAAAACCTGCGGCTTCCGTCTGGACGCACGGAGTCGGGTCACGAGGAGCTTGCGCATTCGTTCGCGACCCGACAGCGTTGGCCGGCGCTCTGTGCAGCGCCGGCGACGTCCCGAGAGGGAGGGGTCCCTCTCTAGTCATCCCTCATGAGATGGTGCGCAGGAAGCGCACGCGCCATCTCGAGCCCTGGACCGGAAGCGGATTCCCCCGAACCCGCCACCGAAGGCTCATGGGACTGCGGGAAAGGGAGGCTTTCGGCAACGAAAGCCGCCCTCCGGCGTCCCGTGCGACGGCGACGAAGCGGAAGGGAGGATGCATCATCTTCCCTCGCCCTCTCCGCCGCCTCCTTCGCGAGCATTACGGCCTCGCAGAAGGATCGCACCGCCTGCCACGATCTCTCACTCTCGACCATAGCGCGAACCACGGTCGGGAGCGAGATGTCGGCACCCAATACAGAGCCGAGCGCGCTGCGCTCCGCATCCCACGCCGGGCATACCTCCAGCGTGTGCTGGGCCGTCTCGTCGAGGCAATCGTCGCAGTGGTGGCACCTGGCAGTCGGTTCCCGACCGATCCGAAACAGGTAACTCCCGAAACAACCATGTCCCGAGAGCACCTGCGTCAGACGGTAGGTCAGGAAACCGTGTCGCCTACCCAACCACTGCTGGAAGACCGGACGAATTGCCTTGATAGTCCAGAGTCCGGCGCTCGAAAGCGCCAGCCTGGACTCCCACGCTTCGGTAGCCCGTTGGCGCAGCTCAGCTCTGTGCCCCTCCTGTTCCTGCAGTGCAGGCGGGTGACCCCTGGCCCGGAGCGCCTCCACGCGCCACTCGTAGAGCGACGCGAGGGCTCTCGCTTCCAGGTCCCAGGGAATAGTACCCGCCAGCACGCAAGATGCCTCACCCGAGATCGTGCGATAACCCCGTACCACCCTGATCGCCATCACCCGCTGGACTCGCGTCAAGCGGGCGATATTGCTGCGACTCAGGGCGCTGCCGGCCCACACAGGGGCACCATACAGGGCCATCGATCTCACGATTCCCGCGTAGAGACGCCGACACGACGTCTCAGGTCCGCCGAGATTCGGCAGCAGCCTTCCCAGGGCCACAGCCGCCCTCAGCAGCCGAGGCTCAAGGCACTCGAAGTGGGGGCCGAAGTTCCACCGGCTATCCAGGACGAGTCCCAGATAGCGCATCGACGGCCTCACGGAGCCTGCTGGGAGACAGGTACCGCAGACTGGGCCCTCCGTGGTTGAGACGGCAGGGCAGCACTCTTTGGTGCCGCCTTTGGACGCCGTCTCGCTACCACATTCCACCCCTCGTCCATAGACGCAGGAGCCGGCGGCAGTGGCCGTGGCTCCTTTTGGGGAGGGGAGGGGGCAGGCTGTTTGCCTTTGGCCTTTCCCTTCTTCCCTTTTTTGGGATTCGGGGTGGGGCCAGGGGCAGGCTTAGCCTGGGACGCCGGCACTGATGGTGCCACGGGCTGCTGGGCGGCTTTAGCCTTATCCGCCGCTAGCGGCGGGCGAAGGCGTGGCTCTGGTGGCAGCCTCTGCTTAAGGCCCTCCAGCTTAGCATCCATCATCTTACCTACAGTAAGAATGATGGATCGCTCAAGGCTTTGCACCACGTCCGAAGGTGGGGATGCCATTGGGCACGACTCCCGACACTGACAGGAGGCACCTCCTCCGCTACCCTGTCTTGACCTCGCCGCATCTCGGCACGCACTTCGGCCAATTCGCGGCGGAGCTCCGCCAACTCCTCTCGCAGCTGGTCATTGTCCGCCCTGAAGCGGTCATTGACCAGCCGCAGACGGGTCACCTCCTCTGACGCAGTGCGTTTCTGGAGCTCCCCAAGCACCTCAGAAATGGAAGAGGCAGCATCTCGCAGGGCCTTGACGTAGGTACCTTTAAGATTTTTAGAGGTACCTGCCACCTGCGAGATTACCGCCACCGAACTACGGACCCGCTGCTCGAGTTCCACAGCTGGGACCTCCTCCGCTGCAGCACCAAGTTCCACCGGCGAGCTAGGCTTAGCTCGAGCCGCGCGAACCATTCGAGCTGCCTCCTCCATCTCTTGCTCAGCGCGGAGCTCCATTTCTGAGCGCTGAGCCGCCACCAACTCCGCCTTAGCCTTGGCGAGGCCGACGTACTGCCCGGTAGTGGGCGGGCGACCTCTGCCACGTCGGGCGGTGGATACCTTCGGAGCCTTCACAGGCTCCGACGCTGAGCCACTGTCCTCATCGGACGTGGTCCCTCTCGCGGAACGGCTGCGCTTGCGCCGCCAGAACCGCCCGGCCCTGTCGGACCCCTCCTGCAAGCTCATCACCGAGCCGGAGCTGTGCTCCTCGGTGAGAGAATCTCCGCCCGTCACAGGCCTTTCGTCTTCTCCGCCCGTCTCAGGCACTACGTCTGGGTTTGGGATTTGTGATTTTTCCATACTGTTCCCACGAGTATGGGGGAAGTATTCGGTCCACCAAGGGAGTGCCCCCTGTCCCCTGGTAACTCTAATACTGTGCGGGGTCGAGTGGTCCCGCACAGGTGGCCGCTCGCGGGCAGACTTATCCCAGTCTGCCACCACAACGAGGCAGCCGAACGCCGTCGCAAGGCCCATGAAGGGCGCCCCAACGTTCGGCCTTTGGGGATTTTTTAAAGAGGTTTACTCCTCGCGGACCGGGCGATTAAGCCAAGTCCACCGTTCCGTCAAAGCCGCGAGACATGATCCACGACACTTTGACGGTTTACGGGTTCGGTGACGGTGACAATCAAATGTCAACGTGACGGCAGGGTAAGTGCACGCCACGCCCGTCACCCTTGACCCGGGCAAATACCCCGACAGTCAATCCCTCCCTGGCCCGAGCAAATACTCCGACAGCCAGAACAACGAAGTACAACTGCCGCCCGATACGGAACAGACGCAGTGTACTGACGAGGTGCCACTGCCGCCCAATATGGGACAGACGCAAGGCACCTCAACCACCAGAGAGCACCCTGCCGCCCACTATGGGTCAGACACAGGGTGCCGACGAGGCACGACTGCCGCCCGATACGGGACAGACGCAGCGCACCCCAACCACCAAAAGGTACCCCGCCGCCCATTATGGGTCAGACGCAGGGCACCGACGAAGCACGACTGCCGCCCGATACGGGACAGACGCAGCCCGCCCCAACCGCCAAAGGGCACCCTGCCGCCCACTATGGGTCAGACACAGGGCACCGACGAAGCGCGACTGCCGCCCGATACGGGACAGACGCAGCGCACCCCAACCAGAGGAATGTTTTGGCTTCACCCGTTGCTGGATTGCAACGGGTTACTGAGCCCACCCGCCACGACAAGGCACATTCCAATTCGGGGGGAACCTAACCTAACCTAACCTAACCTAACCTAATCTAACCTAACCTTTTTTTTTTTTTTTTTTAACGTTGGAAATGCATTGACGCACTATCCCTCTGGCTGGGGTGGCCGAGAGGGGGTGTGTGGGACTCAGGCCATTGCCACTACCCACTAAAACCAACGGTTGCCTGCTTCAGCGCATCTTGGAGGGCTCTGGGATCTCTTTAGAACACACCAGAGCCACCCACGCGCAGTGCTTGCGCCCATCCCTGGCCTTTTAGGCCATACTCCTCACGTTACTTGGTAGCAGGTAGCAGTGTTCACGGGGCAACACCGTGAACACCTCCTACTCCTTGGGTTGTGTGCAATGGATGCACAGAGTCCCCACTCTGCACACCAACAACCCGGGGTGCCCCCACCTGGGGCAAGTTGACGTCACCTGTCATTATGATAGGAGTCTGTCGGCGCCGTCTTCGGCTCGGATCATTTCTTTCGCGATCCCTCTCTGCTGCCTCTTTCTTACTGAGTACTATCTCACAGAAAGTGACAGCAGCATCCCATTTGGACTCGCTTCCAAGCATTGCGGCCACGAAGGCCGCTGGGGAGAGGTCCAGTCCAACTTCTTGTACCAGGATCTGCCGCTCCAGCGTCCATGCAGGACACTCTTCGAGCGTATGCTGGGCACAATCCTGGTCTGCGTCACAATGATGGCATTGAGCGGTGGGTTCTCTGCCAATTCTGTTTAAGTACACGCCAAAACATCCGTGCCCAGTGAGCATTTGTGTGAGGCGGTACGTGACCCGACCCTTTCGGTTCATCCACGCCTGGAAGTTTGGCAGGACGGCGGAGACTACTCTCTGGCGTAACGCCCTCGGCTCGTGCAGTCGTTCACGCCAATAGTTTAGCGCCCATTGGTGGGCCCTCCTCCGAAGCACTTCCGTCTCTCGACCAATAGTTGGTCCGTCTCTTTGGCGAATGGTGCGATACACAGCAGCATCCATTTCGGCCAATATGTCCAGCGGTGGAAATCGCGCTAAGACAGTCGCCGCCTCATAAGATATCGTCCGGTAACCTCTGACGACCCTTATCGCTATCTGCCGCTGTGCCGCGTTTAGTTTCGTAGCACAACGACGCGCGGACAATCTGTCGGACCAGACCGGGGCACCGTAGAGTGCGACAGATCTAATCACCCCTGCGTAAAGACGTCTCACTCCTTCTTGAGGTCCTCCAAGATTAGGTAGCAGGCGATGCAAGGCACCCGCCACTTTGTGCACCCGAGGGACAATATAGTTCAGGTGCTCTACAAAATTTAAGCGGCCGTCTAGTATGAGTCCTAGATACTTCATACTGCGGCCCACCTGAATTCTTACCTCTCCCACCTGCACTGCAAGAGGTGGAGGCTCTTGACCACGAGGAAGGCTATGGAACCATAGAGCCTCAGTTTTGTGAGGCACTACAGCCAGACCTAGTTCCTGGATCTTCCTTACTGTAACTCCAAGGCCCAGTTCAGCAAGCCCCAGAGTCCTTTCGAAATCTTCCCCTTCAGCGAGAACCAAGGTGTCATCTGCATAGCACACGACTTGCACACCTTGGGGAAGGTCCAGCCGGAGAACAGCATCATACGCGAGGTTCCACAAGGTTGGGCCAAGCACCGATCCCTGGGGAACTCCGCACACGACTTCTTTGGTCTCAACATTGCCGTCACGTCCAGTATATTTGATGTACCTTTGCGATAGGTAGTTACCTATTATGGCCTGTAAATACGCAGGCAGGCAATGGTACATCAGAGCCTCACGGATGGCACTCCAAGGGAGAGAGTTGAATGCGTTGACAATGTCAAGGCTGACAGCCAACACCACCCTTCCCTGGGATACCGCATGCTCCGCTATGGCACGCACGCGTAAGATAGCGTCCACTGTCGACCGACCCTGGCGGAAGCCATATTGGTAGTCAGACAAATTCGGCCCTTCGCCGGATAAATGTGCATTTATGCGGTAGGCAATAACACGCTCAAAGAGCTTGCCTACCTCATCCAACATGCACAGAGGACGGAATGCTGAAGGCGAATCAACAGGTCTTCCTTCCTTTTTAAGGAGAACAAGTTTCGCCTCTTTCCAACTCATCGGGAAGACACCGTAGCGCAGGCAGCTGCTGTACAGGCGCCTCAATCTGCTGCCCAACACGCTCAAGGCGACAACCCACGCCCGGCCAGGAATACCATCTGGACCTGGAGCAGTGTTCCGGGCAGCAAGGCGCCCGACTGCAAGCTTCAGTTCCACCTCTGACACTTCCAATCCCTCCGACCAGTCCACAACTTGAACAGGGACCGCTGTGGGTGCTGCAATTTGAGGGAATAAAGTGTCCACTGCCCTCCTGGTAATGCTGCTGTCAAGAATTTCCGTGAGCGGGGGTGCCCACGGTCGCAACTTTCCCAGCACCATGCGATATGGTCGACCCCAAGGATCCCTATCAAGGTCATTCAAAAGCTCGTCCCAGGACCTCATTTTTGCTTCGACTATAGCTCGCTGCAGCGAAACTGTTGCCTCTCTATAGCGGGTGTACGCACACTCAATGTCCTCCTGAGACGAGCGTCGTCTACGTCGAGTCCGGGTATATTGCCGCCGAGACGCTAGGCACGTTGACCGAAGCTGAGCGATCTCTTCCGTCCACCAGTATGTTGCTCTGCGAGCATTCGTCCTGGAACGGGGCATTGCGGCGTCACAGATGGATGTCATTGTGCCACGGAACCAGTCAGCTTCTTGTTCTGGAGGTGGCCAGTATTCCTGCTCACTACTCCTAGCCCAGTCAGCAACGTGCGCAGCGCTTAAAAGTTTGTCCTTGTCGAGGCGCTTGAGGGACCAAGCTAGTGAGGTGCCTCGTTGGACTCTACTCGGTCGGCGGAGAGTCACTCTGAAGGTGATGTGGCGGTGGTCGGAAAGAGTTACCATTTCCTCAGCGACCGCCCACCCAGAAATACTGCCTACTGCAGCAGGCGAGGCCCACGATAAGTCCACTATGGACTCACCTTGCCAGCGGACGCATGTCGGGACTGAGCCTCGGTTTAGGAGGCGGAGGTCCAGTGCTGCCGCCCAATCTAGTACGGCTTCTCCCTTGACATCATCATACGAGTTTCCCCATGCCCTGCTGTGGGCATTGAAGTCTCCCATTACAAGCAGGGGACGGGGAAGATAACGGCGTATGTGAGTCTCAATCTTTGCCAGAACTGCTTCGTAGGGCATCAAGTTAATGTTCGGCGAGATGTAACAGCCGATAACTATCATTTGTCCCCACTCAGTAACGACTATGCCCGCTTCTGAGGTCAGTTTGGTGCAAGGAGGGTCACCCTGAATTCCACCCCAGTAAATTGCCACAGAGCCGCAGTTGTCCGCAAACCAGCGAGGATGGTTAGGAACACGATACGGCTCAGAGACAACATCAAGGGCGATCTGTCCCTCTGCCAGGGTCTGCATGAGTAAGTCTTGCGAGCCTCGGCAGTGGTTCAGGTTTCCCTGAAGAACAGAAAGTTGGCGATTGAATTTTAGATCTCCATTACCTCCTCGCGGCTAGGGCCTGGTTGAGCTAACGTAGACCTCGCTTCTGCGGTGCTCCCTTCGTCTAAAACAACTGAAGCTGTTTTTGCAGCTGTTTTACCTTTCCGCCTCTTTGTTGCCTTTGGTGGAGAGCAACTTTTGCTACCCATCCGGTCATCCGCCGGATGTCCTGCTTCCTTACACAGTGGGCATTGAGGATATGGAGCGGAACATTTGTTCACTCCATGCCCTTGTTGACCGCACTTGAAGCATAAGTTGCTTCGATCCACATCACTAGAGCATTGAGCTTTGACATGGCCAAACTCAAGGCATTTATAACACTGCAGCGGTCTTGCTGCCAATACCACCACGCGGGCTGAGACCCATCCAATCCTTACACGCTTTTCCGCCAAAATTTTCCGGATAGCGGATAGCGGACATTTTACCCAAACTGACCCTAGCGTGGAGGCACTGGAGCGACGGATCTCACCCACTTTTACTTCCGCTACCTTGCACCCTCCCGCTTGTGCAACGGCTGTAGCAACTTCCACTGTCGTAACGGATTCGTCCAGGTCCATGATCCGGATTTCACCCGTCTTGACTGGCCGAGCGACGGAGACACCTAAATCCTTGACAGCCTCCTGCATTGCGTTGGCCAAGGCATCAGCTTTATCAGCGCCATTCTCTCCGGCAATTTCGAGTAGGAGCCCTCCATTGATAGCGCGCCTCTGGCGAACTTCCGATATTCCGAAGTCTGCCAATTTAACGCGAGCCTTCACTGTCTCCATCGCTCTTGCATACGTCACCTCGCAGCCTTCAGGGATGGTAACGGTGATTGCAGCAGAGCGAGGAGGCTTAGGGGGTACGACTTTGGTTGCACCCTTTTTCCCCTTAGCGGGAGCTGTTGCTGCCGATGCTTGTCCAGCCAATTTTAGATTTCGGGCCTGTTTGGCCTTCGTTTTTCTACCGGCAACAGTAGCCCAGGTCTCGGAGGACGAGGGCTGACTTTGAACTGCCAGTTCGTTGCGCACCTCAACAGGAGCTGCGATCGACGCTGTAACCTGCTTCATCTTCTTCTTTTTTCCCTTTTTATTCTTAAGCGCTTCACCAGTGTGTTGCGAGAGTGAATTCGCAGCAGGGGGATCAGACACAGAAGCTATTGGGGCCGTCGCTTTCGGGACTACGCTGGCCTTAAGGCCAAGAGGAGGGCGACCTATTATCTTGTCCGGGAATATTTGAGCCCGGAAGTCCTCCAACTTTCCATCGATCATGAGCTTTATCTTCTCGAGGAAGACAGAGTCATGATCTACCCGGCTCGTATTACGTGCCTGTGGGGTAATTTGTGTCGCCACAGGCCGGTTGTTACGTAGCTCCTCAATTTCACGTCTCAGGGTGTGAATCTCCCCGATGAGACGGTCCACCTCAGAGCGCAGAGAGGCATTCTCCTTTGCCAAACGTTCTGCGTTTACTCTCTGGGAGATTTCAGTGGTCGCCGCTTTCACAGTTCTCACTGCCATCCTCAGCTTCTTTACCATCGTGCCCTTCAAACTGCTCGACCTGTCTGAGACATACTCAACCTCATTGAGTGACTCAAATACTTGAGCGGCCAGGTCGGCTATCGGGCGCTCCCTCATTTCCTCAGCCAAATCCTCCACTCGCGGAAGACTGGCCTTAGATTTTGTGTGCTTCAGTACACACTCAGGAGTCATGAACTCTGAGATGTCATCAGCGTCTAAGTTCCGGGTATTTTTGCACCTTGGCTCCTGAAAGGAGCTAGGTGGTTTTCTCTTTCTTGTCGTCTTGGACACAGATGATGTGATTGAAGCAATCGACATCACCGAGCCGTCTGACTCGTTGCCACTGCCATATAGAGACGTGACAGAGTTCGCCCGAGATAGACTCGAGCGAGTTCTGGGTCTCAAACTCTCACCTACTTCACGTCCAGTAAAGGAACCCATTAGAAGGGTGGGTTTTTGTACGTCCGAAACTCCACCTTCACTGCCTACTACAACTTTGTCCTTCTCGGACACTGCTCCAACTCCGCCCATCTCAGGCACTACGTCAGTTTGATTTTTTTTTTGGGAGGGAAAAGACATCATATTTGGTTCCCACGAGTATTGGGTAAATAACTCGTCCACAACGAAAGTGACCCATTGCCGCTGCAACCCTATTACTCCAGGAGTTCGGGCAATCTCCTGGGACGGTCGCTTGCAGGTAGTCTTATCCTAGACTACCACCCAGAAGGGCGACCGTTGCCACGTTTCCCAGCAACGGTCCTTTCAGGGTTTTTTATGGAGGTTGTCTCCTCGCGGTCCAGGCGATAAAGCCAAGACCCCCGTTCTGTCAGAGCCGCGAGACATGATCCACGACACTCTGACAGGCTACGGTTTTGGTGATGGTTGCAAATGAATGCAAGCACGACGGCAGGGTAAGTGCGCGCCGTGCCCACCACCCTTGACCCGGACAAACGCCCCGCCAATCAACTCCTCCATGGTCCGGGCATATACCCCGCCGACCAAACGGTACTACTGCCGCCCGTTGCGGGACAGACGCAGTATACCGGCAGAGTGTCGCTGCCGCCCGATACGGGACAGACGCAAGACACCCCGCCTCCAACACCAGAGCCCGGAGGAATCTCCCACGACTCTAACGCAAAGCGGATAGAACGCTCCAAATAACAACAACCCCAGCACCGCTGCCGCCCACTATGGGTCAGACGCAGGGCACCGACGAAGCAGACTGCCACCCGATACGGGACAGACGCAGCCCGCCCCAACCACCAAAGGGTACCCTGCCGCCCACTATGGGTCAGACACAGGGCACCGACGAAGCACGACTGCCGCCCGATACGGGACAGACGCAGCGCACCCCAACCATAGGAATGTTTTGGCTTCGCCCGTTGCTGGATTGCAACGGGTTACTGAGCCCCCCCGCCACGACAAGGCACATTCCAATTCGGGGGGGAACCTAACCTAACCTAACCTAACCTAACCTTTTTTTTTTTTTTTTTTTTTTTTTTTTTTAACGTTGGAAATGCATTGACGCACTATCCCTCTGGCTGGGGTGGCCGAGAGGGGGTGTGTGGGACTCAGGCCATTGCCACTACCCACTAAAACCAACGGTTGCCTGCTTCAGCGCATCTTGGAGGGCTCTGGGATCTCTTTAGAACACACCAGAGCCACCCACGCGCAGTGCTTGCGCCCGTCCCTGGCCTTTTAGGCCATACTCCTCACGTTACTTGGTAGCAGGTAGCAGTGTTCACGGGGCAACACCGTGAACACCTCCTACTCCTTGGGTTGTGTGCAATGGATGCACAGAGTCCCCACTCTGCACACCAACAACCCGGGGTGCCCCCACCTGGGGCAAGTTGACGTCACCTGTCATTATGATAGGAGTCTGTCGGCGCCGTCTTCGGCTCGGATCATTTCTTTCGCGATCCCTCTCTGCTGCCTCTTTCTTACTGAGTACTATCTCACAGAAAGTGACAGCAGCATCCCATTTGGACTCGCTTCCAAGCATTGCGGCCACGAAGGCCGCTGGGGAGAGGTCCAGTCCAACTTCTTGTACCAGGATCTGCCGCTCCAGCGTCCATGCAGGACACTCTTCGAGCGTATGCTGGGCACAATCCTGGTCTGCGTCACAATGATGGCATTGAGCGGTGGGTTCTCTGCCAATTCTGTTTAAGTACACGCCAAAACATCCGTGCCCAGTGAGCATTTGTGTGAGGCGGTACGTGACCCGACCCTTTCGGTTCATCCACGCCTGGAAGTTTGGCAGGACGGCGGAGACTACTCTCTGGCGTAACGCCCTCGGCTCGTGCAGTCGTTCACGCCAATAGTTTAGCGCCCATTGGTGGGCCCTCCTCCGAAGCACTTCCGTCTCTCGACCAATAGTTGGTCCGTCTCTTTGGCGAATGGTGCGATACACAGCAGCATCCATTTCGGCCAATATGTCCAGCGGTGGAAATCGCGCTAAGACAGTCGCCGCCTCATAAGATATCGTCCGGTAACCTCTGACGACCCTTATCGCTATCTGCCGCTGTGCCGCGTTTAGTTTCGTAGCACAACGACGCGCGGACAATCTGTCGGACCAGACCGGGGCACCGTAGAGTGCGACAGATCTAATCACCCCTGCGTAAAGACGTCTCACTCCTTCTTGAGGTCCTCCAAGATTAGGTAGCAGGCGATGCAAGGCACCCGCCACTTTGTGCACCCGAGGGACAATATAGTTCAGGTGCTCTACAAAATTTAAGCGGCCGTCTAGTATGAGTCCTAGATACTTCATACTGCGGCCCACCTGAATTCTTACCTCTCCCACCTGCACTGCAAGAGGTGGAGGCTCTTGACCACGAGGAAGGCTATGGAACCATAGAGCCTCAGTTTTGTGAGGCGCTACAGCCAGACCTAGTTCCTGGATCTTCCTTACTGTAACTCCAAGGCCCAGTTCAGCAAGCCCCAGAGTCCTTTCGAAATCTTCCCCTTCAGCGAGAACCAAGGTGTCATCTGCATAGCACACGACTTGTACACCTTGGGGAAGGTCCAGCCGGAGAACAGCATCATACGCGAGGTTCCACAAGGTTGGGCCAAGCACCGATCCCTGGGGAACTCCGCACACGACTTCTTTTGTCTCAACATTGCCGTCACGTCCAGTATATTTGATGTACCTTTGCGATAGGTAGTTACCTATTATGGCCTGTAAATACGCAGGCAGGCAATGGTACATCAGAGCCTCACGGATGGCACTCCAAGGGAGAGAGTTGAATGCGTTGACAATGTCAAGGCTGACAGCCAACACCACCCTTCCCTGGGATACCGCATGCTCCGCTATGGCACGCACGCGTAAGATAGCGTCCACTGTCGACCGACCCTGGCGGAAGCCATATTGGTAGTCAGACAAATTCGGCCCTTCGCCGGATAAATGTGCATTTATGCGGTAGGCAATAACACGCTCAAAGAGCTTGCCTACCTCATCCAACATGCACAGAGGACGGAATGCTGAAGGCGAATCAACAGGTCTTCCTTCCTTTTTAAGGAGAACAAGTTTCGCCTCTTTCCAACTCATCGGGAAGACACCGTAGCGCAGGCAGCTGCTGTACAGGCGCCTCAATCTGCTGCCCAACACGCTCAAGGCGACAACCCACGCCCGGCCAGGAATACCATCTGGACCTGGAGCAGTGTTCCGGGCAGCAAGGCGCCCGACTGCAAGCTTCAGTTCCACCTCTGACACTTCCAATCCCTCCGACCAGTCCACAACTTGAACAGGGACCGCTGTGGGTGCTGCAATTTGAGGGAATAAAGTGTCCACTGCCCTCCTGGTAATGCTGCTGTCAAGAATTTCCGTGAGCGGGGGTGCCCACGGTCGCAACTTTCCCAGCACCATGCGATATGGTCGACCCCAAGGATCCCTATCAAGGTCATTCAAAAGCTCGTCCCAGGACCTCTATTTTGCTTCGGCTATAGCTCGCTGCAGCGAAACTGTTGCCTCTCTATAGCGGGTGTACGCACACTCAATGTCCTCCTGAGACGAGCGTCGTCTACGTCGAGTCCGGGTATATTGCCGCCGAGACGCTAGGCACGTTGACCGAAGCTGAGCGATCTCTTCCGTCCACCAGTATGTTGCTCTGCGAGCATTCGTCCTGGAACGGGGCATTGCGGCGTCACAGATGGATGTCATTGTGCCACGGAACCAGTCAGCTTCTTGTTCTGGAGGTGGCCAGTATTCCTGCTCACTACTCCTAGCCCAGTCAGCAACGTGCGCAGCGCTTAAAAGTTTGTCCTTGTCGAGGCGCTTGAGGGACCAAGCTAGTGAGGTGCCTCGTTGGACTCTACTCGGTCGGCGGAGAGTCACTCTGAAGGTGATGTGGCGGTGGTCGGAAAGAGTTACCATTTCCTCAGCGACCGCCCACCCAGAAATACTGCCTACTGCAGCAGGCGAGGCCCACGATAAGTCCACTATGGACTCACCTTGCCAGCGGACGCATGTCGGGACTGAGCCTCGGTTTAGGAGGCGGAGGTCCAGTGCTGCCACCCAATCTAGTACGGCTTCTCCCTTGACATCATCATACGAGTTTCCCCATGCCCTGCTGTGGGCATTGAAGTCTCCCATTACAAGCAGGGGACGGGGAAGATAACGGCGTATGTGAGTCTCAATCTTTGCCAGAACTGCTTCGTAGGGCATCAAGTTAATGTTCGGCGAGATGTAACAGCCGATAACTATCATTTGTCCCCACTCAGTAACGACTATGCCCGCTTCTGAGGTCAGTTTGGTGCAAGGAGGGTCACCCTGAATTCCACCCCAGTAAATTGCCACAGAGCCGCAGTTGTCCGCAAACCAGCGAGGATGGTTAGGAACACGATACGGCTCAGAGACAACATCAAGGGCGATCTGTCCCTCTGCCAGGGTCTGCATGAGTAAGTCTTGCGAGCCTCGGCAGTGGTTCAGGTTTCCCTGAAGAACAGAAAGTTGGCGATTGAATTTTAGATCTCCATTACCTCCTCGCGGCTAGGGCCTGGTTGAGCTAACGTAGACCTCGCTTCTGCGGTGCTCCCTTCGTCTAAAACAACTGAAGCTGTTTTTGCAGCTGTTTTACCTTTCCGCCTCTTTGTTGCCTTTGGTGGAGAGCAACTTTTGCTACCCATCCGGTCATCCGCCGGATGTCCTGCTTCCTTACACAGTGGGCATTGAGGATATGGAGCGGAACATTTGTTCACTCCATGCCCTTGTTGACCGCACTTGAAGCATAAGTTGCTTCGATCCACATCACTAGAGCATTGAGCTTTGACATGGCCAAACTCAAGGCATTTATAACACTGCAGCGGTCTTGCTGCCAATACCACCACGCGGGCTGAGACCCATCCAATCCTTACACGCTTTTCCGCCAAAATTTTCCGGATAGCGGATAGCGGACATTTTACCCAAACTGACCCTAGCGTGGAGGCACTGGAGCGACGGATCTCACCCACTTTTACTTCCGCTACCTTGCACCCTCCCGCTTGTGCAACGGCTGTAGCAACTTCCACTGTCGTAACGGATTCGTCCAGGTCCATGATCCGGATTTCACCCGTCTTGACTGGCCGAGCGACGGAGACACCTAAATCCTTGACAGCCTCCTGCATTGCGTTGGCCAAGGCATCAGCTTTATCAGCGCCATTCTCTCCGGCAATTTCGAGTAGGAGCCCTCCATTGATAGCGCGCCTCTGGCGAACTTCCGATATTCCGAAGTCTGCCAATTTAACGCGAGCCTTCACTGTCTCCATCGCTCTTGCATACGTCACCTCGCAGCCTTCAGGGATGGTAACGGTGATTGCAGCAGAGCGAGGAGGCTTAGGGGGTACGACTTTGGTTGCACCCTTTTTCCCCTTAGCGGGAGCTGTTGCTGCCGATGCTTGTCCAGCCAATTTTAGATTTCGGGCCTGTTTGGCCTTCGTTTTTCTACCGGCAACAGTAGCCCAGGTCTCGGAGGACGAGGGCTGACTTTGAACTGCCAGTTCGTTGCGCACCTCAACAGGAGCTGCGATCGACGCTGTAACCTGCTTCATCTTCTTCTTTTTTCCCTTTTTATTCTTAAGCGCTTCACCAGTGTGTTGCGAGAGTGAATTCGCAGCAGGGGGATCAGACACAGAAGCTATTGGGGCCGTCGCTTTCGGGACTACGCTGGCCTTAAGGCCAAGAGGAGGGCGACCTATTATCTTGTCCGGGAATATTTGAGCCCGGAAGTCCTCCAACTTTCCATCGATCATGAGCTTTATCTTCTCGAGGAAGACAGAGTCATGATCTACCCGGCTCGTATTACGTGCCTGTGGGGTAATTTGTGTCGCCACAGGCCGGTTGTTACGTAGCTCCTCAATTTCACGTCTCAGGGTGTGAATCTCCCCGATGAGACGGTCCACCTCGGAGCGCAGAGAGGCACTCTCCTTTGCCAAACGTTCTGCGTTTACTCTCTGGGAGATTTCAGTGGTCGCCGCTTTCACAGTTCTCACTGCCATCCTCAGCTTCTTTACCATCGTGCCCTTCAAACTGCTCGACCTGTCTGAGACATACTCAACCTCATTGAGTGACTCAAATACTTGAGCGGCCAGGTCGGCTATCGGGCGCTCCCTCATTTCCTCAGCCAAATCCTCCACTCGCGGAAGACTGGCCTTAGATTTTGTGTGCTTCAGTACACACTCAGGAGTCATGAACTCTGAGATGTCATCAGCATCTAAGTTCCGGGTATTTTTGCACCTTGGCTCCTGAAAGGAGCTAGGTGGTTTTCTCTTTCTTGTCGTCTTGGACACAGATGATGTGATTGAAGCAATCGACATCACCGAGCCGTCTGACTCGTTGCCACTGCCATATAGAGACGTGACAGAGTTCGCCCGAGATAGACTCGAGCGAGTTCTGGGTCTCAAACTCTCACCTACTTCACGTCCAGTAAAGGAACCCATTAGAAGGGTGGGTTTTTGTACGTCCGAAACTCCACCTTCACTGCCTACTACAACTTTGTCCTTCTCGGACACTGCTCCAACTCCGCCCATCTCAGGCACTACGTCAGTTTGATTTTTTTTTTGGGAGGGAAAAGACATCATATTTGGTTCCCACGAGTATTGGGTAAATAACTCGTCCACAACGGCAGTGACCCATTGCCGCTGCAACCCTATTACTCCAGGAGTTCGGGCAATCTCCTGGGACGGTCGCTTGCAGGTAGTCTTATCCTAGACTACCACCCAGAAGGGCGACCGTTGCCACGTTTCCCAGCAACGGTCCTTTCAGGGTTTTTTATGGAGGTTGTCTCCTCGCGGTCCAGGCGATAAAGCCAAGACCCCCGTTCTGTCAGAGCCGCGAGACATGATCCACGACACTCTGACAGGCTACGGTTTTGGTGATGGATGCAAATGAATGCAAGCACGACGGCAGGGTAAGTGCGCGCCGTGCCCACCACCCTTGACCCGGACAAACGCCCCGCCAATCAACTCCTCCATGGTCCGGGCATATACCCCGCCGACCAAACGGTACTACTGCCGCCCGTTGCGGGACAGACGCAGTATACCGGCAGAGTGTCGCTGCCGCCCGATACGGGACAGACGCAAGACACCCCGCCTCCAACACCAGAGCCCGGAGGAATCTCCCACGACTCTAACGCAAAGCGGATAGAACGCTCCAAATAACAACAACCCCAGCACCGCTGCCGCCCACTATGGGTCAGACGCAGGGCACCGACGAAGCAGACTGCCGCCCGATACGGGACAGACGCAGCCCGCCCCAACCACCAAAGGGTACCCTGCCGCCCACTATGGGTCAGACACAGGGCACCGACGAAGCACGACTGCCGCCCGATACGGGACAGACGCAGCGCACCCCAACCATAGGAATGTTTTGGCTTCGCCCGTTGCTGGATTGCAACGGGTTACTGAGCCCCCCCGCCACGACAAGGCACATTCCAATTCGGGGGGGAACCTAACCTAACCTAACCTTTTTTTTTTTTTTTTTTTTTAACGCAGGAAAATCCTCATGGATACCCTACCCCAGCGGGGGCCGAGGTCGGGTTATGCCGGACTCTTACCGACTAAAAACCTGCGGCTTCCGTCTGGACGCACGGAGTCGGGTCACGAGGAGCTCGCGCATTCGTTCGCGGCCCGACAGCGTTGGCCGGCGCTCTGTGCAGCGCCGGTGACGTCCCGAGAGGGAGGGGTCCCTCTCTAGTCGTCCCTCATGAGATGGTGCGCAGGAAGCGCACGCGCCATCTCGAGCCCTGGACCGGAGGCGGATTCCCCCGAACCCGCCAACGAAGGCTCATGGGACTGCGGGAGAGGGAGGCTTTCAGCAACGAAAGCCGCCCTCCGGCGTCCCGTGCGACGGCGACGAAGCGGAAGGGAGGATGCATCATCTTCCCTCGCCCTCTCCGCCGCCTCCTTCGCGAGCATTACGGCCTCGCAGAAGGATCGCACCGCCTGCCACGATCTCTCACTCTCGACCATAGCGCGAACCACGGTCGGGAGCGAGATGTCGGCACCCAATACAGAGCCGAGCGCGCTGCGCTCCGCATCCCACGCCGGGCACACCTCCAGCGTGTGCTGGGCCGTCTCGTCGAGGCAATCGTCGCAGTGGTGGCACCTGGCATTCGGTTCCCGACCGATCCGAAACAGGTAACTCCCGAAACAACCATGTCCCGAGAGCACCTGAGTCAGACGGTAGGTCAGGAAACCGTGTCGCCTACCCAACCACTGCTGGAAGACCGGACGAATTGCCTCGATAGTCCAGAGTCCGGCGCTCGAAAGCGCCAGCCTGGACTCCCACGCTTCGGTAGCCCGTTGGCGCAGCTCAGCTCTGTGCCCCTCCTGTTCCTGCAGTGCAGGCGGGTGACCCCTGGCCCGGAGCGCCTCCACGCGCCACTCGTAGAGCGACGCGAGGGCTCTCGCTTCCAGGTCCCAGGGAATAGTACCCGCCAGCACGCAAGATGCCTCACCCGAGATCGTGCGATAACCCCGTACCACCCTGATCGCCATCACCCGCTGGACTCGCGTCAAGCGGGCGATATTGCTGCGACTCAGGGCGCTGCCGGCCCACACAGGGGCACCATACAGGGCCATCGATCTCACGATTCCCGCGTAGAGACGCCGACACGACGTCTCAGGTCCGCCGAGATTCGGCAGCAGCCTTCCCAGGGCCGCAGCCGCTCTCAGCAGCCGAGGCTCAAGGCACTCGAAGTGGGGGCCGAAGTTCCACCGGCTATCCAGGACGAGTCCCAGATAGCGCATCGACGGCCTCACGTCGATGCGGACTCCGGATACGACGATATGGGCACCCCGGGGCGGCGCATTCCGCGGGCCATGGAACACCACGGCCTCGGACTTTTCGAGCGCCACCCGCAAACCCAATCGCCGTATGCGGCCCACCACGAATGCCGCGCCGGCGGTGGCACGCAAGGAAGCATCCCTATGGCTTTTGCCTCGGGCAGTGACCAAGGTGTCGTCCGCGTAACAGACTACGCCGACACCCGGCACTGTGGCTCCTCGCAGCACCCAGTCGTAGCCGATGTTCCAGAGGAGTGGGCCTAGTACCGACCCCTGAGGAACGCCGCACGACATCTCCCGCCGACACCACCGGTCTCGACCGGGGTATTCCACCGCACGCCCAGACAGGTAGTCCCCGACGACCCGGCGCAGGTACGGAGGAACTCCGTGGAATCGGAGCCCCTCCCTGATGCAGCTCCAGGGGAGGGAGTTAAATGCGTTGGCGATGTCCAGAGACACCGCCAACACGACCTCACCCCGGGCGATCGCGTCCTGCGCCAAGGACTTAACCCGCTGAATCGCGTCTACGGCAGACCTACCCCTGCGGAATCCAAACTGGCAGTCTGCCAGATCCGGTCCGACATCCTCTAGGTGCTCGACGATCCGGGCGGCCACAACTCTCTCAAAGAGTTTGGCGTCCTCGTCGAGCATCACTATCGGGCGGTACGCAGATGGGGATTCCGCCGGACGCCCTTCCTTTCTGAGGAGAACGAGACGACCTGTCTTCCACCGCTGTGGAACCTGGCCTAGGGCCAGACAGGCGTCGAAGAGTCTCCTCAGACGAGGCTCGAGGGCATCCATGGCCAAGACCAACACCCGGCCGGGTACGCCGTCAGGACCGGGGGCGGTGTTTTTGGCTCGCAGCCGCAACACCGCAGCTCCCAGCTCTCCCGGGGTCACTGACGGCGCCACATCCGGGCCGGGCTCCGCGGCAACCGAAGGCATCATGGGGGGACTGGGATGGTCCCCCGTCCGCGGAAACAGGGCCGCAACGACTCTGTCCAGGATTTGCGGCTGGAGACTTCGCGTGAGTGGGGGTGCCCAGGGGCGAAGTTTGCACATCGCCAACCTGTACGGCCTCCCCCACGGGTCGCGGTTCAACGTCCCCAGCAACTCCTCCCTCGCAAGAGCCTTAGCCCTGCCGATCGCTGCCTTCAGCTGCCGCCGGGACTCCTTGAAGGAAGCATGCAGGAGTGCAATCACATTCTCCTCCCGCATCCGCCGCCGCCTGTAATTGGTGTACTGGCGTCGTGCGACCACACAAGCTGCACGCAGATTCGTGAGCTCGGCGGACCACCAGTACACCTGGGGCTTCGGGGGACGACGCCTGGCTCGGGGCATTGACGCGTCGCAAACCTGCGACAACGCGCCCCGCAACCATTCCGCCTCGTCCTCCACCACCACGGGGCCCACAGGCGCGGTCACCCACGATTGCACAATTGCAGCTTCCTTCGCGAGGTCCCTGTCGAGGTGCCTCAACTGCCACCTCGGGCCGTCGTCAACCGGGGGCCGGAAGGGACCGGCTGGATCTGACGGGGATACGGCTGCGAGATCGAACCGAATGTATCGGTGATCACACAACACCGCCGTATCCACCACTCCCCAGTCCCGAACACGGCGCGCCAGGGCGGGACTCGCGAACGTGATGTCCACGATCGACTCGCCCTGGGGTCGCACGCACGTGCTCATCGATCCCCGGTTGAGAAGGGCCAACCCTTGTCCGAGGGCAAACTCCTCCAGTGCCTCGCCAAATACATCCGTTCTGACGGAACCCCAAGCCGTATTCCAGGCATTGAAGTCGCCAGCGAGGAGCACTTGGCGAGGGTGGCATTGGCCGATTAAGGCGCCCACCCGTCCGAGATAAATCTCGAACTCGGCGAGTGTGCGGTTCGGGGAAAAGTAGCCACCGACGACTACAAAATCCTCAAACCACACAGCGACGTATCCCGGACCCTTCGCTACCTTTTCGAAGGGTGGGGAGTTCGCCGCGCCCCATCGGACGATCGCGACGGAGCCGTCAGTGTCCCGAACCCAGTTCGCACCGGGGGGGACATAGTACGGCTCGCAGATCACGGCCACGTCTATCGACCACTCCGCAAAGCTCTGGAACAGGAGGTCCTGAGCTCTGGCGGAGTGTTCGATATTCGCCTGGAGGAATCGGAGCTTGTGGTCCATAACTAGGATTCCATGGCCACAAGTCCGTCCCCGGACACTCCAGCTGAGCTGCCGCTGGCCGACTGCGTTGAGGATGCAGTCGGTGGTGGTAGCCGCCTTTTAGGCCGAGGGGCATGGCACGATTTGCCCCCCAGCCTGTGATCGGCTGGCTTCTTGGCAGCCGCGCACACAGTGCAGTGTGCAGCGGCGGCGCTGCAGTCGCGGGCGAGGTGGCCCGGTTTTCCGCAGCGGTAGCAATTACTGCTGCGGTCAACCGGACTGCTGCACTGCTCCCGGACGTGCCCGAGTTGCAGGCACCGGAAGCAGCGCAGAGGTCTCGCTTCGAGGAGCGAGACCTTCGCCGAAACCCAGCCGACAAGCAACCGCCTGCCATCAGCCACCTTGTTGGCGGCAGCCACCGGACAGCTCAGCCAGAGCGTGCCCAGACCCGAATTGTCTCGGCGGATTTCGCCAGTCTTGACGGATGCAATTGTGCATCCGCCATTCTTGGCTACAACCGCCGCGACATCTGCAGCGGAGACTGCATCGTCCAACCCGGACACTCGCAGCTCCGCGCATTTGGTGGGCCTGGACACCACCACGTCCTCCCCAAGGGCGGCACGCAGCTTGTCCGCCAATGCGTCCGCCTTGTCGGTGCTAGTAGCACCGGGCACCTCCAGGACCCTAGCCCCGGTGGCGGACACCCTAAACTTGACGGACTCTATTCCGAGGCTTTGAAGATCGACCTTCTTCTTGGCCTCGGATAGAGCTGCGGCGTAGGTGACGCCCTTCTTCACTGCCTCTGGCTGCAGTTTCAGGACCACAGCCAGAGTTCGGGGAGCACGTGGTTTGCGCGCCCGCCTCCGTCCCTTCTTCTGCGGAGCCTGCTGGGAGTCAGGCACCGCGGATTGGCCCCTCCGTGGTTGCGGCGGCAGGGCAGCACTATTTGGTGCCGCCTTTGTACGCCGTCTCGCCACCACATTCCACCCCTCGTCCATAGACGCAGGAGCCGGCGGCAGAGGCCGTGGCTCCTTTTGGGGAGGGGAGGGGGCAGGCTGTTTGCCTTTGGCCTTTCCCTTCTTCCCCTTTTTTGGGATTCGGGGTGGGGCCAGGGGCAGGCTTAGCCTGGGACGCCGGCACCGATGGTGCCACGGGCTGCTGGGCGGCTTTAGCCTTATCCGCCGCTAGCGGCGGGCGGAGGCGTGGCTCTGGTGGCAGCCTCTGCTTAAGGCCCTCCAGCTTAGCATCCATCATCTTACCTACAGTAAGAATGATGGATCGCTCAAGGCTTTGCACCACGTCCGAAGGTGGGGATGCCATTGGGCACGAACCCCCGACACTGACAGGAGGCACCTCCTCCGCTACCCTGTCATGACCTCGCCGCATCTCGGCACGCACTTCGGCCAATTCGCGGCGGAGCTCCGCCAACTCCTCTCGCAGCTGGTCATTGTCCGCCCTGAAGCGGTCATTGGCCAGCCGCAGACGGGTCACCTCCTCTGACGCAGTGCGTTTCTGGAGCTCCCCTAGCACCTCAGAAATGGAAGAGGCAGCATCTCGCAGGGCCTTGACGTAGGTACCTTTAAGATTTTTAGAGGTACCTGCCACTTGCGAGATTACCGCCACCGAACTACGGACCCGCTGCTCGAGTTCCACAGCTGGGACCTCCTCTGCTGCAGCACCAAGGTCCACCGGCGTGCTAGGCTTAGCTCGAGCCGCGCGAACCTTTCGAGCTGCCTCCTCCATCTCTTGCTCAGCGCGGAGCTCCATTTCTGCGCGCTGAGCCGCCACCAACTCCGCCTTAGCCTTGGCGAGGCCGACGTACTGCCCGGTAGTGGGCGGGCGACCTCTGCCACGTCGGGCGGTGGATACCTTCGGAGCCTTCACAGGCTCCGACGCTGAGCCACTGTCCTCATCGGACGTGGTCCCTCTCGCGGAACGGCTGCGCTTGCGCCGCCAGAACCGCCCGGCCCTGTCGGACCCCTCCTGCAAGCTCATCACCGAGCCGGAGCTGTGCTCCTCGGTGAGAGAATCTCCGCCCGTCACAGGCCTTTCGTCTTCTCCGCCCGTCTCAGGCACTACGTCTGGGTTTGGGATTTGTGATTTTTCCATACTGTTCCCACGAGTATGGGGGAAGTATTCGGTCCACCAAGGGAGTGCCCCCTGTCCCCTGGTAACTCTAATACTGTGCGGGGTCGAGTGGTCCCGCACAGGTGGCCGCTCGCGGGCAGACTTATCCCAGTCTGCCACCTCAACGAGGCAGCCGAACGCCGTCGCAAGGCCCATGAAGGGCGCCCCAACGTTCGGCCTTTGGGGATTTTTTAAAGAGGTTTACTCCTCGCGGACCGGGCGATTAAGCCAAGTCCACCGTTCCGTCAAAGCCGCGAGACATGATCCACGACACTTTGACGGTTTACGGGTTCGGTGACGGTGACAATCAAATGTCAACGTGACGGCAGGGTAAGTGCACGCCACGCCCGTCACCCTTGACCCGGGCAAATACCCCGACAGTCAACCCCTCCCTGGCCCGAGCAAATACTCCGACAGCCAGAACAACGAAGTACAACTGCCGCCCGATACGGAACAGACGCAGTGTACTGACGAGGTGCCACTGCCGCCCAATATGGGACAGACGCAAGGCACCTCAACCACCAGAGAGCACCCTGCCGCCCACTATGGGTCAGACACAGGGTGCCGACGAGGCACGACTGCCGCCCGATACGGGACAGACGCAGCGCACCCCAACCACCAAAAGGTACCCCGCCGCCCATTATGGGTCAGACGCAGGGCACCGACGAAGCACGACTGCCATCCCATTGGGGACAGACAAGTCGCACCCCAACCACCGAAGGATACCCTGCCGCCCACTATGGGTCAGACACAGGGCACCGACGAAGCAGACTGCCGCCCGATACGGGACAGACGCAGCCCGCCCCAACCACCAAAGGGCACCCTGCCGCCCACTATGGGTCAGACACAGGGCACCGACGAAGCGCGACTGCCGCCCGATACGGGACAGACGCAGCGCACCCCAACCAGAGGAATGTTTTGGCTTCGCCCGTTGCTGGATTGCAACGGGTTACTGAGCCCCCCCGCCACGACAAGGCACATTCCAATTCGGGGGGGAACCTAACCTAACCTAAGCTAACCTAACCTAACCTAACCTAACCTAACCTAACCTAACCTAACCTAACCTAACCTAACCTAACCTAACCTAACCTAACCTAACCTAACCTAACCTCAGTTATCTCAGCAACAGGAAGGTGAAGGTGAGGTACGCGGGGGCAGAGCATCATAAAGACACGAACAAAGGGTGCGTACAGGGCTCCATAGGGGGTCCCATTTTATGGAACTTGCTGCTTGACCCACTGCTAAAACAGCTAACCGACAAAGGAGTATACGTGCAGGCATTTGCTGATGACGTTGCGCTGATTTTTGACGGAGACACTGCTCTAGAGATAGAGGTGCAAGCCAACGCCATTCTCGAACACGTTCGGGCGTGGGGTGTTGACAATAAGCTGAAATTCGCACCGCATAAAACTAGTTCCATGGTAATAACGAGAAAGCTTAAATTCGACACCCCCCGCCTGACCATGGGAGGGATTGATGTGGCAAATTGCAAAGAAATTAAACTTCTAGGCTTAACCATAGATGCAAAACTCACATTCAATGCTCACGTCAAAAATCAGTGCAACAAAGCCATAGCAGTATACAAGCAGTTAGCAACAGCAGCAAAGGCGAGTTGGGGATTGCACCCCGAGGTCATCAGAATCATATATAAGGCTACCGTCGAGCCCATCATCCTATACGCAGCTAGCGTCTGGGCGCCTGCTGTAAGCAAAATAGGAACTAGGGACAAACTGAGGGCAGTACAGCGCAGATTTGCGCAAAAAATTTGTAGGGCATATCATACTGTGTCCTACAACTCAGCGTTAATATTGGCCAGGATTCTCCCTATCGACATCCGGGTGAAGGAGTGTGCCACCTTATACAAAGCCAAAAAAGGTGAAACCCAACTAGATCTGCTTGACAGGGAGGTGGAAAGGAGGGCTCCGATAACAGAGGCTCTACATCCGGCTGATTATACCGGTCTAAGATTCCACGAATTACAAGACCAACAACAACTGGAAGAAAACAGCAATTTTGACATACGAATCTTCACAGACGGGAGTAAGATTGAAGGCAGGGTCGGAGCCTCTCTATCATTATGGAATAGAGAGTCCGAAACTCGAGCCGTCAAGCTTACTCTCCCGTCTTATTCCACGGTTTTCCAAGCGGAACTCTTAGCTATATCGAAGGCTACAGCTTTAATAACCAACAGAGGTGAACATAGGTTCGCAATATATAGCGATTCCAGGGCGGCCCTTGAGACAATAACGGGCCCCAAGAACATGCACCCATTAGCCATTGCCACTAGGAAAAATCTAAAAAATTTATCGTCACAAGGTAAATCATGTGATTTATTTTGGATAAAAGCTCATATAGGCCTAGTGGGCAATGAGAGAGCAGATTTCTTGGCCAAGGAAGCCGCCCTGAAATCAAAAAGTAAACCAGAATATGATAAGTGTCCAACCTCATTCGTCAAGCGAAGCATTCGTATGCGCTCGCTTGACGAATGGAACGAGATTTACCAAATGAGTGCCACTGCAAGCGTCACGAAAATGTTTTTCCCCGATGCTGTAACTGCCTTTAAAACAGTCGGTAACCTGCAAATCTCAGCCGTGAAAACGCAACTATTCACGGGACATGGGGGGTTTTCGGAGTATTTGGCGAGGTTCAAATGCAAAGAGGACCCCTCATGTTCCTGTGAACCGGGCCAACCAGAGACAATACCACATATCCTCTTCGACTGTCCAGTGAACGCGTCACATAGATATAATGTAGAACAAACACTTGGCACTAAAATTAGCTCCGAGAATATAGCCGAATTAATGATTAACAGAAATAGTGATGTATATTTAGAATATTGCGAAAAAATTGTAAAAATGGTAAATAATAGAAATAAGACTAAGTAAGGTATGTTAAACAAATATTTTGAATAATATCTGGGATAACATACAAATTGAAATGTATAAACAAGTTAAAATGTATAAACAAGTTAAATAAATATAGGCGATAATGGAAACACAAATGTAATATTATAATGGAAGTAGGCTAGACAGAATAAGGTACAATGATTGTAAAATAGTTTTAAGTAAAATAAGCAGTTATAATGTATGCAAAGTATATAAAATGTAAAATTGTAAATAAAACAACGTTTAATAAGATAAGATATGTAAATAGACTAAGATGATAGTGCCACAGAATTGTAATAATAAGCCAAAACATGAAGAAAAACAAAGAAACAGAAGAATAATATTAATGTAAGAAAATTAATAAAAAACCGTCTCAGACTTATCCCTCACAACCCTGAAAACATGAAATAAAGAGATCTGAAAAGTAGGTTAGATTCATATAAAGATAGGGTAATCAGGAAATCCCACCCGAAGTGAAGTGTGAAAGAGATGTATGATAGAAGAATTGGTATGAAGCATGAAAGTGCGAGAAGCATAAAAGTGAGAACTGGAATGAAAGGAATATAGATATAAAAAGTCTGCGCCATTGCCGGCGGAGGTTGTAGAAAAAAAAAAAAAAAAAAAAAAAAAAAAAAAAAACCTAACCTAACCTAATCTAACTTGGAAAACTTAAAAATCGTGGAAAGTGACACAGTGAAGTGATCTTCAAAAAATTTGTGCCTCCGGGAAGCCCTCGGTGGCCCCCATCTGCCCGACACCTGCACCGCCCAATTCCGCCCTAAACGGAAGTAGGAGCGGCAAAAAAACAAGTAGCACGTGGCAGTGAAAATTGCCGTGCGCTTGTTTTCACCACTTCCAAGGCGTAGGCGCAGCCTACGTTGGACGAGACATCCTGCTTTTGCAGAATAGAAAAAAGTTGAGTAGTTTTTAAGTTATAGCATTTTAAAAATTTTGTTAAAATTCAAAAAATTCCTATTAAAAAAGTAAAATATATTTTAAATAGATTTTAGTATATTTCAGTAGTTATTAATAGTAGTTATAGTTGTACAAAATTTTAGAATTCTAGCTTTTATAGTTTAGGCATAGTCAATTTTTTTATTTTTGGGCGTGGCACGTGGGGGTAGAAATACCAACCCTATATTTTTATTTTTGCTTTTGAAAAATTGCTTTAATAGTCCATAACCTTTTAAAAAATTTTCATTTTCTTTCATAAATTTTTCAGATTTTTAAATTGATAAATTATATTTTTTATTCAAATTTTTGTAATTAATTTAGTATTTTTTGGGAATTAAAATTCGGGGGTTGAATATAAAAAATTTTTAATATAATAGTATTATAGCTTGTAAAAATACCTGTGCAACGAGCCCAAGCTCGACGTGTTTGTGACTGCCGGAACGGCAAAAATCTTCGAAGGAATATTTGGGCGGAAATTTCCGTCGAATTCGCCCAAAGTTGCCCAAATCTTGTTTTGACGATTGCGCGGTCAATATTTGACCTAGGAAGCTGCGGTTTCCAACTAAGTCCTGTCCCCCCCCATAGCGCTGGGACATAAGTGGTCTGTATCGCGGATCTGACTCCTTACAACTGTAGAGTGGACCGGGGGAAGAACGCAGACACCTCGCACGCTCCTGGGAGACGCCTGGTTCCGGTGTTATTGCGGTTTAAACAATTGGCGGCCATCTTGGACCGCCATTTTGTTTTTACTAAAACTCGCATTGCGCCGGAACCGGTGGTCGTAGAGCTGCGGGGTTTTCACTGTTGTGATTTCCTTGTGGTCTCCCACCCCCCCCCCCCACCACTTCTGATCCCGATACAACACCACCACTTTTTGGACTGAACCGACCACCGGGGGTGGTAGAGCTGGCCAGGAATATCTCCCAGAACTTTTTCCCGCTCCTCTGCGGTGCCTGGAAGCGGAGTAAATCGATTTTTAAGTTTCGGCGGCCATATTGGTCCGCCATCTTGGATAACTTTAACCGGCGATATCTCCGCAACCAGGAGTCGTAGAGCGACGCGGTTTTCTTTGCCAGTGTTGGACGGGCGAGCTCTACACGATTGGACAGAAAAATCGAACTCTACATAGAGTCGATTTTTGAAAAAGTGTATCTGACACCCTTAGGTATAAGAGCATTATTTATAAGTGACATAGCTATCAAAACAGCTGTATTTAAGCGTTTATTGACAATCGGAGAGGGTATAAACGGACTCTACATTATTTTATTATTTATTACAATTTGTATTTTGTTTTATTGTTTTTCTTTATTTGTTATTGACGTTTTCTATTGAAAACACGATACATCTTTTAAATTCCTATTTACAATTTTAACGTGTGACGATACACCTCCGCAATGGCCCTCTGCAGAACCCCGGTTAAGACCCAAACTGAAAGTGACCTAGAGATACAAAAGTCGCCGGCGAAAACGGTTACCATTGAGTCTTCTATAGTCAGGCGTAGCATAGGAGAGTGGGAGGCAGTAGGCAATGATCAGAATACAAATATCACACCCACAACAAGTAGGACGGGGCAGGCAGGACCTAGCCACCAGTTCAAAGATAGATTGACAGAGGCCAGAGTGTGCTACAGTAAAGCAAAGAAATACCTTAGCACCTCACGCAACCTAAAAACTGATATAAAGCAGGGCGTGGGTGATGCATGTGAAAGGCTATTTCAAATAGTGAAGGAACAGGAGCAAGAATTGAAAGAAATAACAAAAGGAAAGGATGCACCAAAAAGAAACAATGAGGAGATCAAATAAACAACAAGGAGATGAAAACGAGAAGACTGACACAAATAACCTGATAAGACATTTAAAGGAAACGATAGAGCATCTTAGCGAAAATAGCAAGAAAATGCAAGAACTGCAGGTACTGATGGAGGAGCAGAAGACCACGCTCAATTCAGTCTCATACGCGAGTGTAGTAGCCGGCCACACAGGAAATAAAATTCCTGAGAGGGTGGCGCTACACTCAATGATAATAGCATCCGAAGACGAAACGGATACGGGAGAAAGGGTTCTAGATAAGATTAGAGGGGTTGTGGACGCAAAAGAGGGGTGGGTTCAAGTAGAAAGAGTACGGAAGGCTAAAGATAGGAAAGTCATAATGAGTGTGAGAACGAAAGAGGACAGAAACAAGATAAAGGAACGGATAGAGAACTCAGGGCTAAAATGCGAGGAAGTAAAAAACAAAGACCCGCACATTATAATAAAAAATGTCCTAGCTGTCCACACCGATCAGGACATAAAAATGGCTTTACAGAACCAGAACAGACAGATCTTCGAGGGGCTGGATCCTGGGGAGACTCGAATGGAGGTCAAGTATAGGAGAAAAACGAGGAACCCGCTTACCTGTCACCTAATTATGAGCGTTTCTCCACAAGTATGGAAGCGGGTAACGGAGAAAGGACAACTCCATATTGACATTCAGAGAGTTTGGGTAGAGGATCAGTCCCCTCTGATACAATGTACGAGGTGCCTGGGCTACGGCCACGGAAAATGCTTCTGTAAGGAGGAGGTGGATTCATGTAGCCACTGCGGTGGGCCGCACTTAAGAGCGGACTGCCTAGATTGGATCTCGAACGCGCCTCCTTCGTGCAGAAACTGTAAGAAGGCCAAAATAGATCAGAACGATCACAACGCGTTCGGCCAGGCATGTCCGGTGCGCAAGCGGTGGGACGACTTGGCCAGATCGTCAGTAGCATACTGCTAAGGGCACCTCGACGGAAAACCACACATGCACTCTCATCCAAGCCAACTTACAACGCAAAAGACTTGCCACCGATGAGCTTATCATCGAGGCGGGGAGGAGGAAGTCCACCTTGGCCCTGCTACAAGAACCATACGTCGGGTCTATTGGCTGTATGAAAAACTACCGAGGCGCAAGGATATTCCAGGCCAAAGGGGATGGTCCCGTCAAAGCGGCGATAGCTGTATTTGACCCTGATATAGATATCACACAATATCCAGACTTATCCACGCCCAACATCATAGTGGTAGGGGCCAAAACCAGGGCCTGGAATATCACACTTGTATCTTTCTACCTAGAGCCTGATCAGCCAATTGACCCATACCTTTCACACATCAGGAAAATAAAGGACGCTGTGGGGTCAAGGGGATTTCTGATAGGCGGAGATGGTAACGCTAAAAGCATATGGTGGGGAAGCAGAAAAGACGATCCAAGGGGTGAAAAGATGTTGGGACTGATTGACGACTTGCAGCTCCATATCTTGAACGTCGGGGACACACCCACGTTTGATACCATCCGTGGTGGGAAACGATACCAATCAAACGTGGACTTTACGGCATGCACGACGGATTTATTGGATAGGGTACTCAACTGGAGGGTAGAAGAAACGATGACGAGCTCCGACCACAACGGCATCGCCTTTGATGTTGAACTACGGAGGTCACGCGGTGTGGGTGTTGTCAGGACCACCAGATTGTTCAACACCAAAAATGTTAACTGGATTCGGTTTCGTGAGAAACTGAACCAGCTAAACAAAGACAGTCACCTAACATTACACGAAATAACCAAAGTTACCACAGTTGAACATCTGGAGGAAATGGCAACACTCTACACAAATAACATCATAAGCGCATGCACAGCAACGATCCCGGAAAAGAAGAAAAGTCAACAGTTGGGGGTGCCGTGGTGGTCGGAAAAACTTGACAACTTAAAGAGAGAGGTAGGTACCTTAAAAAATAGACTAAGAAGAGCCGCACCCTGCCGTCGTCAATCAGTCGTAGCAGAGTACTTGGAGAAGAAAGATCATTATGAAGCAGAAGCGAAGCAAGCCCAAGTAAACAGTTGGAAGTCTTTCTGCGAGAAACAGGATGGTGAGAGCGTATGGGAGGGTATATATAGGGTTATCGGTAGGACTAAGAGAAGAGACGAAGATCTTCCCTTAAAATTAGACGGACGAACGTTGACGGATACCGAATCAGCCAAATTATTGGCAGAAACTTTTTATCCCAATGATAGAATAGACGGGGATAGCAAGTGGCATTCCTTTATCCGTAGTAAAGCTGATGCCATAAATACGACTAGGGAGCAGAATGGAAGTGTCGACCCTCTCTTTACACGGGATGAATTGGATTGGGTGTTGAAATCATTCAACCCAAAGAAGGCTCCTGGATCGGATGGCCTCACCTCTGACATTTGTTCGAGCGCAATTGATAATGACCCTGAGCTGTACCTGGCTATTATCAACAAGTGCCTCGAGCTGTTCCACTTCCCAGAGATATGGAAGGAAGCAACAGTGATAGTACTCAGGAAATCTGGGAAGGGGAACTACCAAGAGGCAAAATCTTACCGCCCCATTGGTCTTCTACCGATCTTGGGGAAAATATATGAGAAGCTGTTAATGACTAGAATCAAGTATCACGTAGTTCCGAGGATAAGTACTCGCCAGTTCGGATTCATGCCCCAGAAAGGTACCGAGGACGCCCTCTATGAACTGATGCAACATATAAAATCCAAGTTAAACCAGAAAAAACTAGTCACAATGGTATCATTGGACATAGAGGGCGCTTTCGATAGTGCGTGGTGGCCCATGATTCGAGTCCGGCTGGCTGAGGAAAAGTGTCCATGGAACTTGAGGAAGGTCATTGACAGCTATCTCTGTAACAGGAAGGTAAAGGTGAGATACGCGGGAGCAGAATATCACAAAAATACGAACAGGGGGTGTGTGCAAGGTTCAATAGGTGGTCCCATTTTGTGGAACCTGTTGCTGGATCCTCTATTAAAACAACTGACAGAGAAAGGTATATATGTGCAGGCATTTGCTGACGACGTTGTACTGATTTTTGACGGAGACACTGCGTTAGAGATAGAGATGCAGGCAAACGTCACTCTTGAACATGTTCGGTCGTGAGGTGTCGATAATAAACTAAAATTTGCGCCTCATAAAACCAGTTCCATGCTTATAACCCGAAGATTAAAATTCGACACCCCCCGACTGACCACGGGAGGGATAGACGTTGCCAAATGCAAGGAGATTAAACTACTAGGCTTAACAATAGATGAAAAACTCACGTTCAACACTCACGTCAAAAATCAGTGCAACAAAGCCATAGCACTATACCGACAATTAGCAACAGCGGCAAAAACGAGCTGGGGTCTACACCCAGAGGTCATCCGAATCATTTACAGAGCGACGATTGAGCCCATTATCCTATACGCAGCTAGCGTTTGGGCGTCCGCGGCAAACAAAATAGGAATTAGAGATAGACTGAGGGCCGTACAACGCAGATTCCTGCAGAAGATCTGTAAGGCGTATCACACTGTATCTTACAATTCGGTACTGGTACTAACCAGAATCCTACCAACAGACATCCGGATAAGGGAATGCGCCATGCTGTATAGGGCTAAAAGAGGTGAGCCACAACTGGAACTGGAACTGGCGGACAGGAAGGTGGAAAGGAGGGCTTTGGTGACGGAGGCTCTACATCCGGCTGATTACACCGGCCTGAGGTTCCGCGCATTGGAAAGTCAGCAACAACTAGAAGAGAATAGTGACTACGATATACGGATCTTCACAGACGGGAGTAAGATTGACGGCAGAGTCGGAGCCTCTCTATCATTATGGGATAGAGCGTCCGAAACTCGAGCCGTCAAGCTTACTCTCCCGTCTTATTGCACTGTCTTCCAGGCGGAGCTGCTAGCCATATCGAAAGCTACAGCTGTAATGCTTGATAGAAAGGAGTATAGTTTTGCTATCTATAGTGATTCCAGGGCGGCCCTTGAGACTGTAACGGGCCCAAATAATATGCACCCATTGGCTACCACTACTAGGAAGAATCTTAAACACTTATCCTTGCAAGATAAATCCTGCGATTTATTTTGGGTTAAAGCTCATATAGGCCTAGTGGGTAACGAAAGAGCAGACTTTTTAGCCAAGGAAGCCGCCTTGAAATCCAAAAGCAAACCGGATTATGACATGTGTCCAATTTCATTCGTCAAGCGAAGCATTCGGATGCAATCGCTTGACGAGTGGAATGGCACTTACCAAACCGGTACCACAGCAAACGTAACTAAGATGTTCTTTCCCGACGCTGTAAAAGCTTATAAGACCGTTGGTGAAATACATATTTCAGCCGTTACAACGCAATTATTCACGGGGCATGGGGGGTTTTCAGAGTATTTGGCAAGGTTCAAATGCAAAGAAGACCCCTCGTGCACATGTGAACCGGGCCAACCAGAGACAGTACCGCATATCCTCTTCGATTGTCCAATGAATGCATCATATAGGTACAACATAGAACAGCAGCTTGGCACAAAAGTTAATTGTGAAAACTTAGCCGAGATAATGATAAGCAAGAATAAAGATATATTTTTAGAATATGGGAAAAAACTTGTTAATATAGCAATAAATAGAAACAAGACAAAGTAAAATATGTTGTACAAATATTATGAATAATATATGGGACAACATATAAATAAAATGTATAAATAAATAAATAGATATAAGTGAATAAATCAGGAAATACAAGATGTAAATGAATAATTAAACAGAGTAGGCTAGTTAGTAACAAAGAATGTATAAGTAGATTAGTTTAAATGTAATATATTGTATAACAAACATGTAATAGCAAATAAGAAACAACTGTAAATTAGAAATAAATGAAATAACTAAATATATATATATATATATATATATATATATATATATGTAACGTACTAAGAATTGTCACAAAAATTGTAAATAAACAAGAACATCAAAAAATGAAGGAACAGAAGATATAGATAAGGAAAATTGTATAATTGTAAAATAAAAAACCGTCTAAATTTTGTCCCTACTGGACCCTATAAAAATAAAGAAATCTGTAAAGTAGGATAGAGTATATAAATTAGGACATCGGGAAATCCCACCCGAATTGTAGTACGAAAGAGATGTATGATAGAAGAATTAGTATGAAGTATGAAAGTGCGAGAAGCATAAAAGTGAGAACTGGAATGAAAGGAAATTAGATACATAAAGTCTGCGCCATTGCCGGCGGAGGTAGTAGAGAAAAAAAAAGTTATGTGGGACTCCCGTATAGGCTAATGAGACCCACGGTATACCCACTAAAAACCCCCCCATCTTCCTCCTCGCCGCCTTGTGACGGGGCCACGGGAACGCTCTCGCACACATCCGCGACCCCGCCGGCGGCAGCCGCCCACAAGCGGCTCCATCAAACAGCCCGAAGGCCCTCCACGATGGGCGCACCCGATGGTAAGGTGCGCCTCCCTCCTCGGCCTCCACCAGTACTGTAGCAGACTCCCCCTAAGTCTGCTACTAGGAGGCCATGGGTACCAGATAACTGGTAGCCGGTGGCAGAAAAAGGAGATGCAATGGATGGACGATGCAGATAAAAGAAAAATAAGGAAAAGGTTTTTATATATTGAGATAAGAGGGTCTCTCTATATACATATATATATATTTTATTTAATTATTTAATAAATTAATTTTAGATACCCGGAGAGAAACCTCTAAGGGGCGGCAGGTACACGCGGCACGTATTTACCGCGTTACATTTTATTTACGAATCATAGATATACGTGTGGTGCCAATGCTCTGAAGAAGTCAATTTTCAAAGACTAAAATAACACTATAGATAATGTGCACGTTTAATTTGAGCCACGCCTAATAATATTCATAAGAGAGAAGGTGATAGCCGATTTAGCTATGCGGCCAAAGTTTACGAGTATATATAATATTGTGATATTGCTGTCTGTGGGTCAACACGCGGATGTAGAATAGGATCCTCAGTGGGGTTAAATAATAAAAGGGTTGTGATGGAATAGGTAATGGTTTTTAAACGTTATTGGTATAGAATTTTGTCAGGTGTATTTCGGTGCATTTTGAAAAAGTTCTCTGCATTGCGTTCTGAAATATAAATTCATTAATTTATAGATATCATTCTGGGTTAAGTAAAATACTTTGGATCCAATTTTATGATCTATTCATAGGAAGGTTTGTCCGGTAATAGTTAGGCAGGTAAAATCTTAAAATTTAGGTAGGTAATGTTTAAACTTTCGAAAGTTACAAACTTTCAAATAAACTTTTAATCATTCAGAAAAGTTTAAAGTTAATATGACAGTTCATGTCAAACATGTTTGTTTTGCCAACTGAATGATAATGTTTGATGTCGCGGCCGCTAGGGGTGAGGGTTGCGGGGGCATCAAGTCCTCGGAACTGGTTTCGCGAGCGCCGACGAAGCTGCGCTCTGACGAGCCGCCCCGCCAGAGCATCTCCTAGCTATCCATCGAATAACACCTCGCGACGTGTTCGCTTAAATATCTTTTTTTGTTTAACTTACTATGCAGAAATTATAATACACATGTTGTACTTATTTTCATTTAATAGTTTTATTTCAAATGCAAAAGTAGGGACCCCGAGCCCGAACATGGTGACCCCGACGTGATTGCGCAACTGATCGCACACGTGGCGCACAAAAGCGAAGCTTCCAGAAGATCCAGGCAGGGAGGTTTCTTACGGGAAGGCGTCTGCATTCAATCATCCAGACCAGCCACTCCACTCCACTGCATCCAGATTCCATGAAGATTATTCAGGAAGGCGTCTAGGATGACTATCCAGGCATCCAGACCAGCCACCCGGTCCACGTGTATCTACGTGTATCTACGGAAGTTTCCAGCTTGCTCTCGTTTCAAGCCAGCCGGTCCGCCAACTGCGCCGCAGCTACAGCTTAACCAGAGAAGTGCACCTGCATATCCTTTTCCATTATTTTTAAATCCCCATTTCTATTTGACTAATTAGCCTTGCTTGTTCCTCATTAGTCATTTGCTATGTTTCTTAAAAGAACTGGATACCTATCTATTTTCTATCTCATAAACTATTTTATTATTTTTCTGCCGCGACTTGCAAAGTAAGCACTTAAATAAACTTATTACGCACTTACGCAATACCTAGGCTGGACGATACCTAGGCACCTATCTATATTTATTTGCGTAAAGTTCATTGATATCTTTTTATCTATTCATTATTGCATATTACGTTATTAATAACTCGCATTCTTTGTTCCCCTAGTGGTACCTAACCTATCGTCGCGTGCGCATTTTGCCGGTGTGGCGGCGGCGCGGCGCGGCCTGGCGCCATCTTGTCTGCATCAGCGCGTCTCGCGATTGTGTGGAGCACGAGCCGGACCAATTTACGTACTCCCTTTTTATTTGTTTCTATTTGAATTTAATAGTTCATTCGTTTGTTTTCTTTGTGATATACATATCTAAGGTTTTATAAAATGACTGAAAAGACCTCTGTTTACGTTACGCGAAGCTCGATTAAGGGCCGAATAACTAAATTTAAAAATTATATTGATAAAATTAGTAATTACGAACGCTTTAGCTCAGAGCAAAGGAATGAACTGACATTGAGATTGGATCGATTTCGCAATTTATTAACACAATTTGATGAGGTACAGTCTCAAATTGAAAGTATGAATCCAGCCTCTTTGGAAGCCGAAATTGATGCAAGGGATGAGATAGAACAGGAATTTCTTTCGTTGAAAAGTATAGCTCAAGGTTTATTTGACAAATTTGTCGAGAAAAATGATTTTGCCAGTGTTAATTCAGAAGCTTCCCATTGTAGTCATGTCAATGAAATGAATTTTAAGCTTCCTATAATAAAAATCTCCAATTTCGATGGCTCTTATTTCAGATGGCTCGAGTTTAGAGACACTTTTAACTCTCTTATTCATTTTAATGATAGGATTAAACCAATACATAAATTTCATTATCTTAACTCGTATTTAGAGGGCGAAGCATCGCAAGTTATTAGTAATCTAGAAGTTACCGACGCAAATTACACAGATGCTTGGCGACTCCTCTGCGAGAGATACGACAATAAAAAGCAATTGATAAGTAATCACTTAAATTCTTTATTCAGCCAGTTGGGCGCGAGTCGGCTAAGGCTTTACGATATTTAGTGGATCATGTCTCAAAGAACTTACGAGCTCTAAACACACTGGGTCAGCCGACTCACCAGTGGGACACATTAATTATTTATTTGATTTCGGCAAAGCTCGACAACAATACCAACTTTAAATGGGAGGAGTATAGAAACACCTCTTTTGAAGACATGCCTTCCCTCAACGATTTTAATAAATTTTTGAAGGGTCGCGCTGATGTATTAGAATCTGTCCAGCAAAAGAAATCTGAGAAGGCCGTTAATATCTCTAAACACGATTTTCTAAACTCCCATAAGTCACACACGAAAACTTTTCAAATTTCAGCTGCTTCTGGTGCTTCCTCTTCGACTCCGGCGTCGTGTGTCGTCTGCAACGGCGAGCATCGTATATACGATTGCATGTCGTTCCGCTCCAAGTCTATTGAAGATAGGATCTCTGAGGCGGTAAAATTGAAAATCTGTCTTAATTGTTTGAGAATCGGCCACCCGTCGTATCGCTGTAGATTATCTTCTTGTCGTATATGTAAAAAGCGACACCATACATTGTTACATAGGGAAGTTCCTAAGACCGTTGTAGAATCTTCGCCGCAGTCGAGTAGCGATGCGACGATCGGAGTAATGACCTCACATAATAGTAGCCATGTTTTGCTATCCACCGCTCTAGTAGATGTTTTTAATCCCACCACTAATCTTTGCCTAACTGTCCGTGCTTTGTTAGACAGCGGGAGTCAAACTTCAATTATTACCGAGAGTCTGAAACAACAATTACATTTGACTCCTCAGCCAAATACAACTAACATATTAGGTATAGGTAACGTTCCTCTATCGGGCACCCCTGCTCGTTGTTTAATTAGACTAAAATCTTAATATAACGATCAAATCAATTATAATTTATCTTGTTTGGTACTTAAAACTATTTCAGGCAACATGCCACAAAAATATATTAATTTGAAACGATTTAAATTACCTCGAAATATCAAACTCGCCGATCCTTACTTTAACAAGCCTGCGCCCGTGGATATTCTTCTCGGTGCAGATATTTTTTGGCATTTAATCGGTTCTGAGCAAATAAAATTAGGTGATAGTTTACCAATCGCACGCGATTCCCAGTTAGGTTGGATACTGGCGGGTCCTTTTAATTATTCTTATCGACTACCTTCACATTCTATTCATAGTAATCATATTTCTATAGACGATAATTTAAATGAGGAGTTAACGAAGTTTTGGCAACTCGAACAATTTCCTTCTCCGACAAAGCAATATACAGACATTGACGCTGAATGCGAACATAATTTTTGTACACACACATATCGCGACACGAACGGTCGTTTTTGCGTTCGTTTACCATTAATTACTGACCCGACTTGTTTAGGTAGTTCCTTCCATACAGCTAAGAAACGTTTTTTAAGTTTAGAGAAACGATTTAAAAATAATCCTATACTTAAAAATCTTTATACTCAATTTATTGCAGAATATTCCGATTTGGGTGATCTTTCTAAATACAATGTTAATTTTAAAGACCCGCATTATTTTATTCCTCATCATGCCATTTTAAAGCCTAATAGTGAGTCCACGAAACTTCGCGTTGTATTTAATGGTAGTGCACCTACCACATCTGGTTACTCGGTTAATGACATACAGATGGTAGGACCGACAATACAAGGATCGTTTTTTAACATTTTACTAAGATTTCGTACTTATACATATGTTCTATCTGGCGACATTGAAAAAATGTATCGTCAAATATTAGTTCAAGAATGTGATCGTAACTTGCAATTAATTCTGTGGCGAAACAATGAAAATGAGCCTTTACAAACACTAAGATTAAATACAGTTACATACGGTTATTCTAGTGCTAGTTTTTTAAGTACGCGGTGTTTATGGCAGCTACGACAGGACTGCAATGATCCTAAAATTAAATCAATTATTCATAACGATTTTCTAGTCGATGATTTGATCACGGGTTCTGATTCTAAAGACGAGCTACTTTATATTAAAAATTCAATCGAACGGATTTTATCTACTGCTTGTTTCCCGCTACGTAAATATCGATCAAATTCATCTTCAATTCTAAACGATGATCAAGGATCTAATCCTGAAGGAAGTTTGATTATTAGTTCTTCTTCACATATTCTAGGCGTAAGTTGGGATTCCTCAGCCGATATTATTCATTTTCCTATACAATATACAGCTAGGTGCGACACACCTACTAAAAGGTCGATATTATCGGATTCTTGTAAGATTTTCGATCCCTTAGGTCAACTTTGCTTATTAACAATAATTCCTAAAATTTTAATACAAAGATTATGGCTAGCTAAATTAGATTGGGACGAACCCGTACCTTACCCCATAAGGGAAGCATGGCAACGGTTTGCCGATGGGTTGTCCGCTCTCAGTTCTATACGTATTTCCCGCAATGTGCTTTGCGACTCGCCTAATTATATAGAACTACATTGTTTTTGTGATAGCAGAGCCAGCGCCTACGCAAGTTGTATTTGTCTAAAATCTATTAGCGATACAGGCAAGGTAGTGGTGCGGTTACTGTGCGCGAAGGCGCGCGTTAGCCCCGCTACACTAACTACAATCCCTCGTCTCGAGTTATGCGCTGCAGTGCTCGGTGCTCAGCTCACCGCTGCGGTCGTTGCCGCCCTGCGCTGCCAGATACGCAATGCTTACTATTGGACAGACTCGACTATTGTTTTAGCTTGGTTGCAAACTAGTCATACTAAATTAAACACCTTTGTATCTAACAGAACGTCTAAAATTTTAGAGTTGACCGAAGGCTCAGAATGGCGTCACGTTCCTACAGATTTAAACCCCGCGGATTTCGCTTCGCGCGGAGTGGATGCTGGCAAATTATATAGTTTAGAGATGTGGTGGAACGGTCCTGCATTTTTATACAAATCTAAAGCTAACTGGCCTGCACTAAATACACGACCCTGCGATGAAATTCCTGAATTAAAAATTAATTTGACGCAAACCAGTATGATTAAGCTTAGCCCATACAAATTAATTGATTTTGAGAGATATTCTAAACTTAAATATATACAGCGTTCATTTGCTTATGCACTTCGATTTATTTTTAATTGTCGCAATTCTATTAATAAGAAAGGGGGTATTCTGCAGCCATGTGAGCTCGATTCTTCATTTAAGTATTTAGTTAAGTTTTCACAGCTAGCATCTTTCGAAACCGAATTGAAACTTTTAAAAACTAACCAGCCTCTTAATTCTAAATGCAACATTATTTCTCTTAACCCGTTCCTTGATGGTGAAGGCATACTACGCGTAGGTGGCCGCCTTGATTCATCCTTTTACTCTTTTGAAACCCGTCATCCCATGCTTTTACACAGCAAGCACAGGCTCACTAAGTTGTTATTTCAGCAGGAACACTTGCGACTTCTTCACGCTGGTCCGCAGCTTCTTCTATGTTCGATGCGGGGGTTGGTGTGGGCGGTGCGCGGCCGCGAATTGGCGCGAACCGTGTGTCGCCAGTGCGTGGTGTGCCGACGTCACGCCGCCACCTCCGCCGCTCCTGTCATGGGCGCGTTGCCCCCAGAGCGCATTACACCTGATTACCCATTTATTAGTGTTGGAGTCGACTTTGCTGGGCCGTTTTTGATAGTCGATAGTCAGGGGAGGGGTTGTAAAATAACAAAGTGTTATATGGCTATATTTATTTGCACTAGATATAAATGCGTACATTTAGAAGCCGTAAGTCAACTATCTAAGGACTCTTTTATTTTATCGCTGCGTCGTTTAATCGCTCGCAGAGGAAAACCACGCGAAATTTTATGCGACAATGGTCGCAATTTTGTTGCTGCTGCCAAAGAAATCGGCGATTTTATTGATTCTAATTCTTGCTCTATCACTGAGTTTGCATCTAATGAGGGCATTAAATTCAAATTTTCACCGGCTTATGCTCCGCACTTTGGGGGTTTATGGGAAGCAGGTGTGAAGTCCGCCAAGTTCCATATAAAAAGAATTTTAGGCAATGGTCATTTGACTTTTGAGGAATTATCTACAATGTTTAGTCAAATAGAATCTATCCTGAACAGCCGCCCGTTGTGTCCTTTATCTTCCTCGCCTAACGATTTCCATCCTCTCACTCCAGGTCACTTGCTGCATCGGCCGCGCACTCACTTCGCTGCCGTCGTCCTGCCTGAAAGGCATTAACGAAAACCGCTTAGACAGATTTCAGAGGCTAGAGTCCATGAGGCAGCATTTCTGGCGGCGCTGGCAGATGGAGTATGTGACAGAGCTCCAGCAGAGGACCAAATGGCAGGTTCCTGGCAGGCAACTTCAAGTAGGAGACCTGGTACTGATGAAGGAAGACAATACACCCCCTCTCCAATGGCGCCTTGGACGGATATCCCATTTATATCCCGGAGCGGAAGGGATATGTCGCGTAGCGGATGTAGCTACTATCAATGGCACCTACAGACGAGGTGTACGCTATCTCTGTCCCTTATTGGATGAATTAGACGACACTTTGAAGACTAGTGCCTTCAAGGCCCCCCAGGATGTCGCGGCCGCTAGGGGTGAGGGTTGCGGGGGCATCAAGTCCTCGGAACTGGTTTCGCGAGCGCCGACGAAGCTGCGCTCTGACGAGCCGCCCCGCCAGAGCATTTCCTAGCTATCCATCGAATAACACCTCGCGACGTGTTCGCTTAAATATCTTTTTTGTTTAACTTACTATGCAGAAATTATAATACACATGGTTGTACTTATTTTCATTTAATAGTTTTATTTCAAATGCAAAGGATTAATTAAATTTACTTTTATTGGGATATTAATGTATTTATTACTTATCAATTAATTATAATTATAATTTAATTATATTCAATGGGTTATTTTAACAATTGTTGATTAGTTTAATAATAAATATTGGTTATTTGAATTTGTGTATGATTGTGTAACGTTAATGATTAATATGGGGTTGTTGATTATTCATGAATAGTATGAGAAATTATAATAACTTACACTGTTTTATTTAGATATTAATTAACCAGCCGGGATCTTGGCTGATTTTCATCAGGTTTTGTGGCTAAGGCTCTATTGATGGAGAATAAATACTATAAGATCATTTTTGGTGTAATAAGATGTTGTAATTCAAACATGATCAAGTATATATATTCCTATCGGTAGGGGGCTCATCTGAGAGTAATCCCGATTAATGTATATGGTCCTGATTTAAGTAGGGTCGTTATTTAAGAATGAAATGTATATAGGAATTTATTTAATCAGTGAAGCTGAAATTAAACAAGAGGGGCGTTTGCAACGTTTGCTTGTGCCGTATTTATTAAAAGAGGTTATTGCACAAACAAACTTGCCGACATTTATGACTGGCAACTTATAAGTCTGTCATTCTTTGATTTTATTTGTAAAAAAATGTAAAATATATAGAATATGGAGGATTGTTCCATGGCATCCCTGGATGGGATTCCTTGACGGGATTCCTTTACGGAATTCTATTGCGGGCTTCGCCCCCAAAATAGTCTAATAATTATCATTGTATTTTCCTATAAAATAGATTCATCTTAAATAAAAGTAACTTAAAGTTAAAAGTTTTTTTTCCTTTGTTGATTAGGAAGACCTCCCTAGGTTAGATTAGGTCCATCCCGGGTACCGTACCCCCCAGAGTACCAATTAAAATTAGCTAGAAGCTATTACAGTGAACATGTACGAAATGGGATATATAATATCGAATTATATAGACACAATCAACAACTGAATACTGCCCTTAGAGAACACGGTATCGATGGTTCTTGCCTACTAAGAGGCAGGATTCAGTCAAGGCACGCGCGCGCGCGAATTTATAACTGCTTCATTTTGGTAGATGAAGCCCACTCCGGATTGAATGCAGTTAAGCATTATTATTGTTCATGCAAATCTGGCATGCGCACTCTGGGTTGTTGCGGTCATATTATGACAATAATTGGTATCTGTCTCGGGCTAGATATGAAGAAAATATATTGCTTTCAGCTGAGTTTCTAGATTATATTATCATAGATGAATAAAAATATATTATATGAAAAAAAAACGAGTTGTTTTACTGCCGTGTTATGTTTTGATGCTTCGCTGTTAGAAGAAGTTCGCCTTTTTATGAATTAAGTGTCTATATCTAACTGAAAAACATGACTTAAGTCTAATACATTCAGAAATAGACGTTTTCATACAAAAAATGTATTTAAAAAAATATGTATTCCCAAAGCTTTTTTTTTTCTCAAAACTGCCGGGTCAGATTTTGGTGGCCTTTTGCACGTGAGTGTAGTTGAGGTGTCCCCACATAAATACAACAACAGTGTCGCTATTGGTTCACGGACCACTTCCCATACAAATGTGCCCAGTCTTCTTTAAACTGTACTTAAGTGCTCGAAGTGTTCAAACTGGTTTAAGTGAATATTAGGTAGTATTTTTGGCACTTGCTCGCCAACATGGCGGACAAGCAGCTCAAGTCAGACTTCCTAAAAGAGCTGAAGAGGACGTTACAGGAACGCATAGAGGAGGAGCAGGCCTTCCTTAGAAACCTAGCGGAAGAGGACAGCATTTTCTCTTTTGCATTTGCGTGAAAGGTTTTCTTTTGCACATTCTCCGTATACGCTATGCAGAGCACACAAGCGTACTTTTCTGCAAATGCCAGCCCATAAAACTGATTTCTTTTCCTACTCCTTTTCTGTCCATGCAGTCAGATTGTGGAATTCACTCCCTTATGTCATACGTGAGTCTAAATCAATCTCTGTCTTTAACCCATTTAAGCCCGCTGGCCCCAATCGGGGACACTTTTCAAATTACCCACATTTTATTATTTATTACAGCTATCGTTTGTTTTAAGATGAATTGTCAGGGTCTAACAGTATTGCGTTGCGTTAGTAATAAATTATACGTATTTTATTGCAAAAGGTTGATAAAACAGTGATTTGATTTTCTAAATATAGTGCAATAGTGTTGAGCTAAAGGTAAATGATTATATTTTATATTTGTATCAGTATTCTTATTATGTTTTACGTTTTTTTATTGGATTATAACTTCTATTATATGATTATGCTATTAGAACATTTATTTACAAAAAAAACCATACCTGGAAGAGATCAAATGTGTTGTCCCCAATTGGGTCCAATGGGCTAATTGCTAATATTTTCTATATTTTTATTTGCAGGTTTAGTATTGTACAAAACCATGATGAAACGGTCATTTCAATTTGCGAATGACTTTGAAGGTCTCGAGGAAGCCCTTGAATCAATTTTGAGCCAAGAAGAGAAATGTGATGTCACTTACGACATAGTGACAATTCCTCCAGACCCAAGTATTCTCACAGATGAGGAGGAAGGTGACGAAGATGATGTCCAGCAAAACATTATTCCACGAGATATCCAAGGGAGGGTAGAAATCTTTGAGTCCAGGAACGACGAGGAATGGGATAGCAGCGACGATGAACCGTTACAAAAACGTAAAAAGAATGATGATGAAGAACCTATGCTTCCGAGTTGGTGTAAATGTGACGGTTCGTATAGTGCTATGCCATCAACTGAGAACAATCTCCAGAAGCGGAGAGAGAACGTTATGAATGAGCTGAAGAACCAGTCACCAGTGTATATTTTTGAAAAGATCTTCGATGAAGAGGTATTTGACATGATTGTTTCAAATACGAGGTTATATGCGGCACAACATAACAATCATGCCTTTGAAGTAACCGTTGATGATCTAAAATTATTCTTTGGAATATTACTTCTGTCTGGATATCACACCCTTCCACGAGAACGGTTATACTGGTCTCTTGATGAAGATTGCGGTGTTTCTATTATTTCGAAGGTGATGTCAAAAAACAGGTTCCTCGAAATTAAAAAGTTCTTGCATTTCTGCGATAATGAGGCTGCCGCTGGAACGACCGATAAGATGTTCAAGGTACGATCGCTTGCGGATTTGATGATCAAAAAATTCCTTCAGTGGGGTGTAGTTCACGAGCATCTATCGGTTGACGAATCGATGGTGAAATATTATGGGCGTCACCCTGCTAAACAGTTCATAAGAGGAAAGCCAGTGAGGTTTGGGTACAAAAACTGGATGATTGCAAGCTCTGATGGTTATTGTTATGCTTTTGACGTCTATTGCGGGAAATCGGTAGGGGAAACTAGCAACGAGCCTTTGGGATCAAAAGTAGTGAAGTGCCTCTTGAAAAAAACAAACGCAAGTCCGCGAGAGCATATTTTATATTTCGACAACTTCTTTACTAGTCACGGTTTGCTGCGAGATTTACGTAAAGCTGGCTATCGCGCAACTGGCACTGTAAGAGATAACAGAACCAAAAAATGCCCACTTGTATCTGTCAAGGATATGAAAAAGAAGAACCGAGCAGAATTTGACTACCAATTTGATACAGCTAATCAAATATTATTTGTGCGTTGGCTGGATAACAGTGTTTGTACTATGGGTACAAATTATGACTTTGTTAACCCTCTCGGTAAGGTAAAGAGGTGGAGCTGTGCCGAAAAGAAGAAGGTAGACGTGAACATCCCTTTTCTCTTCCAAAATTATAATAGAGGCATGGGCGGTGTCGACCAAGCCGACCAATCAATCGCAGTATATAGAACAGCTATACGTGGAAAAAAATGGTGGTGGACTATTTTTACCTACATGTTAGATTTGGCTGTAGCTAATGCTTGGCGTCTTCAAAATCTAACCGCTGAAGACAAAATTGACCAGCTGCAGTTTCGCCGAAATATCGCCCGGAATAAGGCGGGAAGGTGTTGAAAGACCTGATGCAAGACGTCGTAAAACATCCTCTGCTGTGCCAAGTATGAGCCAAGATGGTATTGGGCACTTCCCCCAGAAGCTACCAAGCCAATTACGATGTGTGGGATGCCACATGAAAGCACGTTGGCAATGTAAAAAATGTCTGAAAACCTTATGCATTGAAAAAGAATGTTTTGAAAAGTACCACATATGAGCCCATTGGCCCATTTTGAGGACGGTGTTTTTTTAAACATAAGGAATACTTTTTTATTCAGTTTTTTATGCTAAAGTGTCTAAACAATGTCTAATAATTACTTTAATAAAGGTTTTTCGAAAATTTCATCAATAGTTTATATTTGGGTCCAAATGGGTTAAGAGGAGAGTTCGAGAACACTTCTTTTCTTTACAGAGATAAATGTCGTTAGCTCTTGTTTTTATCGATTCTTAATTTTTGTAATGTACTTATTTTTATTTTATTGTTATATTTGTAGGTATATTTTTATGTATATTTATTATAGGACATGTGTATACAATTACATAAGTCTATTTACACTTGGATATGTTTAATACTTTTGTAGGTTTATTTATATATTATATATATATATATATATATCTTTTCTTTTTTAATTATATTTATGTTACTCATTCAAGTAATTATACCCTAAGAGTACACACTATTATTGCATTTATATTAAACTCTCCAATCATAGGTCTGCTGTAAGAAATTGTGAAATAAAAAAATAATAATGTGGTTTAAAAAATTTTTTTTGTTTGAATAAGTGGTGCATATAAAGTTAGATTTTTTTGTAAAAAAACTCTAGTAAATATTTTATACAAAATTATGTTTGTTTTAAACAACGAAACTGAAATTACTTCAGAAATAACTTTAAGTTAAAGATACAGCTATCTCTATTTTATACATTCCATGAGTCATAGTTATAATGGGATGGATAGAGCGTAGTCCAGACAGGGTGGCAGAGGAGCTATGTGGTCTATGTGGGGGGGGTCGTGCCGAACGGCGACCCCATCCTGCGACAAGGCGCAGGAACTCGAGCGGAGCATCTTGCTCAGTGTGGGCAAAATGCTCGACGCTCGGCTCGAGGCCTTGCAGCAGAGGCTGCTACCCGAACCGCGCCTCCACGCACCGCTGGCTGCCAACAAGGCACCTCAACGGGAGCCCCGGCCACTGCCGCATGCTCCTGCGTCCATGGATGAGGGGTGGAATGTGGTAGCGAGGTGGCGTCCAAAGGCGGCACCAAAACGTGCTGCCCTGCCGCCTCAACCACGAAGTGTCCAGTCTGCGTTACCTGTCTCCCAGCAAGCTCCGCTTAGTAGAGTTGTGAGAAACTATACGTAAAGCACCATAATAACATAAAAAGAATAGAGAAACATTTTATTCTTTTTGGTATAATTGAGGAAATATGTAGGTTACTATTTATTCATTACCTTACCTATTATGAATAGAGAAACATTTCATAAAAAATAGTACAATTGGGGGATCTCTTGATCAAGATTCCCCAATTCTACCCTACTAATTTAACTTATCGCTACAATTTACAAATCTTGTTGAAGGTTCGAATATGATTAATGTATCTTTAAATAAATTATTAATTAAATTATCATTGAATTACACTAATTGAATAAGTATTGTGGTATTGAGCTTATCTTGAGTTTGTTAAAGATTCTTAGTGGCGCTAGGAGGTGATTTTTGGTATCTACATAAACAAATTCACAACGATGGGCTTTATAGTCCCTGGTTTTCCCAGGAATCGTCGAATGTCTCTTATATGTGGCTCTTTCGAGTCAATTAGTTTTATATTAATTCACTGTATCACTTCTTATTTCACTCAATGGCACACATTTTTGAAGATTTTACGTTTCAGTTGTAAACTTTTCCGGTAAACACAAGATATGTGACACAACAAATAACGGTTCCGTCATAGTTATTTTTAATTTTTTCTTGTGATACCACAAAGATTTTAGTTCCACCCTTGTAAAGGAGTATGGTACAGGTCATTTGCAACAAATTTAGTTATGTGTATGTATTTAGTTATGAGATATTTCATTCATTATGAGTCCCCTTTAGGCTTAAATAAAAATAAAACTATCGGTTTTTTTCCAAGTTTTTTAATGCATTTTTATTTGCTACATTCCAGTTACTAAATCGACACTAAACAAGGTATATTTATCATCGTCACCTACCTACATCTGCCAGTCCGCGAACACACACAAAGAAATATTGAAAATATACGGGTATAATTTAATTAATTTACGGGATTCTTACCACGCACCTTTTCCAAGCACCGAAATATCGGACGCGCGAAATAACAATCGAAAATCGTGGTAAGAATCCCGTAAATTAATTAAATTATACCCGTATATTTTCAATATTTCTTTGACATTAGCTGTCAAACTCGCCGCATCATTCGCTACCCTATAGTATACAGCTCTCAATAAGGTAGCCTTTGCTATCGAAGAAGTGGCCGTCACGGATACCACAGATTCTACGTTTAATATTTTGTATAGGTAATATTTTGGATATACTATTATTTTAGTAGTTTTTTGGATAGTATCAAAAAGTACTTGTAAAATGGAGGCATGTGAGGCCATTTCTGTAAGTTAAGTTACAGAAATTGTACATTTACTTCATAATTATAACAATCATAAAGTAAATCAACATATTTTATCTGATCCATATTTTGCTACGTCAGTTATACCACAAGGCTCCCATCCCAAGGCAACCTTTGCTCTTCAACGCTTTTATAAATGACGTTGTTGAGGTCCTCAAAAACAGCAAAGTATTTCAGTATGCAGACGATCTCAACTTGCGAAAGCTGTGCGTTCTGAGAGAGACGCCGAACTGCTACAATCAGATCTGAACGCATTGGTTAAATGGTGTGAAGATAATAAAATGTATCTGAACAGTAACAAATGGTACCATATTAAGTTTACCCGCAATTCACAAGTTTTCAAAACGCAGTATAAAATTAACCACACTACGTAGCAAGAAGTGGATACCATACGGGTTCTAGGTGTAACAATAGACTCTAAACTAACTTTCTATCATGTGTTGATAGAATGATATTATTTGAAAAGCTTCCAAACCCCTCGGTTTTATTATAAGAAATGGTAAAGTTTTCAGAAGTCGTCAGAAGCATGCTTGAATATTGTTTAGTAGTTTGGTCTCCCCAATACCACATACACCAGCTTCGTATCGAACGGATACAGAAACGGTTCACGCGACACCTTGCTTTCCGTAGAGATTTAGGTAATAAGCTCAAAAGCTATAATGACAGGCTTCGTTACTGAATAGACAGTCTTTTGGCTCGGAGAAACATCTCGGACTAATTGTTTCTTTTTAAAATTGTGAGAACTGTTGTTGATTGCCCGCAGAGGCGGGCGATCTATATGAGAAGTCTCAGCTCTATAACTATTAGGGTTCCTCGCAGACCTCCTCGTTACGCAGTTCCCCTGTTTACTAAGCAATTCACACGCACTAACGTCCACTCGCATGCTGCTTTATGCCGCTTGCCCGCCACTTACAACACATTAGATGGGACGGTTGACATCTTGAAAGACTCTTTACAAATTTGGGAAAAGTTTACAAAGTTGTTGAGATATGAGTAGTCTGGTTAATAATATATACTTATAAGTGTTTTATAGATTTATATAAATGTACATATTTCTTTTGACTAAGTCATAAGTTGTGTTCGTATGATATTTTATTTTTGTTACAGTCAACGATTATTTTGTACACAATCCGTTCCTATTTAGGTATATGAATGACCTAAATAGATTGTTACACTTATGATAATTATTATTTTTTGAAATGTTTATCTAGATGTAAGAAATTTTGTAACTTTCTCTGGCATTCCAAATTATAAGAAATAAATAATTTCATCAATTGTTATTTTTTTTAATACAGGAATGCGACTTGCAAATAAAATCCAGAATGAAAACTCAATAAGTTCAACCTTAAATAGCATTTCGGAGCCACTGCGTTACTTTGTTCTACTGCAGACAGACATAGAAGAAGTTAAAAATACTACTTTAAATTTAAATTTAAGCAGCGCTCCAGGTTGGGACGGTATCCCAAACGAGTTCATGAAATTGGCAGTCAACGACTTGGCTCCTATTTTGACCGACTTAACTAATCTATGTTTTAATAAAACACCATTAAAGCAGTCTATTATTACACCAGTGCACAAGAAAGGGGATAGAGACGAGTTAGTAATTATAGGCCAATTTCCATTTTGCCGGCAATATCTAAAAGTTACTGAATACTAGATTACTAAATTACTTAAATAAATTTGACATATTAGCACCTACACAGTTTGGCTTCAGACAAGGAAGATCCACAGAAGATGCTGTTCTTGAATTGAGCTCATTTATTACAAACCAAATTGATCACGGTAAAATATGCCTGTCGGTCTTCCTTGAACTGAAAAAAGCTTTTGATACCGTCTCTGTCCCTATTCTTGTGCATAAGCTTGAAAAAATTGGAATAAGAGGGACTCCGCTAGCTCTTTTGCAAACTACCTCGCGGAAGAGAAACAAAAAGTTACACTTCCTGGCTTCACTAGTGCGGATGCGGGGGTGTCATACGGCGTGCCACAGGGCAGCGTGTTGGGGCCAACCTTATTTTTGATTTATATCAATAACTTGTGCAGCATGATCATGGCAAATGCCAAAATCCTGTCGTATGCCGATGACACTGCGGTGGTTTTTGCTGGTGAATCGTGGGACGATATAAAAGCCAGTTCTGAACGTGGTCTAGCTCGTGTCGCTCTGTGGTTGCAACAAAATCTTCTCACTTTAAATACAGCTAAGACTAATTTCATTTGCTTTGGCATTTATAACAACTCACAGCCACCGACTAACTTTAGTCAAAATATACACACGTGTAATGGGAATGCAAGTAACAAGCCCTGTGGATGTCCATCTATTGTAAAAGTCTCTCAAACTAAATATCTGGGCGTTATTGTGGATCAGAGACTATCGTGGTACCCTCACCTAGAACACGTTATTAATAGGACCCAAAAATTGATCTGGATGTTTAAAACCCTAAAACACGTTATACCTGATAATACCCATCAGCCGGACGCTTCCAGATCTCTTCTCAACCGAATATCTTAATATCGAACCTTCCCCCTTTCTCCACCGGTCAATCAGACGCAGACAGAAGTTTCACCCGTTTGTGGTTAGCGTGCCGATGAGCCGAACTAAACGGTTCGATAGCTCATTTTTGGTTCGTGTTGCCAAAGATTGGAACGATTTGCCTGCGTCTGTTTTTCCAGACAAATATAACCCTGGAGCTTTCAAGTATAGAGTGAATAGGTACCTCTTAGACAGGCGTATACGATCCTCGTCTTCATCGTCACTTTCCATCAGGTGAGATGGAAGACAAACGCCTGCTAATTCTTAATAAAAAAAAAATAAAAAAATATATATACGTCTTCTTGCGCAATCCATTATAACGTACTGTATAGCAGTCTGGGGTGGAGCTGCAAAGACTCAGTTTCTCCATTTGGAAAGAGCGCAACGAACCCTTATTAAGGTCATGTATTTCAAAAAACGCCGATTTTCCACTGAAAGACTTTATTGCATCAGTGGCCTTCTTTCTGTAAGAAAGTTATATATCCTTATAACAACCTTAAAAATACGTAAGTCCCTGCCTTTTGACCCTAGCATATTGAATAAGCGACGAATAAAAAATGTGGCCAAGCCTTCCAGTATCAAAACTGAGTTTGCTTGGAGACAATTCAACTCGCGCTCCACATTCTTATATAATAAAATAAATAAAGAACTATATTTATATGACAAATCCCATCGTGAATGTAAAAATAGCTTGACGCAATGGGTGCAGCTTCAAACTTACAATGAAATAGAATGTTTGCTTAACCGGAGTTCATAACAACTAAATAATAAGTACCAATACACACTTATATTTTTGTACGTACACAACAACACGATTGCACATACACACGAACAAACACTTTCACATGCAAACACACTTATTGTATACGCATTACGCACATCCATGTGAGTTACCTAAGATTTGGAATGTATTTAAAAAATTTAAATTGAAAAATTGTTAAAAGCGTTCTTCTTAACAACTTAAAAAGAATCTTAAGTTCTTAAAAACGGAAATAAAAATTGTCTTTAGAATAGTTAGAATAAATTTTATTGTAAGTTAAGGAAGAGCGGGGTCTCAAAATACAGGCATTACTTGCTTACATTGGGACCCCAATCTACATCTGTATTAGAATAAGATTTTAATGAAATAAAATTTTTATTTAGTTTTTTTTTATCATACCGAACACTAACTGAGCTTTTGCATTTAAATTGAAACTACAGAAAAAAATTGAAAAGCTACATAAACATATTTTCCTTTTCTTAGGATTATTAACGCATTTTGAACTTAAAAATATGTATTTATTTTCTATACTTCATCAGTGCCTAATTTAAAATGAACATTAATAATCATCCTCCTTTTTTACCACAAATCATAATTTTAAAACGAGAAATTTCATACAAACTTGCTGTAACAAAGGCATACGTGTTTTGTGCAACTTTTCCGTTCATAGTTTTGGGTTTTCATTTTCATGGTAACAATGGTTATTTCACATTCTTATCTTTACTCTCACGCGCAGTTGACTCAAAATCTCTTTTTGTAGTCTGTATCACTTTTAGGAAGTTACTACTTACTAAACACAACACTTACTAAAGACATTCTTATGAGAATAAAACGTGGAACAGGACATCCAATATTAAAACGAAACCTGAAACTGTATATAATTTTTCATTTATTAATCTTAATTTATTTTACCGTTTTGCTTTATAGCAAACCATCATACAAAAAGTTTCGCAATCGGCAAAGAGGTCGCTTCTACACAGTTCTTTATTTCTATCACAATATTTGCATCTTGGGTGCAAATCCTTGACCTTGGCATCGAGGGGCTTCGCCAAAGTGCCGGGAGTCAGTAGGGCAGCGCAGACTGAAAATAAAATTTGGATTAGCTGCTTTAAAATTCGATGTGAATTTATTGCCGAAGATTATTTTGACAATATAATAATAGGGCTTTACCTAGGAAACTGCCGTTTTGCCGTACTGGCCATTTCAAATGAAAATATTTTTTTTTTTTGACTGATAATTCTAATTTCAAATTAACTTTATTTGACAAACATGGAATTCTTTTTCTAAAATCGTCATTTGTTTAATAGTTAGTGTTTTGTTTTCAACGCATTCGAACATTTTTCGTCATCATGGATAAGTTAAAAATTCGAGTAATAAAGGAGTATGAGTACCGTCGTGGCAGCAAAGCGGCACAAGCGGCACGCAACATCAACGACGTTTACGGAGCGAACACTACAAACGAACGCACCACCCGTTATTGGTTTACCCGCTTCCGTTCTGGAAATTTTGACCTGAAAAATGAACCCCGTGGTCGTCCGAAAACTTTGGTCGACAATGACGAATTAAAGGCAATTGTGGAAGCTGATGAAACTCAATCCACGGCTGAATTAGCAGCAGCTTTCGACGTTAGCATCAAAACAAAATTGGTCCATTTGCGTCAAATTGGCAAGGTAAAAAAGCTTGACAAATGGGTACCCCACGAACTCAATGAACGCCAGCGCGAAGTACGCGTGGAGACGTGCCTTGCACTGCTCAGCAGGCATACAAATGAAGGAATTCTGAACCGCATTGTTACTTGTGATGAGAAATGGATCCTGTTTGACGATCGTAAGCGCTCAGCAAGTTGGTTGGACCCTGGTTCAGCACCCAAACAATACCCTAAACGAAAACTTACCCCTAGAAAAGTGATGGTCACTGTTTGGTGGTCTAACGCGGGTGTAATTCATCACAGCTTCTTGCCAAACGGGACAAGCATTACTGCAGATGTGTACTGTGAAGAACTGAACACAATGATGGAGAAGCTCGCACGTCTCCAACCAGCTTTGGTCAATCGTTCGGCTCCACTGCTCCTGCACGACAACGCGCGACCTCATACTGCACAGCAGACGGTCTCCAAGCTACAAGAGTTGGGGTTGGAAGTTCTCCGTCATCCGCCGTACTCACCAGACCTTGCGCCTACAGACTTCTACTTTTTCCAGAATTTGGATAACTTCTTGGCGGGAAAAAAATGCAATACCCGAGAGGCAGTATAAAATGCCTTTGAAGAATTTGTTGCCTTCCGTCCAGCTGATTTCTTCAAGAAAGGCATCAATAAGCTACCAATGCGTTGGCAAAGATGCATTGATTGCATGGGTGATTATTTTGATTAATAGAAATAAAAAATATATAAAAAATTACGCTTCATTTATTTCGTGAAAAACGGCAATTTCATAGGTAAAGACCTAATATTATGACGCAAGAATGCTTTTAAATACAATTTTTTAAGAAGAAAATGTTACTTGTTTTTAATATTTTTTTAGTTTCCAGTAACTTACGCCGAACATTTATTCCAAAATCTGCAGTATCAAAAACTGGAACTAAAGCATTATATTGGAAATAAAGAAGGGGAGGTGAGTGCGGCGCTGGGACGCCTTAAGCCCAAATGGTCTGCAGTGCCCAATATATCGACACCGTCCTAGAACATGGTAAGATGTGATAATACAAAGAAATCGTTATTATTACAGAATAGTACCGTGTTATTGATATATTAATTATTTTATGGTTATTATTTTAACGTTCTGAATGGAAAGTGATATATGAAATGTCGCGATCACAAAAAATATTTAATTTACTTAGGGTAAACGAAAACATAAATAAGGACTTTGTGGAGATCGCCAGTATTTCAAATATTTCACACGAAAATACACTTATTAACGGTAAGTAATTTTATATATATTTACTCTGATATATTATAGTACCATTTAGAATTATTTTCATATTACCATTAGATAAAATTCTATTGAGAAATATTCAAATCTTATGCCGTATGTTAAGAACCGACTTTGTTCTACGGAAAAATAAAGATTAAATTTTTTCTCGCGTTATTATTTTAATGCTGTTTTCTTGATGTAATGTATTCACGTAGTTTATTTACCTATTTAGCAACATTTGTTTTTCTTGTGGTCGTATGTTTGAAAGTTCCGGTTTTCTTCCGAATTTATTTAAACTATACAAGCGGACTGTGCACATTCGACGTTGTACTCCGAAGTTTTATAACTTTTTTATGCAGACTATTGAGAACCGATTGTGTTCTTCGGTATTATTTTACATACGCTTTTGTTCAGCGAGTTTAAATGCTAGTAAAACCTATACAATTTTACAATTACTTTTTTTTGTGTTATTTTTATTTTAGTTACATGAAGCTTTAAATACTTTGTTACTTTGCAGATTACAGCGATGAAAAACCGGAATCACCATTACCACCAGGAGCGGAAACCAGTCAACTAAGTGAAAAAGAGCAAGAAGTTTTTAATAACGAAGGAGATTTGGCACCATTTGGTATAGAGGATGCCAACACCAGTTGTGAGGCTTCTCCACCAGTAGTTGTCGAATAATTTGAAGATGATGTTATTGGTATCCCTAAATCACCCTTAGAAATTCCAACACCTATGCCTGCACCAACTAACAATCACAGGAACTGCCACGACGTATTTTGTGCTGCACATGACCACTGGATAGAGGTATCACCATCTTCTCCTGGTACTATGAGTGGAGTAAGTTCTTTATCTGAATCAGATACCAGTCCTGTGCCGTCTCCAGGGCGAATGAAACGTAAGCAGTGTAGGGAATCATGGTCAGAAGTCACTATTGTTTAATGACATGCCAATTTCCGATCAGATTTTTTTTATTGGATATTAATTATAAAAATATGGACATGATTTACTTTAGTGAATGTAATTTCATTGAGTAATAATAATAACAATAATTTAAATTGAACACAAAAATGTTAGGACCTACCCGCACTTATCGCAGAATGTTGGAACGGCCGGGCTGTCGCCTGCTTCGCTACCGTGAGGAATTTCCATGAAATAATATTTAGATAGTTCAAGAGACTGAGCTCGGATCGCCGCGTGGTAGGACGCCTTGTTATAATTTCATACAGTTAAATATGTATAGCGCCCGCGCTGGTTTTTATGTGTTTTAAACGCGAGTTATAGTTGCGCTTAAACGAAGGTGAAAAACATTTGTATTTGACATTGTGTGTGAGAAGCTTGTGGAAGCTAGGTGTAACGTGGACCATATTTTCTAATCTCGTAATAACTATCGATTGTTGTTAAAATAGTAAGATTTTTGTCCTCCAAGGGGAGCCCCCACCCCCTTACATTAACTGACGCACTAACACCCATGTACTTAGAGGAAATACCTACGTGAAATTCAGAAGGTCGTACATACTTATTGGTTAATTAGCTATAAGGAGTGAGTGATCATTATCGACTTGATGGGTTTGTGTTGCGGTTTACCGATTCCCGACTTGTACGATACAAAATTTGGTAGCAGAGCGTGGTTTCCTCCGTTGAACTTAAATATCGGTTAGTAAGAATGGTAATACCTTAATGGTAAGCCCTTCTTGGGCTAATTGGTCGATGATTGTACTGCTGTTCGTTTTTATCTCGGTTCAAATAGCTGGTTAATTTTGCTTGTGTGTGTAAATTTACTCAAATCTTATTAGTTAAATCCTATTTGTTTAGTTAACCGAACTTAGGGTGAACGTAATTTTAAAATAATTTGGTTTCATTCGGCGTGTTTCGTTACGTAAGCGGCGTGCTTGTTCGATCTTTCGTTTTTTTTTTTGTATGTCATTTGCGTAAGGGCGTTTTACTTCAAAAACAGTTTTGTTTAAACTATGGTTTTGAATAGTGTTTGGTTTAAACTTATAGTTTAAAATTAATTTTCGGTTTAACTTTTTAGTTGAAATCGATTTTGCTTTCAATTTTTAAAGTCTTGGTTTTTAAAGTAGTTAAAATTGAAATTTTGGTTTAAAAATAATTCTGCTTTAAAATTTGGGTTTTTTTTGTTGTTGTTAATAATTATTGTTTAATGATGGCGAGTAAACATACGGCTCGTATAGCTGCAGTTTTTCGGTGGTTGGGTTCGGCCGTTTTGAATGTTTCTCGAAAAGATCGGGTTCAAGCTTTATTATCGTGATATGAATCTTTAAATAGTAAAATATCAGGCCGTACTTGAAATGAGTCCGGAACTAGAGGTGATGGAAAGGGTAAATTCGGATATTGATCAGGCGGATGATTTGGCAGACCAGATCCGGCAAGCTGTAGGAATTTTAAACTTGTCTTCTCAGTGTGAGACTCGGCCAAAACTGGATTTAGGTACTTCGCCTGAGTTAATAGGTAGGTTGCCGAAATTAGATTTGCCTCATGTTAATGGTGATTTAGGACATTGGGTAGCTTTTAGTAATTTATTTGATAGTTTGGTCCACTCGCGGCGAGATTTGACTCCGGCCCAGAAACTAGCCTATTTGTTGGCTAGCCTCACAGGGGAGGCTAGAAGTTTGGTCCAACATTTACAACTTGTCGATAACAATTATGAAATCGCTCGTGACCTACTTACGCGTAGATATCAAAACGTTCGGAGATTAGCGGATAATCATGTTTTTAATATTTTAAGTTTACCTAGGAATCCAGGCGCATAATTTACGGACTGGTTTACTTAACCCTTTGTTGGTCGCAGTGAACGGGTTAAGCGGGTTGGATTTACCGGTTGATCATTGGTCATTCATTTTATTGCATATTGTTTTAGGTAAGCTGTCTGTTGATTTGCGGAACAGATTCGAGAAAGAATATGGTAGAGACTCCGCCACTCATCTCCCACTATTTAAAAATTTTGTGTCGTTCTTAGAGGATGAGTGTCGTCGTGTGGACAACGTCACGGCTCCCGGTAGCGGAGACGTCGGTGCGTGGCAGGTTCGTCCGGCACCGCCGGCACCGCCAGCACCGCGCCGCTCCCACCCTCGCATGTATAATGTAGTCGCGGCGCAGAGAACAGATACCCGTTGTGCGTATTGTGGGGACGCAGGGAATACCATATTGTCGTGTTTTAAGTTTAAGGATTTGCGTTGGCAGGCTCGTCGTAATATTGTAAGGCAACGCAATTAGTGTTACAGCTGCCTTTATAGCGCCGAGCCGCGTTCAAGTAGCTGAGCAACAACGTTGTAATTTCGGTGTGCCCTTGCATTATTCAGAGTGGCCTCGTTTAGGACAGCAGTTCAATAATTATAATACTAAACAGGCTGGATCCCGCGTTAACTCGTGAACGGGTGCCGTTTGAGGGTGTTCGTCGTTTGGATACTTGGGGGGAGGGAGACTTGCCGAGCTAACAGATGCAGAAAAGAATAATTTTGTATAGACATAAAGAGACTCTGTAAATTTATTTTGAAAAAAAATATACCCGTGAAGTTTCTTGCCAGTTCTTCTTCACGAAGGTTTTTTTCGAACTGGTGGTAGAATCATGTTTTATTTGACGTCAATAAGAACAAGTAATTGTCAATGTTGAGAATTAAATATTTGAATTTGAATTTGAATTAGATGCAAGTACCCACAGGGGGGTATTCACCTTATCAGCAATGGACTCCATATGCCAGGCAGGGCTATTCCGCTGCATCGCTAAGGGGTCAACGGGGAATTGACTCCCACAAATGCACTCTCCACCCGCGACTTCCCTCTGTCCTTTAACTGTCTTGTTGCCCACCGCTCAGGTTTGCGTCGGTTCCCCTTCGGGAGAGCAGGTAAACCCGCTTGCGATTTTGGCTTCGGGTGCACAGGGGAGTACCGCGTCGAAGCGGTTAGTTGAGAGGTTGCAGCTGCTTAAGATGCCTGCTGGAGTGCATTCGGGGAGTTGGCGGGGTTAAGGTGTCAGGCTTAGTTAGTAAGGTTTCACTGTCCTTTTCTCCTCTTCATTGTCAGCATCCACAGGTTACCACGTTGGCTATTGTTTTAAATATTATTATGGGTAGACATCCCCTTCTTAAATTACCGCCAGAGGTCGTTGGTTTGACATCGAGACTTTCATTAGCAGATCCTGAATTTCACGTTCCAGGACCGGTTGATCTGCTACTTGGTGCAGATGTATTGGGAATGCTGCAATTAAATAACAGCATGCTTCTGCAGCCTGGAGGCTTGCTTGCAGTCTCGACCGACCTCAGTGACGTCATAATGGGCCCAGTATTTTCTGTTCGCCATTTCCAGGAAGAATATGGTGACGTGCACGTAGGACTCTCGAGCTTGGTCATATGTCTGTTTCTAATTTTGATTGGCGTTCGCAGGAGCAATATTTTATCCCACACCATGTGGTGTTCAAGGCAGGGAAAATTAGAGTTGTTTTTGATGGCTCCGCGTCAACTTCTAACGGTGTTTCCTTAAACCAGTGCTTACATTCTGGACCTAAATTACACAGAGATATCGGTGAAATCTTGACTAACTTCCGCCAACACCTGGTCGTTTTCGTTGCAGATATTAAAATGATGACTAACTTCCGCCGACACCAGGTCGTTTTCGTTGCAGATATTAAAATGATTTTTAGACAGACTATTATACATCCAGATGATCGTAGATTTCAGCTCATCCTTTGGCGAGAAAATAAATTAAGTCCTGTTACTGTCTTTGAATTGAACACTAATACCTTTGGACTTAGGTCTAGACCTTTTATTGCAATTCGTTCTTTATTAGAGTTGGCAGAGCGCGAACGATTGAGGTTTCCTAGAGCATCTGAGGTTTTATCTAGCGATGTATTCGTCGATGATATCTGCACAGGTGCGGCGAACGAAGCAGAAGCATTGGTACTGCGTAATGAGTTAATAGGAATCCTGCAGGCTGGTGGCTACGAATTGAGGAAGTGGTTGTCTAACTCGCAAACTGTTCTTGCCGGTCTACCAGAAGATCACCAACAGGATCCTTACATTTTCCAGAATGTGGACAATCCTGATGCTGTGGCAGTGTTAGGCGTTCAGTACCGGCCCATTGCGGATGTCTTCACGTTTCGAGTGCAGGATCTAGATGCCTTGAAAACTTGGACCAAGCGTTTAGTACTTTCGACCGTAGCAAGGATATTCGACCCCAACGGGTGGTTAGCACCGGTCGTATTTTGGGCAAAATGCTTTTTGCAGAAGCTTTGGTTACAAGGTTTGACGTGGGATGCCCCATTAATTGGTAATTTATTAAGTGTTTGGGTTAGGTTTGTGTCATCCCTTCGTGATATAGAATTAGTTTAAAATAGATAGGCTATTCTTGCCACCAGGTAAATGTCGGGCTGATATTCATGGGTTTTGTGACGCTTCTGAGTGCGGTTATGTACCTGCTGTTTATATTCGTACTATTGATAGTGCAGGAGTTGTGGCAGTTAAGCTTATCATGGCAAAAAGCAAGGTTGCGCCTGTTAGAACTAGATTAACGGTACCTAAATTAGAATTATCAGGAGCTGCTCTCTTGACTCGCCTTATTAACTGTAGCGGTGACGCGCTACTCAACCGACCAATCAAAACGCGTGTTCTACATCGCAATATCAACTTTACTTAAGCGATTAGAATATATATGACTTTCCGACAATGATCGTCGGGCCGTGGGCCGCGGCCTGCTCACCCTTTTCTATCGGTGGGAACGCGTGGTTAAGTTCCCTAAAGTGGTGACCCCGAGCAGAGCACATGAGCAGCCTTCATGATCATCATCATCGTCATCATCACTCTCCACACCAACAGCGAAAGACTCCACGCCAGAACCAGCTTCCAGAGGACAACACGGGCATAAAGCGACCACGACCTTGCAGCGCCTTGCAAGACTGGTCGGCACCCCTCTTCCTCCACCTGCGACTTGGCACAGCACCAGCACTTTCGACCGGTACTTAGCAGAGCACCTCTCTCCTGGTCGACACGCAGCGCTGCACCCTTTGGCCGGTCAACAAGCAGAGCACTTCTCTCCTGACCGACGCAGCCGCCAGCCACTACGCACCGACACTGCACCACCCCGACGCACTGGGGAAGTCTGCACCTCGGCATCTTGGGGCAGCCTCCGACTCACTGGAGCTACTTGTTCCGAACTCCACGGGACCCGGACCCACACCGAGGATCGTCGGACATGCACCGCATTAGTCCCGACTCACCGTGGACTACTACGCGGCACCTGGTTCCGACTCACTGGAACCATCAGCTGAGACACTGGCAAGCTTCACCTTACGCAAAAACCGAAAATGGATTCTACTTACGACCTTCGGTCTCGGAGGGGAGTGATGTAGCGGTGACGCGCTACTCAACCGACCAATCACAACGCGTGTTCTACATCGCAATATCAACTTTACTTAAGCGATTAGAATATATATGACTTTCCGACAATGATCGTCGGGCCGTGGGCCGCGGCCTGCTCACCCTTTTCTATCGGTGGGAACGCGTGGTTAAGTTCCCTAAATTAACCATTTAGTAACGAGTTTGGGCCAGAAGGTTAATCTCGGTAAAGTGTACGCTTGGACTGATAGACAGATTGTTCTCTCTTGGTTGCGAGCGTCTGTCCACGTATTACAAGTGTTTGTAGCTAATAGAGTGTCTCAAATTCAGCAGTCAGCTGCAATTTTGGATTGGAGACATGTTCCAGGAGAACTGAATCCTGCGGATTGTGCGTCACGAGGCTGCGAGGCTCCAGATCTGTTAGATCATTCGTTGTGGTGGAGTCCTGGTTGGCTGTTCCTTCCAGAAGATAGGTGGCCGCAATCGACAGTTAAACTAATTGAACCTTTGCCAGGGTTAAAGGATCTTGCTTGTATTAAGGAGCCCATGAAAGATTTGGATTTCTTCTTAAATAAATTCAGTTCTCTCGATAAGTTGTTAGATGTCACGGGATGGATTAGAAAATTTGTCCACAATGTTAGGCATCCGCCTAATAAAAAATTATCTTTGGTGTTGTGTCCAGAGGAAAGGTAGGAATCTTTATTATTTTGGGCACGGTATGTACATACCAAGCACTTTGAACCGGTCCTTAATAGTCTAAAGGGTGGACACCGTAACTTGAAGGGAGCTGTTGGTCGCCTGAATCCTTTCATTGACGAAGCAGGCTTGATTCGAGTGGGAGGAAGGCTACGTCATGCTAATTTGTCTTATGAGACACGACATCCCTTATTCCTTCCTAAAGAATGTCCTCTTTGTACGTTGATAATATCGGATAGACATGAAAAGAATTCTCATGCTGGATTAACCACTCTTCTATCAGTCCTGTCTCGGGAGGTTTGGATTTTATCCGCTAGGAGAGCTATACGGAACGTAATATTTCGTGGTATTCCTTGTTATCGGTTCAGTTGGTCGGTGTTGTTGCGGGTTGCGATGATTCAGCCACAAATGGGAGACCTGCCACCAGACAGAATTACAGCTGCGCGACCCTTTTCAGTTGTTGGTACGGATTTTGCAGGTCCATTTTCCATTAAGGTCTCATCGTTGCGGAATGCTAAGGTTGTTAAGGCCTATTTGTGCGTTTTTGTTTGCCTTGTCACCAAGGCCGTACATTTGGAAGTAGTGTCTTTTCTTAGCACTGAGGCCTTTATTGCTTGTTTGTCTCGATTTGTCAGTCGTCGTGGGTTACCGTCTTTAATTCGGCCCGACTGCGGGACAAACTACAAGGAAAGCGATCGTTATCTGTCAGATGTTTATAAGTTTCTAAATGAGAACCAAGTTTCCATCAACACTTCTCTTTGTCGTCGGGGTATTAAATGGCAATTTAGTCCACCCGCTTATCCCTCATGGGGAGGTATATTTGAAGCGGCTGTGAAGGTAGCTAAGACGTATCTCCGTCGTGTCGTAGGTGAAACCATTTTTAACATTTGAAGAATTAGCCACGGTCTTTTGTAAAATTGAAGCAGTATTGAATTCACGACCACTTTGTCCTGTATCATCGGATCCAAATGACCTAGAAGTTTTGACTCCAGATCATTTTTTGATAGGTGGCCCCTTGACTGCACTTCCTGAATATCCAGTTGTAGATGTTTCAGTCAATCGTCCGTCACGTTTTGAACTGCTGCAGCAGCTTTCGCAGAGTTTTTGGAAGAGGTTCAACTTAGAATATCTTCATTTGTTGCAGCAGCGTGTTCGTTGGTCAGATAAGACAGACCTACCTAAGGTTGGTGACCTCGTCCTAGTTAAGGAAATGAACATGCCCCCACGGTCGTGGAGACGTGGTAGAATCTTGAGGCTGTTCCTAGGTGCAGATGGTACTCCACGAGTTGCCGAGGTCATGGTTGGCGATTCTGTACTTAAACGAGCTGTCGCAACTTTGTCGCGGCTACCGGTAGCATAATGTTTTAATAAGGCCGGATCCTCTAGTTGGTTTTGGACTCAGTCAGGTGACGTCTGACTGGGGCGGAGGATTATTCGGAATAGAACGCATCCATAGGTATGTAGGTAATTTATAAATTAAATACAAAAATTTTAGGACCTACCCGCACTTATCGCAGAATGTTAGCCGGCCGGGCTGTCGCCTGCTTCGCTACCGTGAGGAATTTCCATGAAATAATATTTAGATAGTTCTAGAGACTGAGCTCGGATCGCCACGTGATAGGACGCCTTGTTATAATTTCATACAGTTAAATGTCTATAGCGCCCGCGCTGGTTTTTATGTGTTTTAAACGCGAGTTATAGTTGCGCTTAAACGAAGGTGAAGAACATTTGTGTTTGACATTGTGTGTGAGAAGCTTCTGGAAGCTAGGTGTAACGTAGACCATATTTTCTAATCTCGTTGTAAACGATGCATAGGATTTTACTACCACATTTCTTTTTTAACATTTCATATTTTTCAACTGTATTTAGTTTAGTTTTATTTGATGGATATGGCATTTAATCTATAATTCTATAATGTTAAACTGACGTTAAACTGTCAACTGTAAAGACAGCGCGCGGGGTGCGTGGCGGCGCGGGGGAGTATAACGAACAGTTTTTTTTTTGAAATAACAGTCCGAGTACTGCTATCACGCACTTCGCACGCAATTCATTCTCATTTTTGTACCTTTGTTTTAAAAGTGAATATAGTCAAGTTTTTGTTTAAGTACATCTTTCTATTACTCGATCAAGTTTACCCCGATCCCCAACACTCGTTATAACCATCGATTGTAGTTAAAATAGTAAGATTTTTGTCCGCCAAGGGGAGCCCCCACGCCCTTACATTAACTGACGGACTAACACCTATGTACTTAGAGGAAATACCTACGTGAAATTCAGAAGGTCAGTACATTTTTGACCCGTTGGAATGTAATATTCCAAAACATAGTATTAGAAATAATTTAAACATAAGTTAGTGACAATAGATAATACATCTAGCACCAGTATTCTAAGTAGTAATTTAAGCAATAAAAATGTAAAAAATAATTTTATGAACATAGTCCATCAAAATATGCAGGGCATTGATGGTAAGGAATTACAGATTGAACTGTTCATAAACTGTGAAAATATTCATATACTATGTATCACAGAGCACTGGCTCACACAGTGTCAAATTATGTCTTCTTATAAGAATCATGTAATTGCTAGTTCATTCAACAGAGAACAAACAACTTGCGGCGGCTCAATGATCATCACTCATAAGAGCCTAACATTTAAAGAACGCACTGATATTGTAAGTCTGTCTGTTGAGCGATCAGTTGAAATAGCCTGTATTGAGATAGGGAATATTGTTATAATAAGTGTATTCATAATATAATTCTATAACTCTATTCATAATATAATTAGAAATGAATATGACTCTGTTTTAAAAAAAAAGAAAATATGTATTAATAATAATTTATTTAGGTTTAGTGACTGGGCAACAGTGGGAATATGCAGAAGTAGAAATAGATTATATGAATTGTACAGTGAAAGAACTTATAATCATAATAAGACATTTTATTAATATGTTAAAAAGTATTCAAAATTATTTAAACGAGTTTGCAGTGTAGCTAAATCTAATTACATTAATAATAAAATTAAATATAGTACTAACATTTCAAAAACTGCATGGAATATTATATAATCAGGAAACTGGGAAAGCAAAAGAACCACACACCAAATATAATTTAAAAATTAATGATAAAGTGTTGTCAAATGACAAAGAAGTTGCTGCACTTGAAAAATTTTTTACTGCCATCCCTGTGTCAACTACTTCGAGTATTAATTCATGTTCAACTCTTGCACAGTCACTGCTAACGGAAAATGTAAATTCATGCGATATTGATTTTATTTTTAAACATGTTACTGTTCCACAAGTTTTAAATGCATTTAAAAGCATTAAAGTAAAAAGTACTGCCGATTTAGATGGGATTTCTGTTAAAATTATTGAATCTGTCATTGATGGTATAGCCCCGTACTTAGCCAGTATATTTAATGACTGTGTTGATAATGGTGTTTTTCCTGATTTAATGAAATTGAGTAAGGTCATTCCAATATTCAAAGCAGGTAGTATGTCTGACCCTAATAATTTTAGACCTATGTCTATACTACCAACGCTCAGTAAGATTTTTGAAAAATTAATTTTAAATCAATTACTCTCTCATTTTTACGGTAATAGTTTAATGAATTTTAAGCAATTCGGTTTCACGCGGGGTCGCTCAACAACCGATGCCGGTGTTGAGCTCATAAAACACGTATTCAGCGCCTGGGAGGAGTCGTGTGATGCTATTGGTGTCTTTTGTGACTTGTCCAAGGCGTTCGACTGTGTGGATCATACTACTCTACTCATGAAACTGCACCATTACGGCATTAAAAATCGAGCGCTTGCTTGATTAAATCATATATTTCTAATAGAAAACAGAAAGTTGCAATAAATGGAGAAAAATCATCAGGATCGGCAGTGACAATGGGTGTGCCCCAGGGCTCAGTTCTCGGTCCTTTCCTATTTTTAGTTTATATTAATGATCTGCCATCGGTCGTTAAGAATCAATGCGAGGTCATATTGTTTGCTGACGATACTTCCTTCTTGTTTAAATCAAAAGACAAGAAATTGACTATCGAGCGGTGAACAAATGCATCTCCAACACAGAGCAGTGGTTCTCAGCTAATAATTTGCTCCTCAATGAAAAAAAACGAAATGTGTTAAATTTACATTGCCAAATGTCAAACAGGTAAACACAAACATTGTAGTTAAGAGCCAGGAACTGATTCCTGTAAACTCAACTGTATTTCTGGACATAACCTTAGACGCCAAACTCCAGTGGGGACCGCATGTTGATGATTTAGCGAAAGGGCCTGGTTCTGCCGCATATGCTGTTAAAAAAAATTTGACAAATTTCAAATGAAACAACTGCTCCATTAGTCTATTTTGGTTACTTTTACAGCCTCACGACATATGGTATTCTGTTGTAGGGGAGTGCTGCCGACATCGATGCTATATTTACTCTGCAGAAAAGGGCTGTTCGCGCAATCTATCAGCTCGGTCCAAGGGTGTCACTTAGAAGTAAATTTAAGGAAATAAATATTCTTACCTTCCATTCACAATCTATTTTAGAAAATTTAATGTATGTTAAAAAGAACATAACCTTGTTCAAAAGAAAAAAAGATCTGCATAATGTTAACACAAGAGGAAGAAATATGCTGGCAGGTCATAATAGCAGGCTTCATAAAGTCACTAACTCATTCATGGGTCAATGTATACGCTTTTATAATAAGGTTCCTGAGGATATCCAAGGTCTTCCTATTGACAAATTCAAAGAAACTATAAAGGAGAAGTTGTGTGCTAGAGCATATTATAATTTAATTTATAAAATTTTAAATTTATAATTTAACTATCCGATTATTTGGATGATAAAAGCCCTTGGGTATAATCCCCTCATTAACAGGATTGTACTAGTATTTGTAACAAAGCATGTGTAATGTGTGTATGTGCGATGAGTTCTTCGTTCCGATGAATATCTAAAGCGTCATTGTCACTAAAGTACGTCTTCTTATGGTAGCGTCGGGTGACGGGTCGCTCACTTCCCTCTAATATGGTTGAGGAGGGCGATGGCTGGATCCCGCGTTAACTCGTGAACGGGTGCCGTTTGAGGGTGTTCGTCGTTTGGATACTTGGGGGGAGGGAGACTTGCCGAGCTAACAGATGCAGAAAAGAATAATTTTTGTATAGACATAGGTACAGACGAAGGTTTTTTTCGAACTGGTGGTTGAATCATGTTTTATTTGACGTCAATAAGAACAAGTAATTGTCAATGTTGAGAAATAAATATTTGAATTTGAATTTGAATCTGAATAATTATTGGTTAATTAGCTATAAGGAGTAAGTGATCATTATCGACTTGGTGGGTTTGTGTCGCGGTTTACCGATTCCCGACTTGTACGATACAGTTATACGAACATATTTTAATCAGTATTTAGTTTATTCTGAATGCAACATATATGCATATCTCCTGACGCATTGGACATAAGTCTGTAAGGATAGTATAAGGTATTATGAAATAAATACATAAAACATTCAATTATATATCATCGCTTCATTATTCGATACATTTACCAGGTAGTCCATTTGTAGTACCATTTGCTAGGTAGCTGCGCACATTTTTAAAAGACTTTAAACGATTTTTAAAAACCATACCATTTCCTCCCCCAACCTCTCACCCAGGCTGTAGCCTATTCGTACTCATTCCTTCTTTGTGCGCGGTAGCTATCTCACATGTTGTTCAATTGTTTAAGTTTACTTAAAATATTGTTACGTAATGGCGAAAAGAAGTGACCAAGCTCGAATCGAGCACTATGCGAAGAAAATAAAAAATCTCGAGGATAAAGAAAGACGCCGGGCAACCCTGCTCGAACCTTTATCAGAAGAAGAAGCTAGTTAGCTAGTTAGTTAGGTTAGCATTTAAATGCACCATTTGGCCATTTAATGTTTCATTTTATGTATGTATATACATTAGCTGTTGTAGTTTTGATACGCTTTGGGATTGACTGCGAGTCAATAACTCTGACGTTTTCAGAACTAATTGGCAAAAAAACATCGGGGTTGACTGCGAGTCTTCATGATGACTTAAGCAATAAAAGTCAATAACTTTGACGTTTTCAGAACTAATTTTATTTATTCTTGGCCAAAAAAGCATCGGGGTTGACTGCAAGTCTTCAACGATGACTTAAGCAATAAAAGTCAATAACTTTGACGTTTTCAGAACTAATTTTATTTATTCTTGGCCAAAAAAGCATCGGGGTTGACTGTGAGTCTTCAACGATGACTTAAGCAATAAAAGTCAATAACTTTGACGTTTTCAGAACTAATTTTATTTATTCTTGGCCAAAAAAGCATCGGGGTTGACTGCGAGTCTTCAACGATGACTTAAACAATAAAAACATTCATTCTATTTAGATTTACGTTAATTTGCATCCGGGTTTTTCCGACGTCATTCCCGAATGGGGAACTGAACCAGTTCCTGGTCCAGAAGAACCGGTGTCGACTGATCCCGTTTTAGATCCCGGACAACTAAACGCAGAAATTTCTGCCACTATCCCAGATATTGTCCGAAACCAAGACAAGATGCTCACGGCTTCAAATAAAGAAGCCCTTTAAACCTCAAAGGACGACGGTTCCTCAAACCAGCGCTCGCCCGTCTACTTCCGAGCAGGGAAACTGGTGAGCGCCTTCTCGGTATCCGGCGGACAGGAGGGCGGGGAGGCTTCAGCCAGACATATGAGCCAGCGACCGGAGCCCGACGCCCTAATTTGACGCCCGGCCAGAGGCCACTACGTGCGGGGCTGCAGGACAAGCTTCGCGCCCAAGCGTCCCATCACTAGCTAAGGTACGCCTTCACGCGGGTAGCCTTACTTATTTTTATAACTGTTGTTTAAAAATAACTAAAAACGAGGTAGTGTTAGATTGGATTAAGAATGGCTTTCCTCTACCATTTCAAATCTCAGTTACCCAAAGTAATATACCTACCAATATTTTTTCACCCGTAGAAAACAATGAATTAGCAATTGCTATCCAAAAATTAATTAAACTCGGGGCCATATCAGAGTGTCAAACCCAAAATATCCAATTAGTTTCTAGAATTTTCCTCACACATAAATATAATGGTGGCAAACGCTTCATTTTAAACTTAAAACAGTTAAATAAATTTATACAGATTGACGTTTCAAAATGGTGGATTATCGAACGGCCTGCAATTTAATATCATGTAATGGACCTAGCAACAATAGATTTTTTTAAGTATTTTTAGTACCTATAAGAAACATTGACCGTAAATATCTAAGATTCAAATTTGAACCTTACGGTTCTAGAAAAAAGGTTATTTACCAATTCAACGGAATGCCGTTCGCTTTGTCAGTCGCTCCACGCGTGTTTACTAAAATTATGAGGGAAGTCCTAGCTTTTCTAAGAAATAAAGGCTATAAATCAGTCTAAAATTTTGTCAATATTTACGAACGTTGCTAACGCCAACGAAACGTCACGGTTACTTAACTGTCTCGGATTTGTCATTAATTATGAAAAAATGCAATTTAAATTTACAACAATTATGTAACTTTTTGGGATTTAACTATGATACAAGAAATCAAAGCACATGCCTTTCCTCTGATAATCGTTGCAAGATAGCCGAGTTGGTAACAAATTTTCAAAATTACCCACATGTAGCATTCGCGAGTTTGCTCACTTAGTTGGCGTTCTAGTCGCAGCCTGCCCTGCAGTAAAATATGGTTGGTTACAAGACCAGGATCTTGGGGCGTGATAAATTTCTCTCTTTCCTCAGAGCTCACGATAACTATGAAACTAAAATTAATTTACCAAAGATATTGATAGATAACTACAAGACTTGTCTTGGTGGTCATCAAATATTGAAACCACATCGAATTTTATGAGACTCCAAACTTTGTATTAGAAATTTATACAGACGCATCTAGGACCGGCTGGGGAGCAGTTTGCAATTCTTACAAAATAAACGGCTGTTGGAAAGACGCAGAAAAACTTAATCACATTAATTTCTTAGGACTAATGGCAGTTTTTCTGGGTTTGAAGTCATTCGTAAACGACATAACAAACTCGGCAAACAATATTGCTTCGCATCAACAACACGACAGCTATTAGTTACATAAATCGGATGGGAGGTAGGTATACAATATTCCGATCTAAACGATTTGGCTCGTAAAATATGGCAGCGGTGCGAGCAGCGCGGCGTTTTTATATTTGCATCTTATGTAAATACAAGAAATAATCACGCCGACGCCGCATCACGAATCGTGAATCCAGGTACAGAATGGACAATTTCCAATCTAGCTTCTTATAATATTCTTGTAAAATTTCATAGGCCCGAAGTTGACTTATTTGCTTCACGCGATAACGCAAAATGTGAGAACTACGTATCTTGGAAACAAGACCCTGACGCATTTTCTATCGACATGTTTACATTAAATTGGAAAAATTATTATTTCTACGCCTTCCTCCATTTTTCTAAAATGCCTGCGAAAAATCATAGATGATAAAGCAACCGGAATTTTAGCCATCACAGCCATGGTGCCCTTTATTTAAAAAAAAGGAGAAAAATATTGCTTCCGATGTGCTTTTGCTCGTTTCTATAACAGAACTATTGTTACGAGGCTGATTTCGCCCGTAGTGTTTGTTTGCCTAAAAAATAGGTATTTATTAACGTTCACACATGTTATTCTTAAATATTAAAAAAAAATTATAATAAAATAAAATAATTTTTTTTATCAACTAATCAATCCTCACTTGATGTGATTAATTTAATTATTAATAATTGTATGTTATTATGGTACATAAATATACATTATTAAACAAAACTTTCTTCTCTTAACATCTACCTGGTAAATATCATATCGAATAATGAAGCGACGAAATATAATTAATGATCAAACGAACTTCCCCGATGTGAAGCTCGATCATAATTATAAGAGTTGTTTCATATGAAGATATGATCACCCACCCACCCTAGCTCCCCATTAGAAAGTTTTATTTAAAAAATGTTTGCTTCTCTAAAAGAATGAGAGTACGAATAGGCCTGGGTGAGAGGTAGGGAGGAAATGGTTTAGTTTTTAAAAATCCGTTTAAGGTCTTTTAAAAATGTGCGCCGCTACCTAAGGGAGGAACTACCTGGTAAATATCATATCTTTATATGAAGCGACTCATATAATTATGATCGAACTTCACATCGAGGAAGTTCGTTTGATCATTAATTTCCATCTATGACAACTTCGTAGTAATTGTCTATTCAATTATATTTCGTCGCTTCATTCTTCAGAGAGTATATAATTAAAAAGGTAGTCCTTTTAAGGTACTAGGTAACTTCGCACAGTTTTAGAGTTTGTCATTTGACTTATTCAAAAAACTTTCCGTCTTTTTACTTGATCAACCCCGGTCCCGGCAGGTCTTCATTTTACACACGTCTTATACCAACGAGTTACTTAACAGTTTAATATTAAATATGCTGTAAAAGTTGTACTAAAAGTTCGAAAATTAGAACTAACAATAAAGAATAAACAATAGTGACTCGTTATTTCTTCCGATGAGGTAAGCCATTTTTTGTTTATTTCATAAGTGATCACGGGTATGTATAAACTATAATTTCGCTTTATCGGAAAGATGCAGAAAACACGTGTTATCTATAATAGATATATCACGTTATCCGCCTAAATTCCTGGTAGTCTTCTACCTGATGTTTTTTATTATAAACTCAAATTTTGCTTTATCGAAAAGATGCAGCAAACAAGTGTTATCTATAACAAATGTATCACGTTATCTGCATAAATTTCTGGTAGTCTTCTACCTGATGATTATTATTATAAACTATAATTTTCGCTTTGTCTTAAAGATGCAGAAAATACATGTTATCTATATTAGATGTATCACGTTATCTGCAAAAATTCCTGATAGTCTTCTACCTGTTGTTAATTATTATTTCGCTATTATTTCGCTATGTCGTAAAGATGCAGAAAATACGTGTAATCTATAATAGATATGTCACGCTATCTGCATAAATTCCTGGTAATCTTCTACCTGATGTTTATTATTATAAACTATAATTTTGCTTTGTCGAAAAGATGCAGGAAAAACGTGTTATCTATAAAAGACATATCACGTTATCCGCATAAATTACTGGTAGTCTTCTACCTGATGTTTCTTATTCCAATTAATGCTGTATAGTACGCGTATTGTCATTTTTGAAATTTTTTTCAATAATGTAAAAATTTTAATACGAATACAGAAAATTCGCGTAGTCTGAAAGGGATTTAACACGATATCTGTATTACGTAGTATTCTATTATTTCCAATTTTTATTCAAATCTGAAAGTCGTCATTAAAATTATTTAAATATAATGATGAACCCAGTGGACGAACCTCCAGCTAGCCATTTTGGTTACCACAATACCTGAGCCCTCTATGTTATACGCTCCCTAATCTGGAACCATCGACCTTCCAGAATGAACTGAGCCAGCCGGGAGCGTTATTTCCGACATGGATCCAGAGATGCTTTCTAACCTCGGGGATTAAGGGGCTCCAGTTATGAAATAACCGCTATTTAAAAAAAAGTTATAATAATAAAGAACACCGAAGATATTTAAGTACCAAACATCGACAGCAACCGGTCAACCCAGTCGGGAAACTGGATGGCTGGATCCCGCGTTAACTCGTGAACAGGTGCCGTTTGAGGGTGTTCGTCGTTTGGATACTTGGGGGGAGGGAGACTTGTCAAGCTAACAGATGCAGATAAGAATAATTTTGTATAGACATAAAGAGACTCTGTAAATTTATTATGAAAAAAATATACCAGTGAAGTTTCTTGCCAGTTCTTCTTTATGAAGGTTTTTTCGAACTGGTGGTAGATCATGATTTATTTGACGTCAATAAGAACAAGTAATTGTCAATGTTGAGAAATAAATATTTCATTTCATTTCCTCCTCGTTACCCGTCAAACAGATGGGGGCGGCGACGTCAATGAAAAGTGCCAGTGCCTCCACTTCGGCGTTCACATTTGAATTCGGCGTTCAAAGCAAAATTCAACCAGCCCGGGACTCGGGACGTGTACCTGAATCAAACATAATTCAGGGAGAATCCATTACTTTTACGAGTATTGCCCTAAAATAACGACTAATGAAACGATTTTTAAATGGATAAAATGCTGTTTCTCAATGCCATTTAATGATAAAATTACACCCAAACATATTATTTTGTTGCATAGCGAAAAGTGAAAAACGAAATATGATAATAGCAATTAATAAATTGTTAAATTTAGAGGCTCTAAAACCTTGTTATACCTCAAGTGACCAGTTTATATCAAACAAATATAATAAATAAATATTTTTAGCGCCGAAACTCAACGGCGAAAAAAGGTTCGTACCTACTAAACAAAAAAATTTTATAAATAAAATCATACAATTTTGTAGAAAAACTACACTTCAAAATGGAAGCTTATAAAACAGCTTGAAATCATATCAAATCAAATCAAATGAATTTATTTGCGGAAAAATGCGTACAAATAGTGTTTAATTAAAATTGACAGTTCTACATTTTTTACTGTTAAACAGCGTTCAAATATCTACAAGAAGTTAATTTCAAAATGATTTACTATCTAAAAATTTATTAATCAATTTCGAAATAGTATTTACAAATATTAATATTTAAATCTTATAAAAATACTACAAAACATTATGATTCCTAAACTTATACATATAGATTCATTTAATTACAATTCAGTGTCTTAAAAATATTCATCAATTGTGTAGTAACATTTTTGTATCAATAAGTCATATATTTTTCGTTTATAGTCATTAAAATTTAAGTTTTTATAATTAAAGGGCAACTTATTATATATATACATTTAACAATAAACATACAATAAACATTTCTACTAAATAATGTTAATTTTCTAGGCGGCATACACAGTTTTTTACTCAAAATATCTTTATTTCTACTTCTTAAAATCATGACATTACCTAGTTCCTTAAAATATTCCTGAGCAAAAAGAGGCCTGCATGGATCTCTGAAATCTGCTCTACAAAGTGCTTTAACACATTTAACGTCTTTCTGGATGTCTACAGAATTTCCCCATAAAATTAAACCATAGCGCAAGATAGATGTAACATTACCATGATAAGCTAATTTTGCTGCTTGTTGACTTACAGTTCTTGATAATTTACCTATGACAAAAACAAATTTATTTAGTTTTGTACATAAATTACTTATATGTGGTTTCCAGTCACAATACTTATCTAGAGTTATTCCTAAAAACTTGGTGCTATCTACCTGCTCTATTTCCGTGCCTCGAGATGTGAACCGAATTACATCAGCTTTACTTCTGTATGTCTGGTTCTGAATTAATTCCCCATAATGGTTTCTTAGCTAACATAGATAAGAAAGATCATACCTACTCGTAACTATATTTGTTAATTACAAAAAATACCTACGATTAAAAATTCAAACGATACGTTTGAACCAATCACATACGAGTTTAACGCCATGCCGTATGAATTATCCGTTGCTCCGGGGGGTATTTACAAAAATTATGCGCGAAGTTATGAGTCACTTGTTGTGAATTTGGACAAAAATTTACTAGTACCGACAGTCAGTTGTACCTTCAAAATAAGTACAACTATGAGGCAAAAATTAAACTCCCTAAATTACTGTTAGAAGATTTAATCTGGTAGAAAAGTATAAGTAAATATACCATTTCCTGTTCAGTTACTTCACTTTATAAGATCTATACAGATGCATTCAGAACAGGCTGGGGTGCAGTATTCCAATACAAATAAATTTTATGGTTCTTGGAAACATAGTGAAAAAGAATATCATATATTACTAGCCGGTTTCTTAGGCTTCAAAAGTTCAGTATAGATATTCGATTTAATGTTTGTTTGCAAAAATGACGCATATGTAACTAGGTATCCTGAATCGGATGCAGTCACAGTCGATGCGTTTACGATTAATCGGGCCTCTGCGTATCTTTAACCATTTCCTCCATTATCCCTTGTCTTAAAATGTTTAAGAAAAATAATTGATTTGAATTGAAACAAAAGATTTAATTTACTCCCATAACAGCACCAAAGCAAAGCACTCCAGCCTTACCCTGGGTACCGCGAGACGCTCCGGGCGGAGTTCGCGTGGCGTGGCTGTCCGCCAGAGACCCTGACGTTGATGCTCGCTTTTCTGGCATCCATGACTATTTGTCAATACAATATCACGTTGAGGTCATGGTGGGAGTTCGTACGTTACGTAATACTGATATGTTCAAAAACCTGTTTAATTAGTTCTTTGTTTTTTTAATGAGCACTTTAATACGGGTTGTTCATTCGGTTCATTAGATTCAAACCGTTCAGCCTTGTCTCTATTGTTAGGCGAAGATATGGGCTCCTCATGGAGGCAAATCGTACAAGAAGCCTATAAATGAAACCAACTAAATCGAAGCAATCATTTTCTTGGGATCCAAATTAGTTCTTAATCAGCTTTCTCTGTGATATCCTTCCTTATATTACTTTAACTTTAGAAAAAATTACCAAAAAGTTACTGTTACATCGTTAGCCGTATGCACCGGAGTAGTGTATATATGGGGGTTCTGTATATTATCTATTCATTCATACCATCTATTTAATCACAACATCATACCATCTATTCAATCTGTTCATCTAAATCATTCAGTGTTCATTCATTCACCAGTACTATGACCTATTCAAACATTACATAATACCATCTAATGAATCATTTAATCTAGTCAATAACTTTCGAATTTTCATGATTCAGTCTATTCATCCAGTCCATTTAACAGTGTAAAGATCTATTGAACCCGTTCATGTACGGTCGCTTTCATATTGTATCTAGAGATCTATCCGTTGAAAACCACCAATATTGATTCATATTTTTATTTGAACTTTGCAACGATTACCAAATAACGAATCGTCATTGGTGGTTTTCAACGGATAGATCTCTAGATACAATATTGAAAGCGAGCGCTAGTCAATAACTTTTTTTACTTCCAAACTTTGTAATGAGAACAGTTTTACTAGCATCATTATTTTTATAATAATTTTAGTCTTATTCTACGAGAGGTAAACATTCGGTTGAAAATAAAACATGATTCGGTTAACATATAATTTTATTATCAGAACACCACTTATTTAAACAGATTACATTTTTTAAACCACAAATATTCTTATGATAGATACATCTATAGACATCATTACATTTGCTGTAAAGCTCATACAGGGTATAAAAATTTGGACACTTAAAATTTTCTAAGTTTATCACATTCACATTATAATCAACAAACATTTCCTTAATCCATTTTGCTTTTTCTTCACCTTTTACATAAATACAATTGTTTTCAAGTAGAGGTGAAATTAAAGGCTTATATTTTGAAAAACAAATAAATCCTTCTTTCCAATAAATATTTCTATTTCTCTCGATCCACCCAACCTGCCTCATTTCCTTTATAGTTAAATTATAGAAAGCGAATGGTGGTCTTATTAAAAAACTTTGTATTCCTTTATCATCCAGAATAGCTATTTCTTTAAGTATGAACTGATTTAATTCGGTTTTAAAACCTTGAACATCAACTATTAACTTCATGATATCTTGCGAACAATACTGCTGAGAGGTTTATATTCTATAATGCGATCGTTGATGATAAGACAAAAGGCACTCGTTTTGTCAGGAAAATCTTTATTGCTCTCTATTTCTAGTCTTACATCAACTGGGCCAGTTTTTAATGTTTCATTTTGCCTTGAACAGTCAATTACAAACAAAGGTGCCTTTTCTTTAAAATCAATAATATTAAGCAACGGGTCAACTGAAGCGTTGTAATAAGACTGACGGAATTTGATGTACATTTCATATAATATATGATATTTATCATTATCAAAATCAAGTTTTAGTGCATCATACGGATATGTTTGTGAATTTAGATATAATGAAACGTTCGTTAAGTTACAATGATTAAACAAAGAACAATTTCTATTCTTTAAATTTTGGTCGACTGTTTGAAGACCGAATATTACAAATCTAGGTTTCTCGAGTTGGGAGGTAGTCTTGATTGACCACGAATGCTTCTTTGTTTTAGGTAAAAGTGGATATTCATATGTATCCCAATTTCGAAATGCCATTTGTATTGGCTTATCTTTTTCTAACTGTTTCAAGAGTAGTAATCTTTCTCGATCAGATACTTTAATATGTGGTACACGCCATTGAATTCTCTCAATATTTACTAACACATGATCATTATTATTATCAAGTATAAGAGCATCAACATTAGATTTACATCTCGTTAGAATTAATTCATGTTTACAGTTTAATACGATTTTGTTATAGTCTTCAGCAAATCCTAATAGTTTACTAAGCGGCAATATAACATTAAAAAAACCATTTACAGATTTTGTTCCTTTCAAGTTCCATCCCCACAGAGCAGCCTGTTTACTTTCTCCCTCATTCATCGAGATGTAAGATTTGATTGTAGAAGTAATACCAACATGTCTAATACGATCGATTTCTACTCCATTTATCTCATACCTTATATCATGAAAAAGAAACGGTATAGGGTTATTGTTAAATTGAAACCCTTTTTTCGTAAGTTTTCCTGTGGTATCCTTCGTATATACTTCTATACATCCTTCAATGTAAATGGAACTGCTCGCAGGTAGTAAATAAATGTCTTGTTGATTAATCGGTATTCGTATTTCATCGTTTTCTTTGAAGCTATTAGTGTATGGAGTATAGGAATGAACTTCATAACTCTCAATAGAATTGTCAAAATGCGGCGCTTCATTAATTTGTAACATACTCATAGTGAAAATCCCAACTTTCTTAAAAATTCTTTATTAATCTCACTGAGAGCTGGTACAACGCGTGTGTGTTTACCGGAGTCGTGAATTGAACTATAACTTTTTGTTGGCTTACTCCCAATTTTCTTACTTTTTTTAATATTGAAATCAATCATATTTGATTACAATTTATATTGGTAGCACAAATAAATGCTGCTTGTCCATTCGAAGTATTAACTGATACTGATCGTTTAACGATTCAATCATACAATTTATTTCATATTAAAGCATACAGTTTTCAAGATATTTAAGACATAGATGACCACAGTTATATGGATGACTACCCTGATAATTGATATAGTTATACTGAATGTCACCCCCTACATATTTAATAAATTCTTTTGGTGGTTTTAGATCACCATAACTATCAAAGTATTCAATATAGTCATTTTTTTTAACATAAGCTACCCAATGTGTACCTTGATTTTCAGAGCTATCCAAATTAATTATACCACATTCGATTTTGTGAGGGTGTTTAGGTAGTTGATCTCTCATGAAGACCCCTCGAAAATATGGGATAGTTTTTGAATACCTCATTATATCAATATTGGTAAGAGGACGATCAGGTAGCTGTTTATTCAGTTTTTTGATGAAGTATAAATACCTAAACCACTCTTGTACGGTTTGAGCTGTAATCCTCCTCCTAAATGCACTGGCTCAAAACTTTGATTGAGTCTTTTCATCTCATTCCATGTTTTCTGTGCAGTTTGAAACGTTTTTACCATTCGCGCTATAGCAGATGTTTTTTTAACAAGAGCACCAGCAGCAGTTAATCCAGTAATGATTGGTATCAGTGGTAAGAATCCTCCGGTCTTTGGTAATGGTATCACGCGCGGAATTTTTACCTCTGAATCAGAAACAAGATCTTTAATGGCAGCAAACGCTAAATCTATGGCTAGTTTTTTACATTTTGGTTTTGCTTGACGAATATTTCTTTTTGCATAGGCAACAACATTTTTAAAACTTTTTTTAAGCCCCGATCCATTTGAAAGTTTCATCAACATTGCTTTATTAACAATATTTGCTGCAAGCTTTTCTCCTACACTCGCTTGAGATGATGATGATGTTCTTTTCTTTGCCATTTTCATTAAGATCTTATCTGCTGCGTGTCTGGCTTGTAAGTTTTTTGTTTTCATATATGCAATATCGTGTTGTTTACAATACTCATCAAGTTCATTAATTCCTTTGTCACCTCTGATAAGTCGCTCACGTAATCTTGTTCCTGGTCCACAATAGTTATAGCCTGGGAGATGTAACTCGAACGGTAGATGATTTATAATACTATTCACAAGACCTTTTCCTTTCATAGGTAAACGAAGAATGGTAAAATTTCAAATGTAATTTATAATATATTGGTTTTGCTTATCCAACTATTGTCCTGAGATGACAATCCTAACCATTTAACATACATTTTATTCCCCTTTTTCTTAAGAACTTTTTCTACTAAATACACGTCAGGATTTTTGGTTTTCTGAAGCTCTTGCGCATAAAATGTTCCTTGAATTTTATTTTTTCTTGAGTCTTCTAGCAAATAAGTTGCTGGATTGGTATTCTGAACCACGATTATTTTAAATAACTCAGTCGACCAATTTGGAGTGTAGCCTTTCTCAAAATTTGCTTTATGCTTACTTATTCGCACTACATCGCCGACAACAAAAGTACATTTTCTTTTAACTTTTGGTTTATTTAGTATGTTGTATCTTTGCATCACAATGTGTTTCGTATGTTTATTTACTTTAACCGGACACATCTGAATAGTCGTATGCTTGGTATGATTGTAATTATTCACAACTTCGTCTAAAGTTCCATCAATCCATTTAAAGTTTCCCTTCAAACTAAACTTTTTGTAAAGTTTGTTTTTTATAGTACGTATTACTCGTTCCACTATCGAAGCCTTTTTAATAGAATATGTTGAATAATGATTTATTGAATGCATCTGCATAATTTTCTTAAAACTTTCATTATAAAATTCCTTACCCCAATCTGTCTGCAAATTCAAAGGGACTCTGCCATCACATAAAATTGATTGAAAAGCTTTTGTAACCGAATCTTTAGTTTTATTTTTTAATGGTTGGACCCAAACATATTTAGAAAAACAATCAATCACAATAAGTATAAAATTAAAATTAAAATTTATACTCGATATCTTTTGCATATCTATTAAATCAGCTTGCCATAGATCATCTATATCTTTGAGTAGAACACATCTGCGAGGAAAATTTACTCTTGCATTTTTATGTATTTCGGTCACCACATCTTCTTTACTCATTTTTAGCTTGTTTCATCATTCACAGCTATTTGACAACTAAACAACTTTTAATATCACTATGCTTTTTATGATTTTATTATATTTGCTTCTTGCAGTTCTTCTATGATTGATATTATTTCATTATCTTGATTAGTATTTCCAGCTTGTTTGGAAGCAATAAGAAGTTTCAATCTTTCAACTAGCTCATTAGGATCATCCCAATAGATGAAATCAGTATTTTTTCTATATCTTTTCAAAACATTTATGTTGCCACCAACTTTTTTAGTACTCTCAACTTCCGAGGCTATGAACATAGGTTTAATAATTTGTTTATATTTTTCACCTTTGTCTCCTTTTAACTGACCTTTATGATCATAGTCACGCTTATGAGCATTCGTTTTTATCAAAATGTTTTTATAAGTGTTTCTATCATTTTCAGTAACTAGTTCTAGATTCGGTTTTTTATGTAATAATACTTCTTTTAGTCCTTGAGTCAATTGATATTCATCGTTATCAATCTTGATTCTACATGGTTCCATGTCACCATCGACTGAAGCAATTATCTTAACCGGAAAATTACCCATCATTAACTGATCACCTACTTTCCGAACTCCGAATGGAATATTTATATCGTAGAGACTATTAAGATATTTTTTTGTAACAGATATGTCTTTCTTATTGATATTATCTGCATCACTATAGTATTCTGAGCCCGAAGCAAATTTCTCTGAGTGTAAATCATCATCCAATGATTGTTCATGTACTCTATATGGTGTAGAGGTTATTGCATCATCTAATTTGACAGGCACTCGTATAGCGCTCACATTAAAATCACAGTTCATATTACTTTGATTTGATTCTATCATTTGTGATAAAGGTTTGGTAACTGGCTTAAATATTTTATTGAGTTCATAGTTGTTTTTATCTTCAATATCTTTTAACTGTTTAAGTTTATTTTTAATGATGTCTGATGACATGATTATTTGTTCTTTAATATTGAGACTCATTTTTGTCTTGCCTCTATCACTTATTTATCACAAATGATAACATTCTATTTTAGGATAAGTATATAAAGGTGTCAAGATTTTTTCTATAACGACCTTTATTTAATTCTGATTCTTTATTTAAAGTTAAAAAATTATGCCTTTCTCGCCAAACATTTTGACAGATTTCTCTAAATTCATTCCATGACATATCCGAATTGACGTGCTCATTGTATACATGTTTCAAGTTGACTTCATCTTGTTTGAAGAGTAATAACAAATTTGCATTATCACGAATCAGCTGTTTTGGAACTTTTGAATATGTTTGTGAGAGATAAAAGCAATCGACTTGACTATGTCTTCCCATGGCAAAATAATTACGAATGTTAGTCTGATTTTCACAAACCACATCATCAAAAATTATAATTGTGTTTGGTAACACATTATTCGGATGTGTAACTTCGCTGTCATCACGCAACACATTGTATTTTACTTCAGAAACCTTTGAAAGCACTTCTTTAAGATAACAATATTTACTTTGAAATGGAGTCTTTGTATATAAATACAAATTTTTGAATTTTAGCCCGTTTTTATGTAATAGCAAAGTAATCATCACATTAGTTTTACCACAGTTAGATGGCCCGCAAATTAAACACCGTATACTATTTGGTAACAATTCACTATGTCTTATGGGCTGTGATCTCTCTTCAATACCAATAAGATTGATGTCCAAGCTTAGCGGGTGCTTTTTAAGCTTCATTATTAACAAATGAACATCATTGCTACTTGATTGTCATTTTATAGTATTGTATCAGTTATAATCTAATAGGAATAAAATAAAACAGAAATTGGAAAGTCATATAATTTTTTATTAACATATTACATATATAATTTCTTATATCTATTTAATAGCTACATGTAAGCATAGTGTCCCCAAGCTACAGTATCAATTTGATTTGGTAATATTTGACGTTTATCATCATTTCTATTTAATACTAACTTATCTACTTCTTGGGAATACAAATTATGTTTTAAAGACTTAATCATATTCATCTTAGATCGTAAATCTTTGTCATAAAATAAACAATCTGAATAATGTTTATGATTCAAAGATTTCGTTACAGACTTAGATACACCTTTAGCCTTTTTAATCTCCTCACTAGTACTCTTTATGAAGTAAAGTTTGGCTCTTAATCCTACAAACTCAGTTATTAATTGACCTCCCATTTCATCCTTGAATAAACCAGGTATTTTGTTGTTGACTCTTGGGATTTTATATGGATTATTTTTTTCAAAATTACTGGTATCAAACTCTTGAATGTCATGTTTTATGTCTTCATACACATCATCTGTTTTAACTAAATATAGCAGACTATCTGTATCAGTATAACAAAGTTTCACATTTTCTCCATACTTTTGTTTAATAAAATTATAATGGAATTGATACATATGTAATTTTGCATATTCTAAGACTGTAAATCCTACATATATTGGTTTATCTAGAGTTATTTTATCTAAACTTAACTGAATAGCAAGAAAATTTTCTGAGAATATTGACACAGATTTAAAATTCGGTTTAGCAATTAGTTTTCGAGCACCGACACATTTATTTGTTAAATTATTATTATCCTCCCAGTGAGATACCAGTTTAACATTAACTTGTTTTCGCTTGTTCTCTATAGTTTTTCCAAAGACTGAATTATTTAACAATTTGAAAAAATCCTTTTCAAATTCAGATTTTGAGGCTTGACGCAAACTTGTATTCAATTCTATATATTTCTTTAGAAAATATTCTTGTCTAAAGGTTATTACGCGATGAATCTTTTTTAATCGTAATCCTTGTTTTAAACATTCTTTTAAATAAGTATAATGAATAACGTAAAAAGTTTTATCTTTAAGAGTTGCAACTAATTTTGGTGATTTACTACCTGGTGGAATGAGTTTCTCAACAGCAAAGGGTAAGTCACAATGTGCATCATGTAAGTGATAAGGATACTCTAAATCTACTTCTAGGATAAATCCGAAATCACTGTCATCTGAAATAGTCTCAATATTTAGACATCTAATTTCTTCAGACGATAAAAATCTAAAATCTGATATCGGAATTTTTTTCATCATAGCAAATCCATATAGGTTGTTAGAATCAAGATATATAAGAAAGCTTGATGGTTTTGAACAATCAAAATTTGGTAAGTATTTATTATTCGCTTGAGCATGTCTCAATGTACATTGTGCCAAACCTCCTCGAACTCCTTTTTCTAACATTTGATAAATTTCAAGATCATGTACCAACTCTAATCGAACATCGGTATAAAATAGCATTGCATCCCAACTGAGCCCCGGTGCGGTTACATAATAGGCTGGGTCAAGCTTATAGTGCTGTAAGCTCATAGTTCTAAAGTTCTCGAATACATCAGTCAATAACAAAACGTCACATTTCAAATATAAATCAGTGTATTCACCCATGTCGCTTATACCAAATTGTTTCCAAACATTTTGCGCATGTGTATATTCACTATCAGATATATGCTGTTTAGTTAAACTATTATAAAAGTTATGTTTCGGTGGTAAACATTTTTCCTCATATTTAGAGAAACTATTCATGTAGTCATAAGGATAAATGCCTTTCTTTCTCATCAATACAAATTGACTGGGAATAGTAAAAAAATTTGAGGTGTGTATAAAATTATCATCATTTAAGCTTTTACTTAATTTATCTAGACTTGCACTTAAAAATTGAAATGAATCAATAAATTTCACATTCACACAAGATTTGTTCTCATTTATTGTGAATGATTTCGTGATCGTTATGTAATTTTCTTTAGTCTTTGGTATAACATTAATTGAACCATCATATTTCGATAGTTCCATTATGAATAAATGTAAATCATAGCCAGATAAATTATGAAATACAACTGGTACAAATGGACATATTTTATAATTGAGGTTGCAATATGAATGAGCTGCGCCTCTATACTCGCCGGTCATGTGATCATGATCACGTACTTTATCACCAAACAATAAATGTTTACAAATATGACAGTGAACGCTTGAATCATATTCATTTTGCTGTGTTTTACTTAATTGTGTCATTGGTTTAGCAAACGAAATTAAATCATTAATATACTTCACATCTTCCATCAAATGTTTAATAAATTCTTTAGGTGCATCTAAGCCTCGATAGGAAACCAATTTATTTAATGAGTTGTCAAATGTACAACAAACATAATAAGCAAAGCATGAAGGTTTGTGAATCTTAAATTTTATAGTGGTCGTGCTCTGCGAATCGTCTGAATAGTTTTCTAATAAACTCTCAAAATCAGCGTATATGATAAAAGGAACCTTTTGTTGTCTCTCGAAGTGTTTAAACATTAAATGAGTATTAGGCTTTGGTATTAATTCTAAAACTTTGGAACAATAATGATTTCCATATTTTTTTTTGCTACTGAAACATTGTAAACATGATTCACACAAATAAACATTACCTTTATGCTTTGTTATTTGTCTTCGCACTAACTTAACCAAATTTTTTATTAAACAGTAGTGACCTTTTTCATAATTTTCGATAAATAGTAAATTAAAATGATTAATTCTTTTTTCAGCTGTTAAATACAAAGGTCCAGTTACATATTTATTTTTTTTGTCTAAACCAAAAACATTTATGCTTATATTCAAGTTATTCTTTTCAAAGATCTTTATATCTCGATATGATGGAGGAAATTTCATGTCAGTTATATTAAACACATTTGAATAATGAGGATAGGAGCTGCATTTATTCGGGTTATCAACACATGGATAAAGCCCAGCTAAAATACTCCAAAGGAAACAAAACTCATCATCATTTTTAACATTCATACAGCTTTTAGTATTAGATACGCGAGGTGGTAGTTTTATATATGTACCTCCTCGCAAAGCACAATACTTATTTAAATTGATTTCTAAATGACTGAGTGATAAAAATGTCCAACCGGACGTAGAGTGTTCAAATTCAGTAAGTTTTCTTTTGATTGTATCAATAGTTTTTATTCTAAATATATCTTTCAATTCATTAATATCAGTTATAATTTCATATTTGGTATTAAATGATTTCAATTGCTTTTCTAGAGTCTTTGGTAATAAATAAAATGCATATAATTCAAATTGTATCTTAAGACATCTGTGTTTTTTTAAATTCATTTCTATAAGTCTATAAATATCAGTTTCATAGTCATATAAAAAATTCTCTGGTATACAATAATTTTTATTTTCAGCTTTCAAACGATAACTTATTACACGATTATTAAATGCTGTATTAATTATATAAATATTGTCAAACTCGCTCATAATCAAAGAATTCAATTTATGTAATTCAGTTTTCAAATGATACTGATATTTATTTCTCATTATTCTTATATCACAATTATCACATTTAACTATTTCATTTTTATTGAGAGGATCTCGGGTAGGGTCTATGCTGATAACTGTAAAGAAAAAAACATTTGCTAAATATAAAAGGTATATTAAATATCAACACATTATAATAATAATATAATATTAAGGAAAATATTATTTACTTTCGCACACCGAGTTAAAGTTACTTAGTCTAGCACACTACATTGATATAAAAGTGTTTAGACATCTTGTTACTGCATGCTAAAATTTGAAGTAAAAATGTTAGGTGTGCCTCGGAATTCCTTCCTGGCCACCAGTACTAGATTGGCAAGATGTTGCCAAAGATCGGTGTCCATGTCCGTCCTAATCTTTAGGCTGGAAACCGAGTGACGCCATCTATTAATAGGCATCACATGCTCGATGTCCGCGGACCTATACACTTTTACCTCAATGTAGTGGCTGCCTTTCTTGTCTGGTAAAACCTGCTTCGACAGGCCGCTTGCCACTCTGTTTATGAATATCGATTGCAAAGGTGGCAGTGTTGGAGTTGGAGTTGGTGATGGCTCAGAGTCATCCTCACCCTCACTATCCGTCCCGAAGAGATCGTGAGATGTGATTTTCACGGGTGTTATCGGTGCGATAGTTGATGATTTTTTCTTGGATCGATGAGGGGTCGGAGTGTGTTTTTTCGACACCCCTTCGTCTCCAGACACCGTCGTGTGTGATCTGTTAATAAATTGAGAAATGTTGTTAACATAATGTAAATACCTATGAGTTCTTTTACTCTAAATCAAATATTATAACATTCATGATTCAAAAATACCTATGAGTTCTTTAACTCTAAATCAAATATTATGACATTCATGATTCCAAGAATAAACCTGCAGATACAATAAAAACATGTAATACTCACTTTTTTTCATTTTTCTCTGCGTCGTTTCTTTCGTGGCTGTTTTCTTTCATCCTCTTTGACGCCCGGTGTTCCGCGCCCCGGGAACTCGGTGAATGTAATCTGTGAACAATTGAAAAGCTATAAATATTGACTCAACTACGTTGACGAGTTAATGAAAGAAATAAAAGTGAGGAAAAAAAATAGTTTTAATGTATCTTACCTCTTTGTAGTTTCTTTTTTCTTTTCAACCATTTTCACCTCGTCGTCTGAAGGAGGAAACACCTCATCAAAGAGCTGTGGCATAGATCTAGACCTATAAAAAATTATGAACAAAAATTAAAAATATAAGTTTACTTAGGTGAATGAATATATAAATATATTTAAAATAAGAATACTTACATATTGACAGTTGAGAATTCTTCAGAGTTTGTAGTTTGATTGCCTGTATTGCTTTCGCTAATGAAAACCTGTACGGAATCATCTGATTTATATTGAAAGAAAAATTAAAGTGTGCGTAACATATCGACAAGAAACTTGCTTGTGCATAATAGCTGACTTTGTTAAAAATCCATTTTAAGAACACTAATAGATATCGGTAACATCTAATTAGGAAAATCATCTACACTAATATTATAAATAGGAACGTTTTGATTTTTTTGTTTGTTTGTAATAATAATGTATGTACTTAAACAATACTGAATCGATTTTAAAAATTCCTTCACCTGTCGAAAGCTAACAGCACGTGACATAGACCGATATTCACGCTGGTCCGCAGATTTAGATCGACGCTTTCGCGGATGAATCCACGGGCATAACTAGTAATTCACAGTCGTGAAATTATATCAATTTTTACTAATGGTTTTACAGTTTTTGCCATGGGGATTTGGTTGCACTAAATATGAATTTGAACATGCTTTGAAAAATAGTTTTTGAGTAGGTATCGATTAATTTATTATGAGGTATTCAAGTAAATCATAGTACCTAATAATTTACCTGCCTGTCTGTTTATTTTCATTCTTACTAACCGTGAGGTGTAATAAATGGAATAAGACCTAAGTGAAAGTAGACATCAATCAGGAATACTTTATTTCTGAAGTCGGTTAATAAATAAGAATAAAGAGTTTAGGTGTTTAATGAGGAAGTGCGAAGCAGACCACACAGCGCGCGACGTAGCCGTATAAGGATGTGTGAGCATTGTATTACAAAACTTATTCTTGCATTGACTAAATAATTTCATGTTCGATTATGAACTTTATAAACGATATATGTGAGGTATAAATAAAATATAATTATCAAGTAAATCCTCAAACAAAAACAGAATTTACGAGCGACTACACTTATTGTTCAATGATGTCCGTGAGTAATTAATCAATAATCTTAATATAATATTCTTAACTTAGTATCTATTCAATTTTAACCTTTTTTATCTTACTGTATATTTTTAATTTCAGGATAGCGAGAGTGATTTATTCAACTTCCTTCCTAACGATGTACGAGGCTCATCTATGGATATGCGTAATACTGGAACACTGAATCTTGTTGGCCCCAGCAGTAAAAAACAGAAAACGGACTTAACTACATTTTCTTATATAAAAAAACCTAAACGGGGTGTGAAAGTAATTAGAATTGAAATATACGATGCTGCTCAATTCCCTGATGTTGCCGGTTCAATTTGTACGTGTGATGCGGAATTATGTGTACAGCATGTCGTGAAAAATATTTTACTCGATGACATTTATAAATCAGTTAAAGAAATTGCGGAAAAAATTTCGTCCACTATATATATATAAACGAATCGTTGAAACTGTAACCTGTTTAAATAAGTTGTATTCTTATTAAAAAAAATATGTTAACTGAATCATGTTTTTAATTTTCAACCTCTATAAGTTAAGACTAAAATTATTTTTTAAATAATGATGATAGTAAACTGTTCTCGTTTAATAATATAATAATAATTTATTTATTCATATCCAGACATATACACATCACTAGAATTACAAACTTATAAAGTACATAGTTTTTTAAAAATAACATCCTAGTAAAATTAAGTAGTATTTAGGTGAATAGAGACTTCAATTCATCTGAAAATGAGATTCATAGCAGGTAGAAGGTATTTTATCACAACGAAGAGTAGATAATATATGAAATCTGAATTGGTAGATCGTAGCACCGTTGAACGCAGTCGAGTCGCTGTGTGAGCATGAAAATTCGAAAATTATTGGCTAGATTAAATGATTGATTAGATAGTATTATGTAATGTTTGAATAAGTCATAGTACTGGTGAATGTTTTAGATGAACAGATTGAATAGATGGTATGATGTTGTGATTAAATAGATGGTATGAATGAATAGATAATATACAGAACCCCCATATATACACTACTCACCGGCATAGGGTTCAGACATTAAATTAGAAAATATAGTTTTTGCATCCGTACACATAATCATACATCATTAAAACTAGAGCCCCAAATCGTAAACAAGCTATGCCAATAACCTTGCCAATCTTTAAAAATAACATAATGATATGACCTGTATCGACTCTAAAAAATTATATTTTTTGTGACGAAAAATATTAAAGCTTCGGAGCTGTTTGGAACATGAAAGGCCCCTCACAGAGCCGCGTCGAGTCAGATGCTAAGTCGGTGGATAAAGCCGACGCTAGGTACGAGCGGCGTTGACATGAGTGTGTTCAGCGCACACAGCACGCGGCACGTGCTCAGTGTAGGTTATTTGAGAAACGGCTGGGTGGACTTAAAACTCTCAGGTCTTTACAAGATTTTACCATAAACCTATATTAGACCCACTAAACGACTTTGTCTTGTCCGTACTTAATAAAAGTACAAACCACCCAATATCTCCCGATAAAGAGATTAATTAAAATTAAATTATTCTGTTTATTGATTTAATTAATTTGGCAATCACCAAGTGTATAATAAATGCCTAAAGATTACTGGATTCTTAAATTATGTACTAATTACGTAATTACTAATTATGTCTTAAGTTATAAGGAATTTAATGAATAAACGTATTTAAATAAATTATAATATGTAAAAACAAAAGAAAACAAAACTTAGTCTCTAAAAATCTACCTGTTTAATTATATATATACTATCTGAAGAATGAAGCGACGAAATATAACAGATGTTTAAACGAACTTCCAAGTGAAGTTCCATCGCTATTAGAGTCGCTTCATTCGAAGATATATAAAAGACCCGTCCCTCCTGGAACCCATATAAAAGTTTTGTTTTGATCTCTAAAAAATGAAAACTTGCCGGGACCGGGGTTGATTAAGTAAAAAGACGGATAGTTTTTTGAATAAGTCAAATGACATACTCTAAAACTGTGCGAAGTTACCTAGTATCTTAAAAGGACTACCTGTTTAATTATATATCTTCGAATGAAGCGACTCATATAATAGCGATAGAACTTCACTTGGAAGTTCGTTTAATCATCTATTATCCCTAATACTCGCTTAGTTCAAAGTGATAATTTTGCTGACGAATAAATGTAAACATATTTCAATATACTTGTGTTTATTAATATAGTAACGCTTAAACGTCAATAATTTTCCATCGTAAATTTGTGAATTCCATTCAGATAGCAAAAGCGTGAATTGCAAAAGTTGCTCTGTCCCATTGGAAGTCTTACGTAGGAGAACGTGACTCAATGTCGTATCAGAAACTAACTACAAATTCAATATGTCGGTGATTGTATTTTGCAGAATGGCAAAATTTATGTTAAAAAGTCTATAAGACTCGCAATCAAATTAAACATTTTATGTTTAAATAAACATTGCAATTAAAACGCTCACTTACCAACACTTACCAACTTTTTTAAATCATAATATATAACTTTATTGCCAAACCAGTCACAAAATAATAAGTCTAAAAAAAAAGAATGACAACGTGGGTGCCCTTATAAAGAAAACAGTGATATGTTTCCACGCAACCCTGAAATTTAAGTTTTATATAGAGTGTTTCGGCGAAGATTGTACATACTGTATGTTAGGGGTTAGTAGAATATCTATTTTTATTAATAAAAATATATGACATTTGAATTCAAAACTCAGGCCTTTGCTTTTTTTTAATTGCTTTGAGCGTAGCGAAGGTACTTAAATTGCAATAATTTTAAAAGTAGCAGCGTTATCAAAAATTACTGGATGATTGCAGGTTACGATCGCGGTGTTCATGCCGACCCGTAAAGCGTTCTTTTAAATAGTAGTCCAGGATAGGGTTGTACAGTAGGTATTCCGTACTACAAATTAAGTATGCAAGTGTTTCTTCGAAATCGAATTAGGAGCCCATTGAGCTTTGTGTCTCTTGTGCAAATATTTTAGTGGCGCTCAAGCTTGTTAAACTGCTTTTCTCTGAGATGGAGATAGCTAATGATAGCGCAATTTTGATAAGATTACGTTAGAGCAATTGTTGGTTGGGTAAAGCAATTTTTTGGTATGGGTAGAAAATAGCGATGTCTCCCTGAGGAGCCTTCTGCAGAAAACCTTGCAACTTACAATGTGGAACTCTATACCTAATACTAATACCTAACTTTTTTCTACGACGCAACAGCATGGAATATGTATACCATAAAAAAATATAGGTCCTATGAAATGAAATGAAATAAAATGAAATATTTATTTCTCAACATTGACAATTACTTGTTCTTATTGAAGTCAAATAAAACATGACTCTACCACCAGGTCGGAAAAACCTTCGTGAAAAAGAACCGGCAAGAAATTTCACGAGTATATATTTTTTTTCAAAATAAATTAACAGAGTCTCTTTATGTCTATACAAAGTTATTCTTATCTGCATTGGTTAGCTCGGCAAAGTAGCAAGTCTAATATTATGTCACTGAGATCACCCGTTCTGGCAGTGGCGGTAAGTTTGGATGTAGCGAAGGCCTTTGATCAGTTTTGGCATTATGTACTGTTATCCAAGCTTCCATATTACGGACTTTCCGAGAGGCTTTGCCATAGGACCACCAGTTTCATCAATGCTCGAAGCGTAGGAACAGTGGTTGATGGTTCTTGTTAGGACCCTATGGCCGTTAATGCTGGTGTTCCACAAGGCTGTGTACTTTTCCACTCTCTGTTTATACTGCATAATGATGACAAATTAGTGGTACACATTGCTATGCGTATGACAGTGCAGGCAACGCACTGTACTCTGGGTGAAACAACACCTAGAGGACGTTAACACGTTAACGAGAGTGGAATCAAACTGAAATCGGAATGGGGTATTTTTTTCTAATTTATTCCTTCGAAGACACAAGTCTGCCATTTACCATTGAAAAAACGATATTTAATTCATCTTAAAAGAAGGTCGAATTTTTCGGCGTCGACGTGTCTGCTGGCGTGCAATTCCTCATTCGTCATTTGGTTTGGAGTGCTTCATAAATGTAAGCGGTACTTCCGTCCGGAACATCGCCTTCGACTTTCCAAATCCTCCTAAAGAGAACTTTTGCAAATGACCTCTGGGCTGATGCGCCTCAACACTTATTCATTCATGGTCTTCATTAGACCGTGTACACCGTAGAATGATCAGATTTGTCACTGACTGCAATAATTCCGTCAAATTAGACCCATTGGCCCTATGCACATCTTTCAGCGTATTCAAAAGGATAGGTATATTACGGGAAATGCTCAAAAGAGTTGTATAGATTGTTGCCAGCCGCTTTGTACCGCCAACATATGAACCCACCAAACGCTCAAACTCCATCCTCACCATCTGGACGATTGGCGATTGGCCACTACAGAACGTTTTACGCGAAGCTTCCTACCACGTACTCTTAAGCTCTGGAACACACTTTCATAAGCAGTCTTTCCGCCCAGTACATTTACATTCACACATTTACATTACATTCAGGCCTTCAATAAAAAAAGCCTACACTTTCCTCAAAACCGAACGTGGCCGGAGTGACCCACGTGCTCGTTTGCTACTTATGTCTTGTTATGTTATAAAACAATATTTAGTACTACCAACGAGAATAACCTGGGTTATATTGGGTTTAAGTTTTAGAACATGCTTATAACTCCACTCAAGAATACACGACATATCTTCGACTCATATTTCTTTCCCATCTAAACTATTGTGGTTAAATATTAAAAGCATTCTTTTTAAAAGTGCGAGTCAAAGATACCTTAAACTTAAGGACGTGGATGAAATTAAACTTTTAATGTTACTTACTAATCAAAATTACTGTTGTTAACCTCATACTTCACAAATTGAAAATAACTGTTCACACAATAAATACTTATTTCTGGAACTAACCTGGTTTTATATGAAAGTACTTGTAACAATTTACAAATTAGTTCCGTATTAACTATGGTAATTGATACTTCAAAGTGCACATTAACACTAAATGATATAAATTAACGAACATGTAAGAAAAGAACTAATCACTTCGCGATGTTTAGCTAAACTCTTGAGTTCGTCTCAATCTGTGATATTGCAAGAGATGAATTTACAGAACTAAGTTTGCCTGGTTACGTTTTGGGCACGGTCTCGTTACAGGCTGCTTCTTTGAAAGTTTCAGGTATTCTTTACTCAAACGATAGTGTAGTCAAAGGGTGACCGCACAGCACAATAATCGTTAAGTCCTTTAACAACGTTTGTAGCTGCCCAACTAACACGCAATCCACCTGACGTTAGGTGACATATGTGCCACGAACATCATTCATTAAGGGTTTTTATATTTTACATTAGTTCTATCACTGTGGTAACTGTAATAGAATATCGATTAAAGAATCGTTGCCAAGTAATTACACTGGCTGTTTCTTCCCTTCGACCGGAACACCGCCACGTGAATGTGCATATTAAATGTTGGTTCAGCAGGGAGGGCTCCAGCACCGCCCCAGACGAGATTTTAGCAACAGATACTCTACTACCACTAAATGCTACGGCGACGCTGTTCCCGCGTTACAAGCCTCAGCACACTTTATATCTCTCTCGCTCTAATTAAGCGTCATCTCAAGACGCGAGGCAGAGATTACTTTCTGTACCGAAACAGTATTAATGTCTAGATCTTTCCCAACCTCAATATCAGGTGCGCAGCCGTCTTGAATGAAGTTTTTGGAACGGACCTAATGCTAACCTGAGGTTGTCATCAATTTCAGTCAAAATCGGTTTCGGCTTCACAGTAACTCGGTTGACGTCCTCGTGTAGACCTTCCAGCAAGTAGCGCAGGAATTCCATAAGTTCGCTCAAAAGGGTCCACTTTTGCAATCCCTCACTAATCTCATTGACGAAGTATTTCAATTTAAAATAATTTTAATTGTATCAATACGGTATTGAACATCACATTCTGATCATGTGCCGTCTTCAGTGCTATTTTATTTTTTACATTAGGAACAACCTTGTTCGTCTAGCTAAGCACCGAACCAAGCGTTTGAGAAAAGGGGCAACATGGTATGAAAAATAACTTTCCTTTTTACTACTCGCTTACTTAAAAGGTTTAGGTTCTTACTCTCGATATATTTTTACAATATAAATGCGATAAGAGGCCTACCCGATTTATTTAAGAATCAATCCAAATCTCATTATTAGAGTCTGGCCAACTGGAGCAGTTTGGAGTCTGGCAATGTAGGAGATTTGTTCACATAATAACTAGCAATATCTTTCACTGTGGTACTAGATTCATTCAAATTGGGTAATTCTGGTTGTTGTAATTCAGAAAGGTGATTGGAGTGTTCTTGTGGTAAACACGTATCTGTCTATGTGTCACAATGTGAGCGAGTTTAAAAGCGCGCAGGTATGGTTAGCATCAAAAAACATAAAAAAAGAAATGTCATGCATATCCTATTTACTATCCATTTTATTCAAATGATAAATAAAATGCACCAAGAAATTATTATGAATTAATGACAAACATAAAATCGTAACCAAAAAACTACATGTATTTTTTTATTTCTAAATGATTGCACGTAATAAGGTTGGTGTAGCTGTCAACGTTGGTCAATCCCTCAAACATTACACTGTGTACTTCGGTCTAGCTGTTTGTTTTTGGGTCATGGTTATTTGTATTTGTTTGTGTATGTTTGTTATGGGTTCTACCTAGTTTGCGGTATGGTCATCATTAACACAAGCTCTGCTTACTTTGGGGCCATACAGTTGGTGTTTTTAGTACTGAAATTATAAAAATATAAGTACATGTCCAAAAGAAATGGAATAGCGTACCCAGTCGAAGTTCAATTAGACCAGTGGAGATTTAAAATAAAATTATGTGGAGGCTCCCAAGACAGGCAGGATTTTGAATAGTTTTAACGATAAATTGGAAAGTTCAGTTCTGGGTTCATTTTTTTCTCCTAGTCTATATAAATGATATACCCTATATGGTAAGCAGGAATCACGACATTGTTTTGTTGCTTATGATACATAATACATTTTTTGAAAGTAATAGATAAGAGACCAATTTTAACGATGTAAACAATGCTCTACGTAATGTTGTGCAGTAGTTTAATGTACGCATAATCTACCATTTATTGACTAAAAAAATGAAACGGAATGTGAGAATTCAAAATATAATATTATATACGAGAAAACCCGTTTCTATAATCCTATCTAACAGCAAATGCCAAAATTCTGTCATCAATAGACAATTTGCCTCATATATTAGCGCTGTGAGCGCTGTAATCGGCAAACGGAACGCAGCAACTATGATGTGACCACAGATCTACGATCCTAGATAGAGACAATGCCCCGCTAGGTAGGAGGAATAACGTACTGTGACTGGAAAACATTGAAACAAATAAAGAATCACTTCCTTTTATAATGCTGTCGTCGGTAGTTGGGAAAGTCTCTGCGTTGGAGAGACTTGGAGTTAAAATATTAATATCTCCACATTTCTCTAGAAATGTATTTATGTCAATAAGAACTTACTTAGAAACGTTGATTGGAAGAAAATGAAACCACCCTTTTTAAATAATAATATATTCAATAATCTTTTACAATAAGTTATACAAATATTCTATAAATAGTCTAAAATATAATGATTAACAAAGAGCACCATTGATGATTGTAACGAGGTGGGATATGAGAATCATTTACTGTATAAATGCCATCAAATCAAAAGAAATATCGACTTTATTCAATAGGGAATAAGTTATTTTTCCATGTTCAAGAAACAGATTATAAAATTATTGTATATAATACCAACTCGTTTTCATAAAGTTATCTAAAATGACGTAAGTTATGTAAAATTAAAATACCGCTTGGTGTTAAAACCGCAGTCGTTACATTGTGAAAAGGCACATTCGCGCTATCAGATCGATCGCTCGAGAGCGGTCAGCGAGAGGTTTTTGTCTATATAAACCTTTAGATATGTACAATTTAAATAATGTATTAATCTTAGTAAGTAAAACTTAATCTGTTATTGCTTGACGATACACGAAAAAATTGTAAAAAAATGACCATCGGTAAAATATTAAATGTTTAAACATTACTATCAATATATTGTATATTAAATACTCTCGGGAAGCATTAGTACTGTGACAAGTCGAAGGACAAGCTAGCGATAATAAAGTTTATTTTTTACTTGATTATAAGCAACACTCTTTCTTTAGAGGTTTTCTTAACATCTCAAGTATTAAAATCATCGAGAGTGCCGTTAGCGCTAGTTACCTTAATTAAGCTTTTTGACAATTGGAAATATTGAAACTCAACTTTTTTCATATTTATTTTTATACCGATTTCGAAATCAGACTTTTTTTATAACTTTTAAAATGAGAATGTTTTCAAATGTTTGGAAATATTTCACTACATGAAATAAATTCAGTAACAGTTTGTAATCTCCACCATATACAAGATTAAACATTTATGGACATTCGACTCGGACGATCGAGCTCGCTCGACCAACTTAATAGATAAACAAACAGTGTCAAGGTAAAATACCCTCCCAGTACCACTTACACAATACATATAAATAATAATTACTTATAAGTTGCTATGTTTGAAAAATAAATAAACCTCTGGCTACGTCCTGATACATTTTCTCTTCCTGTTTCCTGTTCCGGTGACAGCTGTTTCAGTTCAAATGAATATGTATGTGATACTTAACTTCTTTTACTTATTGTAAGGGACGATATAACCTTAGCACTAATACAGACTTTATTTGTAATTATTACGTATACGAATGACAACCAATTTGAGCCTGTCCCAAATATAATACTTAAAAAGACGTAATCACATTTTTTGTCTCTCTCACTCATACTTGTGAAGACGAAATATTGAAACGTACTTTGAAAAGTTAGCCATTTCCTTGCCAAATCAAGGAAACAAAGCATCGTTGCTGCAACCATATGTCACCATATATCGTTACCGAGCTCCGTGGCCTGCCTGGCCTGCGCGCGCCGTGGCCTGCGCGCGCCGTGGCCTGCACGCGCCGTGGCCTGCACGCGCCGTGGCCTGCATGCGCCATGGCCAGCACGCGCCGTGGCCTGCACGTGCCGTGGCCTGCACGCGCCGTACTCACAACAAAACGATTAGTATTCTTCGTGTCACATGACATCTCTTCGTAAGTTGATATTGTAGCATTTTATACTTAAGCTAGCATTCGCCATTAACCCTTAAACCCTACCCGGGGGTCCAGTAAACCCAAGTGTTTCATTTTTTGAAAATATTTTGGCGGAAACGAAACGCACGGTCTCGCGACTCAAGCTAATCCTCGAGGAGGCCGGTGGCAATCTTGTCATCAATAGTGCATTCGCACTGGTGCTTTGTAGACGTAATTATCGTTGTTTTGGGGTCCATCAGACCCCAGGGTAGGAATAAAGTAATATTTTTTTCATTTCTGCTCTTTTTGTTAATTGATATATGCTGTTGTTTTTGATAAAAAAAAAGTGAAAAGGTAAGTAAAATTTTGATGACATGCGATGCCAAAACAGCCTATATGTTAGATTCTTACTTATATTGAGCTAAATTTCGTGTCCTACGAATGTACCCTCTGCTCATTTCATTGCTTTGAAATTGCCTGAGAGAATTCATGGCACAATCCGTAACCTCACTTGTAATAACTGGTTCACGTCGATTCCAGTTGCAAAAGCAAGTTACACTTGTAGGTACTCTACATAGAAACAAAAGAGAAATCCCTTCTTCTTTTCTTGAGGTCAAAGACCGCGATCGCAATACGGCAAAGTTTGCCTATTCAGAAGAACTTACTCTTTTGTCTTATTGTCCACCAAAGTCCAACTAAAAAAAAATAGTCCCCATGTTGTCAACTATGCATGCAACAGCAGATCTTGATGCAAAGAATCATCTACCGGAGATAGTGGAATTCTATAATAAGACAAAATTATGTCATAAGCACAGTGTGTAGGAGGACAAAGAGATGGCCAATGACAGTTTTTTTTGGCCTTATGAATATAGTGGGTGTAAACTCATATGTATTGCTAAAAATGGCCACAAAAAATGCCATAAAAAGACGTCTTTTCCTAAAAAAACTTGCCTTGGACTTGATCACCCCTCAAATGGAGGAAAGATTAACATGGCCTTCTTTGCCCTCAAATCTCCAAGAACTCCTTAGAGGAATTTTACAAAAAAAGCGTCCGTTAGTGGACGCAGGTCCTACTCCTGTGGCAAAAAAAAGATGCGCTCTCTGCCCAAGGGGGAAGGACCGAAAAACTAAGGTTTTCTGTGGCGTGTGCCATAAACCTCTCTGCGGTGAACATACTGCATAAGATGTGAGGAATGTGCCACCCCAAAAAATTTAATATTTTTTTATAATGCCTATAAAGCTATCTTTCTAAATAAATAATATTTTTATTAAATTTATGTTTAATTTATTTCTATTACTGATTTAAATATTGGGGTCTATGAAACCCCTGGGTAGGAATAATGTTTCTCTTAGGATGGGTAGGGTGTAAGGGTTAACCAAGAGGTGTACAATTTTTCATACATCAAAACATCTATGAAACGGTTTATGTCTCATATAAAACACATGTGAAGTTGCTAGTCCTTGTCGGCGCGCAGCAGCACGATGTCCTCGTCGGAATCCGTCTCGGAGGGGGGGAACTCTTCCTCGTCGTAGTAAGGTTTACGGATTTTCTCTGTTAACCAAATGATAACAATTAATACAGGGTGTCCAGAAATTGACACCCTGTATGTATTTAGGCAATGTAGAAACGAAAACTTTGGCGCGTTTTCAATTCAGGAAAGCTTATGATTTTTTATTTCTATTTAATTTTATTTAATGTCCTGGCCTCAAAAAATCCTCTTCTTTTGTCACCAGATTACTGCACTAAAACGCAAAAACAAATTTTTTTTTATTAAAACGTACAATATTTTGAGTGAAATAACTATTTGTGAAAAAAATGTACTGCAACCGATTTAATTTACTGACGATGACTGATGACGAGTTGCGTCTTCGGCTGCACACATTCCTTGTAAACTATGTAAACTGCCTGTAATGCCTTCGTAAGCCCAGCGCCGTGTCCGGCGTCGCGCGTGCCGGTGCTGCCGGCCCGGAGCAGGCAAAACAAAACCAGTTACCATTTCGTTGGGGTTCCGCACGACGTTTTCCTTCACCGTTCCGTTCACGAAGCCGGCGCCGCCGACGCAGACCTGTTCAAGCGCTCCCGCTGTTCAAACTCAGACTATCGCATACCATAGCCGATATCGTCACAGAGGGGCTTCTTGTCATCATGAGGTATTTGTGTGAAGAGGTATTCCCTCCTAGACTCGCGAGCCTTCTCTCTGCAGCTGAAGCACCACGCCGCTATGATGACCAGGGCTACTCCCAGCACACCTGCAATTAAGGACAAAAATCCGTTTCGTGAAGGTAAAGGAAAGTCAGCGTAGGTAATACGTATAAGTACTCGTTTCGCGTTTAAAAAAGTAGTTTTAGGACATAAGTTACGTTGTGCTCTGTTGCATCCCGTCAGCCATGCATAGGGACCAAGCTTACTTTCGCATGCGAATTTTAAAATAATATCATGTATCATTTATGATCAATTGCAATGGTATTGTCTGCGCGAAATATTCTTCTACTGTAAAGAGACGGTTTTGCTTTACAAGTAGACATTTTTCTTTTCTTTCTAGTTTGATGTCAGAGACCACGACGTAACTCGTTTACAATACGATTGTGAACTTGGATGTTGGCCTTGACCTGCTAGCATGACGAAGACGAGTCGTGGCATTCCCAGCACGTCGTCATCTTTTTCTAACTTGAATATGACGTTCGGAGTGACGTAGCCTTCGCTGCTCACCTGAAATAAAAAACTCACGTCATTTAATGTTTTGATTTAATATCATTTACTCTATTTAGATATGTTCTAGTCACGCGACAGCCTCTGGTAGCAAGCCGACCCAAACAATGATAGCCTCAACAGTCCCGGTGACCAGAGTCCTCAGAAGACTTCGATCGGTTTTAATGCATTTATCTTCGAATGTAGGTCTTATTTGATCCACAAAAAGTTTATTAGAAAGAAAGAAAGAGAGAATAATTCATTTTGTAGACTGTAAAATTGAAACATTACAAATAAAGGAATAGTGGAAATAAGTGTCAGCACTGTTTTTATTTTAACACTGCGCAGTATTTTAACACGACTGCAGGTATGCCATCGAACCGCTGGCCTTGTTCACGTCTAAATTCTGCAAGCATTTAAGAACCTCCTTTTGGCGAATATGAACGGTACCTATTTTGGGTCCGAACTGAGGTAACTGGGGTGGGACTTTACCTTGACTAATTCAAATTCAAATATTTATTTCTCAACATTGACAATTACTTGTTCTTATTGACGTCAAATAAAACATGATTCTACCACCAGTTCGAAAAAAAACCTTCGTGAAGAAGAACTGGCAAGAAACTTCACGGGTATATTTTTTTTTTTCAAAATAAATTTACAGAGTCTCTTTATGTCTATACAAAATTATTCTTTTCTGCATCTGTTAGCTCGGCAAGTTTCCCTCCCCCCAAGTATCCAAACGACGAACACCCTCAAACGGCAGCACTATTTAGACGTGAAGAGTCTGCAAAAAGATTAGCAAAGAGGTCTGCTTTCTCTTTTGCGGTGTGGGCCAGTGAAGCGTCAGGCTTCGTCAGAGATGGCAGCGATGGGCGACAGAAGTTCGACTCAACCGACTTGGCCAAAGACCAGAAAGCTTTGCTTCCTGAAGGATATGACGCTATCTTGTCTCCGATGTGGCCAATGTGGTCAAAGCGAGCTTTTCTGATCACCTTTTTGCAAGACTTTGCGGCAGTATTGTATTTTTTCTTCAGTTCATGCATTTTTTCATACATTAAGCTTTTTAAGCTGTGAAGCAAGCAGCATTAAACCATAGGCGACCTTTGGTTTCAAGGGATAGGTCAGCGAAAGGGATGAAATACTCCATTGCTTGGCCTATCACACTTGATACAGCATCAGCGCAGGACGATGGATCGGTTGATGTAAAACAAGTCTGCCGCCAAGGATAAGATGCGAAAAAGTGCCGCATCTCATCCCGATCTGCTGACTTGTATCGCCATACTCGCCTAGCGCCTTTTGGGCGGGTGTCAGGCGGCGAGTACTACGACACAGATTTCACCACGCAGTGGTCGGATGTCCCTAATGCTGCAGTAACGGACACCGAGCACCTGTCACGATTAGTTGTCAGCAGAAGGTCTAAATATATGTTAGGAGAGTTGCTCTGTATTTGACTTTATTCTCAGAAATATACATACAAATAAATATAAATATAAAAACAAAATTTGTAATTTATATATAAATAAATAAATAATTACATAATAATTAATTATTTAATGTTTAATATTAGGGCAATGTTTTGACTATAAACTTCGTAAGTTATTGTAATTCAAATGAATACTAAAGAGTTTTGCTTTACAAATTACCTAATATTACAACAGTTTCAAAATGCAACTTGAAAAAGTACGTTGTTGTCTTGCGCTTGATGTTAAATTCAATGTGGAATAAAATACAAGTTTTCTGTAAAGTAAAAGCTCATTTCACGACCACGTTCCGCCATTATTGTGTTCACAGACGTGAAGAATAAAAACTTGTCGAGTTTTGTCTAAGCTACACTGCCAAGCAAGCCGGGACCCGGCGACCTTGTGAGGAGGGTGTCGATGACTCTACTTTTCTTTATTTTTCTTCAAACATTGGTATGATGTGAAATATTAAATTATGCAATTTTTTACTAATACAATGCCTATTTAAAATATTATACTATAGATATTATATTATAGAAATATATAAACACACATAGATATTTTTTTTATATATAAAAATATAAATATAAATATTAGAATTAAACCTAAATATTATAGACCAGTACATTCCTAAGTCTCGAATATCGGGTAATAATAACTACCCGGTTTGGTACAGCAGTGCCTTGATAAATTTGACTAAGGAGAAATCCAAATTACATGCACGTTGGAAACGTTTTAAAAACCCTAAAGATTATAATTCGTTTTCTATTTTAAGAGCAAGGCAAAAAAAACTACAATCGGTATGTTTTAAGGCTTATACAGAGTGGACACAAAATAGGATAAAATCGTGCTCGAGACATTTTTGGTCCTACAAAAAAGCAAAAAAGAATATTAAATCGAGTTATCCTGCTTACATGCAATACAAAGGTGTCACTTTAAGTAACGGTCCTGATATAAGCGCCGCATTTAATGATTTCTTTGAGAAAAATTTTAGCATTCCTTTAACTTCATATAAAGATTTGCAAATGTCTAGTGGACCCAGTAACAGTTACTTTCCGGGTCAACTTACTATAGATATTGAGTACTGCGAAAAACTACTATCGCGATTAGATGTTCACAAAGGAGCGGGTAGTGACGGACTACCTCCTTTGTTTTTTGTCAAATGTCCGAAGTCACTTTCGACTCCCGTCACATACATTTTAAACCGCTGTTTTACATCTGGGTATTTTCCGACTGTGTGGAAAATAGCACACATAACACCTATACATAAGAATGGATCTAAGATATTAATAGATAACTACAGCCCAATATCTAAGCTGAACGTACTTAGTAAAGTGGCTGAGAGGATAGTGTATAGTCACATTTACCCGACGATTAGCTGCCTGATTCCTCAACAGCAGCATGGATTTATGAAAGGTCGCTCCACGCAAACGAATTTAGCGATCTTTACCCAAGATGTTCTAACGGGAATGGAAGGTGGTGGACAGGTTGACGTCATCTACACAGACTTCGAAAAGGCTTTCGATCGTGTGGATCACGTCATCCTTCTCCGGAAGCTCCAACAGGTACATATATCCGGTAATCTACTCAGATGGCTAGATTCATACCTAAGAAATCGAAGTCAGGCAGTTGTGGTTGGGGGTTATCGCTCTAATTATGTTTCTGTGCCCTCCGGAGTACCACAGGGATCGATACTGGGACCGTTGCTTTATTCTATTTATTTATTTGACATTGGGAAATATATTATTCATTCTGACTTTATTGTATATGCAGATGACATGAAGATTTATAATAAAATTAATAACCTGACTGAACGCAATAAATTACAAGCAGATCTTAACCGACTTTATGACTATTTCTGCAATAATCGTTTAAGTATGAATGTAGGTAAGTGTGCGCATGTAAGTTTCAGCCGAAAAAAAAACCACACCTCACATCATACACTATAAATAACACCATAGTTTCTAAAACTAATGTTATACGCGACCTTGTGTTCTTTTGGACTCTAAGCTCACCTACACTGATCATATTTCATCCATGGTTACAAAGGCTTATAAAAACTTAGGCTTCATTCTAAGAGTAAGTGCCCCTTTCTCAGACATAAAATGTGTAAAAAATACTGTACTATTCGTATGTCAGGAGCACACTTGAATACTGCAGCACCATCTGGAATACTCACTACACTACTTACAAAGAACTCATTGAATCCATACAAAAAAAACTCATTAAACACTTAAACTATCGCACACACAAAGGTCAACACAAATCATACCCAGATGCCTGCAGAGAACACAACATATCACCACTATACAACCGTCGCCACTTACTTGACATGCTTTTCCTCCATAACATATGTAGTGGTTCAATTGATAGCATTGAACTCACCAACTCAACTCTGAAACTTAAAACACCTAACAAAAGAACTAGACACACTAACCTATTTAACACTGAACACGCAAAAACCAAATATGCTCAGAACTCGGTTATAAACCGAATTCAACAAACCTACAACACAATGTTTGCCCCCCATACAGACTTGTTCCATGAAACAAAAAAGAGCTTTAAACTAAAAGTTACTACTGCCCTCAACAATTGATTGCCTTATCATATCTTACATACCTACCTATACACATACTCACCCACCCAAACACTGTACACACCCACTCTATCACAAACAAACACACATATTTATCTTATCTTCATTTCATCCAATCCTTATTGCTGTTACATTTTTGACCTGCTATTACTATAATAACAATTTTAATTATATTGACATTTTAATTACTATTTTAAAATTTAATTGAACATTTAACCTGGGCTAAAACAAATTTTTTATTTTTTATTTTTACTATTGTATTATTGTTATTAAAATTTTAGCAGTAACAGTGTAATTATTCTTGTAAATTTCCTTTTTTTATTGTTTTCTTATTATCTATGTTGACATCAATCTGAATTTTATTAAAAGCATAGATTAAAAAGAAAAAAAACATTTATTCTTATAAGTGCATAAATTGTAAATTCAATTTTTTTAATCAAATTTTAACTGTTTTTTCTTTTTTTTTGACACGGATTATAAAATTTATTCCTAATAAATTTTTTTAATGCTAACCGTCTATAAGTCAGACAAAAATAATGTAAATCCATTAATGGCTATAAGTTTTGTTTTATATGTGTTATATTTAATGTAAATTTTAAGTGCTGTGGATTTTGTAAATAATAAATAAATAAATAAAATAAACATACAAACACATCCATGACTAGAAAGCAAATATAATAAAATATCTGCCCCTACCAGGATTCGAACCCGGGACCTCTGGCATGGAAGGCAAGGCTACTTACCTCCACACCGAACAGGCCGTCAGAACAAAGCACCAGTACTTGTACGTGTAGCAAACGCAGTGACGTTTGTTCAGATTGCTCTGCAAACGTGATGAATCATAGTCTTTTCATATTTTTGACTTTGCGTTAATTTGTGTTTTTATTCTGTAAACCTAATTTTAGGTCATTTTAAGATAGTGAAATACACTTTTTTTATTAAGGCGTACACACAGGCAACAGTCACTTATAATATAAATAAAAATAAGGCATAATATTTGGTTTGGAGCCAGATTGGAACCTAGAAACTGTGCACACAACATTACTACATTTGAAAGCGCAAACATACTTGCATAAGTATGAAAACAGATAAATATTATTCATTAAATTATTCAAAGCATTTAAAGTAATTACAAAATAATGATTAGAGTACTTAATATTGCAACAGCTTAGAAAATTAATCCACAGCCTTTTTGAGAAGATCGCGGACGGCCGATACAGAATAAACTAAGATTATCCCTTGGACAGGCGAGTGAATAGTATATAACTTAATTTATTTTATTTTTAGGCGAGATAACATAATTTAGATAGAAAATTAATATCTATTTCAAAGGAATTTAAATCGATTGGAATCCAGCGAACTTCAAAGATAAACTACACTTGAATTAATTAATTGAATCAATCTCAACGAATGACGTTATAAAATTCCACCCTGTATAATTTACCATAAATAAAGTGCCAAATAGAAAATGTCAGTCCATCTCACCATAACGTGCCTCTGCTTGGACACGTAGCCAGCAGCCTTCGCCACCACCACGACTTCCATGCCAGTGACAGTGACGGGTAATGTCAAAGCGTATCTGCCAAAGTCATCGCTCGTGTTGGTTGACAGCACTTTGATGGAGTCCAGCATGTGCGCGGACACGCTGGCCGCGGCGAGAGGCTCGCTCGATAGGTCGAGGGTCAAACCTGGTGCGTTAGGAGATTTATTATTATTAGTATGGTTTTAGGTTTGGTAAATTATAACAGAAATAAACTAAAGTTTGTGAGACGATTGTTACAAGAGATGTTCCAAGAGCTATTGATTATTCAACGGTGTCTGACTACTGACAAGTATAAATTGGCGAAACAGGATTTTATTAATGGTTCTAGAAACTCAAAATTACATAATCTTAATCTTTGTGAAATTGGTTATGGAGAAAACAAGTAAAAATCAGTTTAAGAACAATACCAGAAACAAACAACCACTTTGAGAGACACCTGTAGAGGTACCGGGAAGTTCATGCTACGCCAATAACGACAAACATCAATGAAATAGACTTGTTATACATAATGAAACTGGAAAAGCTCAAATTTGAAAGCAACATGTAGCAAGTCAAAACCTTAATTCTTCACAGTGTTCGTTTTTACAATTCCTTAGTTTTTTATCGTTAAGTAATTACAAATTAAAATCCACATGTCCAATCAATAATAAATTAAATTGTTAAAACAAATAAACGTCCATGGTATAAGAGCACAGAACTTATGAATGATAATTAAAAAATAATTTCAAAGTGTCTTTATATAGACCCTTATACTTTCTGTTACAATATCAATTTATAATAATTTTACGAATTTAGTCAAATTTTAATTCCACTCGAATGAGAAATGTGGTTCAAACTGTCAGCAGAACTTCTGCGTGCATGTCGTTATCGCGTACGAAGCTGCGATTCTGATGAAACAGTATATAATTGATATTTAGTAATTGTCGTGCACTCACCGGTGACGTACACCGTGTAGGGGTTCTGCCGCAGCGGGAGTTGCTCCAGCGTGCCCTTGGGCCGGTCTTTGAAGATACTCTCTAGGATTATATCTCTGTCGATTACGTTGTTGGGTGTCACGTTCCAAGTGGCCATCTGCAATTTGGTTGAGATGAACCAGACTAGACAAGGAAGTATTTTTAGGCAGCAAAGTTAGCATATCAATTAATAGCTAGACAGTAAAACCAAGTCCATTTGAAGGATCTACATATGTTAAAAGATGCTTGTGCAAAAATGACTAAGAACATTCATGTTCATTCAATTTTCAAAAAGAAAACAGCGCAAATAATCGACTCGTTCCTAACGAGACACAACCCCACAGACAGAGGTACGCTGTACACCTCTTTTTGCAGTGATCTAGAAATGTGTATAAAAATAAGTAGTTCACCCCTGGAGCCCCTGGAGCTTGCACAAGCATGGAAACAGATAACAATTGAAACAAACAGATAAAATGGAACATTGCACATGTCACGGTCACTTTTTTAATTGAAGTATAGTAATGTTTATGTTTGATTACGTTACTGGTATGAATTATCTTAGCTTTATGATACAGTTTAGCGTAACTATTTTTAATTACGCAATTATTTTATATAATTAATAATAATATACAAATTATTATTATTAATTTTTTTGCCAAGCATGTCGAAAAGCGAAAAACTCCAGTCAAAAATAGAGTGCTCACCCGATCCCTGTAGTTATGGCAGCGCACGATCACTTTGTACTCGCCGGGCGGGAGCATTATCTTGTAACACGCCATGTTTCTAGTCACTCTGTATTGTTTATTGATCGACGGAATGGCGATAAAAGCGTCTCGCATTGGTTTGCCGTCTTCGTTCCGTATGCAGCCTGTGGCTCCTGAGGAATTAGTCTTTATGTTAACAAATGTACTTAATGGTTGGATAATGATATGTCTATCAAAACGGCGGCAGATTCTACGTCTAGGAGCATAGGACAAAACACATACTTGTTGAACTTACTAATGCAGGTTAGTTTCGCAGTACAATATAAGTTAAAGAAAAATAAATATCCTAAAACATATATTATTTCAAGTATAGTGTCAACTCCACATCATTTAAATTGTAAGTATGCAGTGACAAGTAAACTAACATAATTTAAGATTGTAAATGGCAGCTAAATCAAAAAAACTCATTGTTAATGATATCTTCCGTCCGTTGTGTATGTCCTTGTGGCGTGGTTACAGTGGAACAGTAGCAAAATAAATTGACAAATTACTAGAATATTTGGGTTTAACTTCTGCCAGGAACATAAACTAGCATGAGCTGTTGAAGCACGGCTAAGACTTATTCGTCCTCATTAATACAAGGTTTGCTTACTTTGACATTGTTGAATGCGTAAAGTTGAATATATCCAAGTGATGAAGGCAATATATAACATCTGCCAAATAAAATGTGCCTAGAATGAAGATGATATAAAAACATGTTTCGTACTTACCAGTATTAGCCTGCTCGACGAACTTCATGATGCCCTGCAAGTTACTTCTCCACACCGGGCCGATGCTGGTCTCCGTCGGCTTCTTACAGCAACTCAGCCCCGCCGACACGACCGGAGTCGCGTACTTGTCGTACAACAGGTTAATCAGGCCACGCGGCGTGTTTGCGTTGGGTCGCTCGCTGCATTCGTAGTCCTCGCTGAGCGTCCTGTGCGTGCGGTAGCTGTTAGCGAAGTGCTCATAGATGCTGGACCCTTCCGGATAAATGACCTTCTGATCTCCAGACGATAGCTCCAAGATCAAATCGTATTTTTCAGTTTCAAGAAGGTTTAAGAACGATTTGACACGAGTGTAGTTCGAGTTTGGATCTATGTTTTTGTTGCTTAAGTAGTCGTTAAGTCTGTCTCCGAATTCTTCTTCCAATGGCAAAATGGAGCATTTGTCTTCATCGTTATTTGATGCGACCATTTTTTGTAGTAATGAGTCTATATTGGGTATGAAATGTAGCACGGTGTTCTTTAGAAGCCGCACATGCCTGGGTTCCCCGATGGTGTACGCGGTGGCCACGTGGCGCGCGAAGTTCAGAAGCAGCTCTTCTCCCAGTGGCTGAGAGGCGTATAGACTACCCATAATGGCAATGTGAAATTTTTTCTCTTCTGGTGAGCCGACCTGAAAATTTTATTGATAGTTTGCTTTTAATAAAGCTTAAATAATAGCTTGAATAGTGAATAAGAATATCCTAATATATTATAATCAAATAACAATTTCTTGAATTTTGACTATTAAAGGACGATGGCAAATTGTCGGCTTGCAAATATGAAACAAAAAAAATCAAACACAAATGGAATACTACTTTTTATCATTGAAATATACTATGACAATTGGCATGTCTTTTGAAATGTCCTTTCCTCTTATTCTGTTGTTCGCTCATAAATATTCCTGGCGCCTGCTCACACATTTGTTTCTCTGATCACTGAACTACCTACTGAACAAGCTGTGCTATTCAAATACAGTACCAAATAATAAGATACCAAGTAAAACTTTAAAATATAATCCACTTACCTGATCCGTGATCTTCAACTGATGGAATATGGCCGTAGCCAAACTGTCCCCCGACCTAAACTCCGCGATGCTTGGAAACTTGTTTTCCAACTCCGATAAATCCATGTACATATGCACTGGTCCGTGGTAATGCGTGTTAATTATGTTTTCCAGCACGCTAGAAAGAAACAACGAATATTTCTCGTTAAGAGTGATAGAGACAGCTGCGAGCGCGAGGAGTACACATAACAAGTAAGTCAAAATATTCTGATTTACGTGTCTATTTGTGGACATTTTGTGAAAATGTTTGACGAGGTCAGTGTTCTTTGTGAATTTCAAGTGTTCCTTTATAGTTGCATTATTGCTCATTCATTAGACTAAATTCTATTGATACTACATTCACGTTGAGTTTAGCTGGTGGCACTAATTCAGCGCAAAATTATATTTCGGGTGGTTCTTGTGAATACTATGGAACTTTGTTCAACATGATTAAAGCAGACATTTGTTAATTTATTTGTTAAAATAGCAACAAAACAATGATAAAATTTTACAATTCCCTGCAAGTGTGATTTATTGTACTTTACACTTACCTAGGTGAAGTTTCTAGGTAGTACAGTACCAACAATTGTCCCCGTGCAACTTCCAACGCAAGCGATAAATCTATATATTACTATGTATGACATTGTTACCTTAATGATTTCCGCGCCTTCGACGAATTCATTTTGTTTACTTAGAATGTTTTCTACATGCGTGATACTGAAATTTAGCAACATTCAATAAATGCTCCTATACCATACAAACCTTTCTTCCCCAGATCTTGCTTCTAACACGACAGTGCAATCTTGCCAAGTGAAACTATTACAACAGCACAAAGTGGTGCCGTAACTGTGTTTCTTTGTAATATTCCATTAGCAAGAAACCGTCAACAACGGCGCGCGCCGCTCGGGAGCGCCCGGCGCCCGGGCGAGTTGCGAGTCCGAGCGAGCTGGACGTATCGCTTGGAATATCTTCTCTTTCATTTCGGACATTAGTAAAAATAACAACATTAAAAAGTGAAAAGCGTGATAATTAAAATGTTAGTGACGCGGTGACAGTTAAAACTAATAAAACACTTTAGAAGCGTGCGAATGATTTATTACAGAAGCAACGTCGAGACTGTACTTATAGTGTTTTCATTGAAACTTTAGTGCTGCACATACTAACATGTTCCATGTCATGTCTAAAAAACATACTTGATAAATAATAATGAACATCCAAGAGAACTCCAACAGAAACGGATCGGATTATACAAAATTATCATAGGTTTTTTATACACTTCAGGAGCTAAGATGTTACAAGATTCTAGCTATTCTTGATAGGATCACACTCAATATCATAGTTGTAATTGTATGACAATAAAATAGTGAACAGAATGTTAATTACATATTATTGATTTTTGTTACATACGAGTAATACATTGTTTTGTGTCGAGTCCAGTAGATGGAATCAATTATATATAAATACATACAAAACCTAAGCATAAGTAACAATGGATGAAAATGACTGACAGCAGAACAAGCAACAAGACACACTACATACAAAGCGCAAATATAATAACAGTGAATGCTGAAATAAACAACTTATGAAGGAATTACAAAAGCTAATTCATCGCGTATTTTCCTGAACTTATTACATAACAGAACACAAATACAACAGTGCGCGAATAATGACAAGTTATGATAATAGTGTGTGTAGTCATTGAGCCAGGACCATTCGATGTTTTAAAAACTAATGAGAAGTTTCTATATGTTTGGTCGTACCCCCGCCGAAGTTATACCGAATCCACAGTATTATTAATCACCTGTCAGTCGAACCAACCTCGCAATCCACTTACCGGAAGTCGTAGGCGGAGGACCAGTGCTGGGGGTCGTCGGGCATCAGCGTGAAGTTGACACTGACAGATCCTCTCTCCGGTACTGTCACTGTTTCCGTTATGCTTTCGTAGCTGTGGATAATTCATGTTTTATATATTTTTTTTATTTGTTTATATTTTGACATAACACGACATTCGGTGCCACTGCAGACCCCGTGGTCACGAGTGATCAAAGGTGAAAGACGTCCACTTGACAGTTATGAAAACATTGAATCGTGTGCATCAGGCTGCGAGCGCTCAGGGCTAACAGAGCTATCAGAATTTCAACCATCTTCTCTATCGAAGCTTTGTCCAACAAAACATTAATTCCAACATTTAAAAAGCGGCAAGAGCTCGCTCGCAGCACACCGCCAGCGCTTTCTGTGTTAATTCAGAGAAGACCTACAGTCGCCTCACCCGTCTTTGCTCGCAGTAACGTTGTAGACGCCGGGCGCCAGCAGCCGCCAGTAGTCGCCGGCGGCCCACGTGCGCACGCCGTGCTCGATCCCGGCCACGTGCACCGTGGCGTTGGAGAGGGGGTGCCCGATGTGGCTGTGCACGAAGCCTGTCACGCCTTTGTGTACCTGGGAGAAATCATTGTACTGAGATTGTAAATAAAAGTTTTTTTTCTATGCTATTATTATAAACTGTACGACCAACATGAAGTCCTAGTCATGGCAAAGACACAGCCCACCGAAGACGTCCTGCTCCCAGCGCGCGGCACGTGAATGTCCTGACCAAGCCAACCACGCAGCCGGCAAACGTCAGTCGTCTAGTTACAGATACGCATGGCGGCACTATTCATATTTGTTCAATGCCGTCAACAATTTACGTTATAATTATAAGACTAGGCATGTGTCTTTTCCGCAGAACTTACACGACTTACTTAAAGACCTTACTTAAAATACACAACACTAAATATGTTTCCCATGTCTTAAATGTTTGTATTTTTCAATCAATTAGAAGCCAAACTCGGAAACTTTTTTTTATTTTTGATATCTTTACATCGCAAAACGTATTATTTTCTTGTTCGATGTTTCACAGGTTGAAAGTGTTATTAACGGTATTGTGCGGTATAGACCTATTTTTATAGGTAAATATACTTAGCACACTGGTTAGAAAAAATATAGTAATTTCCTTCGCTATTGGACGTCGATGAGGAAGGGCAATACTTACAACTACCCACATGACTCTGACGATGTCAAGTATTGAACAGGTATAATTAGGGTATAATTTGTAAGTTTCCGGCGATCGATAATGTCCTTACCTGCTCCATATACTTGATGAGCGCTTCACTGTTGTCCTCCCAGTAGGTCGGCAAGTCCTCCGCCGGCGGGAACTTGTAGCAGCCGAGTTCCAGCGTGATCTCCATGTCGCTGGTGTGCAGGTAGTTCCAGTCCTGCATGCCGCCGTACAGGACGTACCTGGCGCGGGAGATAGTTATATAAACAGTATTGTATATCGTCCGTAAATTATTCAATTCATATTATTTCGATCTTTAACATTATTGACAAATGCTGCGTCGCCAGCAGTAGGTATTTGTTTTAATTGCCTTTGCTCCTGTCAATTCCTCGGCTACACCTCGCCTTTAGCGGAACACAACCACGTGCTCTTGAAACATGCTCACCGGATGAAACGAAGCAAATATCATATTTTACCACTTTGAAGGGCTACCCCAATACAGAGATTGGTCCATTATTTTTAGCGTACTGGTCATGTAGTAGATAAAATCTTGTGTCCCACAGCTTGATTTTAATCAATAAAAAATATTAGAGTCAACTATTCAATGCAAACCATTCAGCGCCGTTGGTGATGCCGTCGGGAAACTTGTCGTTGTAGCCGGCGCAGGGTCTGCCCAAGTGCATTTTCGTATGAGCCTGCAAATAAACAAGACCATTAAGTGTATATTAATTAAATGTTTGCAAAACTAACGGAAAACGTACACAACAATGTTTGGCGTTAAACCTTATATCAGTTAATCCATGCTAATATATATGCGAACGTAACTCTGCCTGCCTGCCCGTAACCATTCCACGTTCAACCCCGGCTTGAATAACGTCCACAGAGGGGTTTACTTCATGATCGTGTTTTGTTTTTTTTTACTCTTGATACGAAATAAAGGAGTCTCTAGGGAGTCATTCCAGTTAGTTCAAGCCAACACGTTTCTGCATGTGTTGTCCATCAGCCAGCCCTTCAGGTCTGACCGGACGCTTTCACTGTGTTGATGAACAGGACTAGGAGTATTCATTACAAGAGGCCTTGCCATTTATTTATAAGGAATAAGAAAAGTCTGACCTCTATTATCAATTCCGGGAATACTATCGCGTATTTTTCTTCGTGCACAATAAATAATGTAGGTACATAGACGGGACTTGAACAATATAATCTACACTAAATAACTAACTGACGCGACGAGCACTTGCGGCTTCTTACAACATGACGTTTACTTCTGATCGAACGCTAGTGTTTATGTGTTTTCTGGTCGATATTTGTACTTGCTTCTAGTTATTGCGATTGTATCAAATCTAACATTTAAGACGAACATTCACAAAACCTTTACTTTAAGCGCGAAGCCGCGGGTTAGACTTTGTTAGTTATAAAGAATTTTAAAATGTTAACTGGATATGAAATACTTTTTTATGTAAAAGTTATATAAGCTAAAATGTTAAATGCAAACTCTCCTTTGTAATTGAAACGGTTTCTTCATCAGCAAAGGACATCAACATTTTTCTCTTAAAATGTCTAGTTTGTAATACAATAAGACTCGAACCGAATTAAAACAATTTAAAGTGAATAAGTACGTGTATACGTCTAGTTCAAGCTCTGCGTATGCTGCATGCGTCTTTAGTGCGCAGCAACCTTGACTACTGTTCAAGCGTCTGGAATCCTCACTATAAACGCGACGTGTATAGGTTAGAGAAAATTCAAAAACGTTTCATGTTTTTCGTATCCGTTCATCAAAAAAAACTTAGTATATTAAACTAGTACAAATCAAGATTAGGTTACTTTAAATACATTGAACTATCTTATTGGATCATGGACCAAATTGTTCTTTTTAAGATCTTACACAATCATATCGATTGCCCGCAATTATTATCTCAAATAAACTTTTCGGTGCCACGTTCCAATGCTAGAATCGCAACCAAAACTTTCAGAACTAACACGGGCTGTTGCAGCGCCGTGTCTAGAATATGCCGCGAACACAACAAAGTGTATAAAGATACCAAAATTGATTAACATTATACTGTACCTTTGTCTAGATATAAGAGCGCTCTGTATGAATATGTTGCCAATATTAGTCAAATATAACGTTTGTGTATGTTTAAATAAAATTGTTATAGTTTGAAGTGTCAATCTTACAACAATTTTAGACGTAAGTTGTGTTAACCTGTTATTGGAATTGCACTTCTAAATTAGACTTTACATTGTAACTGTCTTATGGAGTACTTCTGTTGGCAAACCTTCAATAAATAAATAAATAACAATTATATTATTTGATTGCATAAGAAGCCTTGATATTTTTTAAAACAATTTATTTATCATAAATCTAAGTGGTTTAAAATGTTATCTTGATATACCAATTTAACCAGTTTTATTATTAAAAGAGCAGAAAAAGTATGTCGTTGTGTTGACGCGCTTCACCAATACTTACATCAGAATAGGCGTGCGCCAAGTGAACGAACACGTCGTTGTCCTGGGTCCGGTAGGGCCTGCCCTCCTCCGCGTCAGGGTTCCCGTCGAAGGGGTAGTTGGCGACCAGAGCGCCCCCGTGCAGGTTGGCTGACAGGACGAAAGGAATGGACAGGGACCAGTTCATTACTGCCGCCGTTTCTGGTTCTTGGACGCGGTTTTCCTGCCGGAATGAAATATAGAGCATGATAGGATCTTGAGAAGATCTTACAAATCATGTGGGCTTAAAGTAAGAACACCTTTGATGTGTTTCTTTGCATTATTATTTTTCTAATAACATGCGTTTTTTAATGCATTAACAACCCTACGTGATTGATTGTAAATAGAATTTAGAAAAGCGATAGCAAAATTTTATTTTTCTGCGGAATAAATTTAAAAGCATGTTTTTCATACAAATTTCTAGACTTCATTCATAAGTATTTTAATATATTGATAATCATCACAAATATACTTTCCCAAAATATGATAATACATTATTTTGTTAGAGAACTGCGGGTTTTTTTGACACGTGACACGCGCCGAACTCACTGGATACTACTTAATTGAAAGAGAATCCAAATACTTATTTAAGTATTTTTTGGTGGGGATGTTTTTCTGACAGCGACCGCGTTTCTAGTTTATAATTCGAGTATGTACATCTCACCTTGCTCCTGTGCCGCATGGACACGCACGTGGCGGTGCACGCAGCAACGGTGTCTAACACTAGGGAAAGTATTTATGATTTAAAGAATTGAGATCGGTAAGTACCACAAAAATTTTTTTGGTACAGCCACTTCTGTTCAAATTCAAATATTTATTTCTCAACATTGACAATTACTTGGTCTTATTGACTACAAATAAACCATGACTCTACCACCAGTTCGGAAAAACCTTCGTGAATATGAACTAAGATACTTCACGGGTTTTTTTTATAAAATAAATTTACAGTGTCCAACGTATCCAACGACGAACACCCTCAAACGACACCCGTTCACGAGTTAACGTGGGATCCAGCAATCGCCCTCCTCAGCCATATGAGAGGGAAGTGGACTCAGCGGGCGGAGCTCGAGATGTTGTTTTATAATCCTTTCCGACATCCTATACTTTTATATGTATTACCGAAAGTGTTACCGGTTAGACAAATTTGCCTCTATCAAGCACCACTTCACTAAACTCTACATAATTCCCTACCGTTCCTGGAAAGGAATGCGAACAGCCGACGTTTGGGGAGGATTTGCCGCATTGAACTTGCTCGAAGTCATAATGAAGCCTATTCTTCATCTCTATACAACATAGTACCCTACTATGTATCTATGACAAAAATTTTTTTATTACATATTAAATAGTTGATCAACAGTAAAGAAATATTGCAAAAGTCACAATGTGTTTACATTCAACAGTTGTCTAGATACTGCGATAACTTTGAGGAGCTGCTGCGAGTCGCCGAGATACGCTCCATTCAATACGCAACCGGTTTGTGACGTCACAACGTGTATATCAGACTAAAAATTATATAGGCGTTTGGATGAAATATATAAAAACTATGTGGATAACACGTTTTCATGCATACTGTGATTATAAGATTTTGTTATATTTAATGTGAGTAAGCAAAAAATATTTAAAAAATTACCATATCTAAAATTACCATGTCATCGCACAAACCATGTATTCCAATATTGTTAATCATTACTTATTTTAAACGCATACTTCAAGTTCTAGAATTCTTACCAACATTATACGTATTTCCATAGTAATTAATTTTAAAACTAATTTTTATCTTAATGGAAGTTAAAATAGCTGCATCAACATGGAGGTCGGCGCAAGCACACTACGACAAAGTTCCTCGATGTCGCTGCTGTAGGTGTCCACGAATTATCGTATTAACAAATTCCTTATTATTGATTAATTAATTAATTTCATTTCAATTCAATGTTTATCGATCGACGATTACAAGCAAAGAGCCAAACAAACAAATATCTGCACTTTATTATAATAGTAGATACTATCAAACTGAGAATTCAGAAGTCAAAAACATGATGGGAGCCCTGCGCCGTTAGGTTTGATCGCTCTTATCTTAGTATTTCTTCTCTTATATATTATTTATTTATAAAAATTCCAACGGCAACGTCGCTCTAGCCGGTTGAAAATGCATGCAAGGGTGAATGTCGGACGTACCTCGTGCTGCTTGAACTGGTCCGGGAAGTTCCTGTTCAGATCGACATTGTGTGCGTTCGGTCTGCCTCTGTTGCTCCTGTAGTCGCCTGGAATGCATTGCGTTTATAAAAGAAAGTGCGTTGCGCCCAGTGTCGCCTGGCCGCTACACAATGCGAAACTCAATTGAGAAAACTTAAAACTTGGAGTTTGCGTGTCACAAGCGTCATAAGATAGGATAGATACGTTTCTTGGGTAAGACGAAGGAAAAACAGTTTATTATAAAAAATACATATGTCCTATTGGTAAGTATTTCAATTATTGTATTTTTTTAATAGTATTTAAAATCCCAAAAATTCAACTCATCCAAGACACAATTCTACTTCCAATTTCTTTAAATTACAATTTACTTAAACCAAGACTTGTGGCTCAGAATGAAAAAGGGGAAAAGCCATAAAGTATCTATACCTTCAGTGCTCTTCTCATATCCATCAGGATTCATACTGGGCAGCAAGTGAATCCTGGTCGTATTCATAAGTCGCTGTATCCTTTCATTGCCGCGCACGTACTGTTGGCACATGTGTTCGGCCAACATCAGCAGAAGTTCGCGGCCAACTACTTCGTTTCCGTGCATGTTGGCCACGTATTTGAATTCCGGCTTGCCTGTTGGGCCAATGTTGGATTAGTGTACGGGTTAAGGGGCGATGAAGCCAGCTTGAATGCAGCTTGTAACATACATGATTGACTATGTGATTAAATAGGTATTATTCAAATAAAACGAGACCTTTTTTGTGATTGCAGTTTAGCTGAGATATTATATTCTTTTCTATTTGAAAGTTTCATCAATTTGAAACTCAGTCTCCATTCACAAAAGCGGTAGCTTCTTTGCGCCTTGCATGAGTCCAGCTGTTCAATAATCAGAAGCATGCAGTAAAAAGCTCAGTGTAACCAAATAACACTGTCGAACTCACCCGGTATATGAACCCCCGGATCCTTCGTCACCTCCAGCACGTACAGCTCCCTCTTCTCCACGCTCTGTCCAATGCTGTACAGCCGCGTGATGTCCGGGTACTGTGCGCTGAGGCGCTTGAGCATCGCTACCATTGTCGTGTAGTTGTGATGGGAGAAGCTCGTGAATCGTGCGTCAAGGTTTTCTGAGGAGGATTTATCTTCTTCTTCGTTACCTTTGAGATGCAAAATCAGAGTGAGACAGAGCACTGTGCAGTTAAATGAGTGAAAGAGTGTGCGCATGATAACTGTGTCTATGAAGAAGGAAGAAAGAGTGTGAGAGAGTTGACATCGTGCAAGCGAGCACAGGAACCAGATGCGACGGTAGGTGGCGGCCACGCTCACAGGCGTCATAAACCGTATTAGATTCATTGATAAGCTTTTTTTCTGTTTCCCACCCACTCCAAATTTCGGGATGAAAACGTGCCAACGGAAGCTAGCTAAGATTGCATTTCATTGAAATATGTTCAGCCCTTTGAACTTCAAGAAGTAAAACACTAACACACAAAGTCTCTCCTTATAACAATTCTACAATTAATGTTATTAATTCGATAAATTAATTTTCACGAAGAATTAGAAAAACGGTGGAAAGTATCTATATGTTTCTATCATAAGAGTCTACTAGTATACCCAAACACTTGATTTAGCTTAGATTTGAGCAAGCTCCAAGCAGAGCGCACGTCGACACACTCGTGGGTACCAACTCACTCTCTGCGTGGCACTAATCTGCTTGCTTCGTTCAAGGCGTGTGTAGGCTATTGTGTGTTAGGCATTTTATATTATATTATTGTAAGTTAAATGAAGTCTAAACTATGAAAAGCACTTAAGCATTGGGTAAGCGAAAGCATATAGGATAGCGATATGTATGAAACAGCCCTGTGATTGCGTTTTGCGCTTAAAATGTAAGCTTTATCCGTGACATGCTTTGCTTTATTTAAAAGAATTATAATTTAAAAATTATTAACTTTTTTTTAATCCCCAGACAAACTCACCAACTGTATGGCCCCAAAGTAAGCAGAGCTTGTGTTATGGATGACCATACAGCGAACTGGGGGGGAACCCAGAATAAACATACATATATACATATCAACAACCATGACCCGAGAACAAACATATGCAGTTTTATATACAATATGTAACTTCAAACTACTCGTAAGTAAGTAAATAGGAATCCGTCACACAGGTTATACTCACTGCAACTACTTCCAAGCGAACTGTAGTACCTATGCTACAATTAAACAAAAAACCGCGAGACCTGTTGTACCTGATCTTTAGAATACCTACTTACTATTTGTTTAAGTGAAACAGTAAACTAATCATAACAATGGTGTTTGTACAAATACGCTCACGACAATACGGCATTCGTCATACACAGGTAAACATCACTAATACGCTCACGACAATACGTCATTCGTCATACACAGGTAAACATCACTAATACGCTCACGACAATACATCATTCGTCATACACAGGTAAACATCACTAATACGCTCACGACAATACGTCATTCGTCATACACAGGTAAACATCACTAATACGCTCACGACAATACGTCATTCGTCATACACAGGTAAACATCACTAATACGCTCACGACAATACGTCATTCGTCATACACAGGTAAACATCACTAATACGCTCACGACAATACATCATTCGTCATACACAGGTAAACATCACTAATACGCTCACGACAATACGTCATTCGTCATACACAGGTAAACATCACTAATACGCTCACGACAATACATCATTCGTCATACACAGGTAAACATCACTAATACGCTCACGACAATACATCATTCTTCATACACAGGTAAACATCACTAATACGCTCACGACAATACATCATTCGTCATACACAGGTAAACATCACTAATACGCTCACGACAATACATCATTCGTCATACACAGGTAAACATCACTAATACGCTCACGACAACACATCATTCGTCATACACAGGTAAACATCACTAATACGCTCACGACAACACATCATTCGTCATACACAGGTAAACATCACTAATACGCTCACGACAATACATCATTCGTCATACACAGGTAAACATCACTAATACGCTCACGACAATACATCATTCGTCATACACAGGTAAACATCACTAATACGCTCACGACAATACATCATTCGTCATACACAGGTAAACATCACTAATACGCTCACGACAATACATCATTCGTCATACACAGGTAAACATCACTAATACGCTCACGACAATACATCATTCGTCATACACAGGTAAACATCACTAATACGCTCACGACAATACGGCATTCGTCATACACAGGTAAACATCACTAATACGCTCACGACAATACGGCATTCGTCATACACAGGTAAACATCACTAATACGCTCACGACAATACGGCATTCGTCATACACAGGTAAACATCACTAATACGCTCACGACAATACGGCATTCGTCATACACAGGTAAACATCACTAATACGCTCACGACAACACATCATTCGTCATACACAGGTAAACATCACTAATACGCTCTCGACAACACATCATTCGTCATACACAGGTAAACATCACTAATACGCTCACGACAACACATCATTCGTCATACACAGGTAAACATCACTAATACGCTCACGACAACACATCATTCGTCATACACAGGTAAACATCACTAATACGCTCTCGACAACACATCATTCGTCATACACAGGTAAACATCACTAATACGCTCACGACAACACATCATTCGTCATACACAGGTAAACATCACTAATACGCTCACGACAACACATCATTCGTCATACACAGGTAAACATCACTAATACGCTCACGACAATACGGCATTCGTCATACACAGGTAAACATCACTAATACGCTCACGACAACACATCATTCGTCATACACAGGTAAACATCACTAATACGCTCACGACAACACATCATTCGTCATACACAGGTAAACATCACTAATACGCTCACGACAACACATCATTCGTCATACACAGGTAAACATCACTAATACGCTCACGACAATACATCATTCGTCATACACAGGTAAACATCACTAATACGCTCTCGACAACACATCATTCGTCATACACAGGTAAACATCACTAATACGCTCACGACAACACATCATTCGTCATACACAGGTAAACATCACTAATACGCTCACGACAATACATCATTCGTCATACACAGGTAAACATCACTAATACGCTCACGACAATACGGCATTCGTCATACACAGGTAAACATCACTAATACGCTCACGACAACACATCATTCGTCATACACAGGTAAACATCACTAATACGCTCACGACAATACATCATTCGTCATACACAGGTAAACATCACTAATACGCTCACGACAATACGGCATTCGTCATACACAGGTAAACATCACTAATACGCTCACGACAATACATCATTCGTCATACACAGGTAAACATCACTAATACGCTCACGACAATACATCATTCGTCATACACAGGTAAACATCACTAATACGCTCACGACAATACGGCATTCGTCATACACAGGTAAACATCACTAATACGCTCACGACAACACATCATTCGTCATACACAGGTAAACATCACTAATACGCTCACGACAATACGGCATTCGTCATACACAGGTAAACATCACTAATACGCTCACGACAATACGGCATTCGTCATACACAGGTAAACATCACTAATACGCTCACGACAATACGGCATTCGTCATACACAGGTAAACATCACTAATACGCTCACGACAATACGGCATTCGTCATACACAGGTAAACATCACTAATACGCTCACGACAACACATCATTCGTCATACACAGGTAAACATCACTAATACGCTCACGACAATACGGCATTCGTCATACACAGGTAAACATCACTAATACGCTCACGACAATACGGCATTCGTCATACACAGGTAAACATCACTAATACGCTCACGACAATACGGCATTCGTCATACACAGGTAAACATCACTAATACGCTCACGACAATACATCATTCGTCATACACAGGTAAACATCACTAATACGCTCACGACAATACGGCATTCGTCATACACAGGTAAACATCACTAATACGCTCTCGACAACACATCATTCGTCATACACAGGTAAACATCACTAATACGCTCACGACAACACATCATTCGTCATACACAGGTAAACATCACTAATACGCTCACGACAATACATCATTCGTCATACACAGGTAAACGTCACTAATACGCTCACGACAATACGGCATTCGTCATACACAGGTAAACATCACTAATACGCTCACGACAATACGGCATTCGTCATACACAGGTAAACATCACTAATACGCTCACGACAATACGGCATTCGTCATACACAGGTAAACATCACTAATACGCTCACGACAATACATCATTCGTCATACACAGGTAAACATCACTAATACGCTCACGACAATACGGCATTCGTCATACACAGGTAAACATCACTAATACGCTCACGACAATACGGCATTCGTCATACACAGGTAAACATCACTAATACGCTCACGACAATACGGCATTCGTCATACACAGGTAAACATCACTAATACGCTCTCGACAACACATCATTCGTCATACACAGGTAAACATCACTAATACGCTCTCGACAACACATCATTCGTCATACACAGGTAAACATCACTAATAACGTAACTACGAAATATCTTTACATACTTTTCTAGCAAATGTTTAAATAATCGTGCTAACCTACTCCCAGTCGGCGGTGTACACGCTCGCTGCGTCTGGAAGATTGGAGAACAGGTGAATACAATATTGTGTTTTGGATCCCAAGTACTAGTGTGCAAACAACGGAAGTAGGAGAGGACAATCTAGACACAAGTGTTCAAGCGCTCTTGTGGCCTACTGCCTACAGCACAAGGTGGCAGCGACAACTAAGCAAATGCTCATGTTTGGAGCTACGCACGTATCATTTGTGTGTAATCCCCCATGGTAACACAAACACAATAACACAAATAGGAAAAACTTCTCCTCCTAGAATTCGAGCATAAGATATAGGAGTTACCTCGACGTATTTATTTAAAGAGCGCAGCATACTTTATAGATAGTGAAACTAACAAATATTTATATATTCTGTCCTAGTTCTACTCGATTTGCAGATTTCGATCTTTTCTTACTTTAATGGATAAATCGCGGCCAAGTTGCGCCTCTATTTAAGTCGTGATTAATTCACAGCTTGGTCCGGAAGCTTATCTTCGACACTAATTTATATCTGAAATCGTGAACGTCCTAAGCACGGAGTTCGGCGTCTTGACAGAGTTCTTTTACTAAAGAGTCGTATTCATATAGGTATTCTAATCCAAAAATTAAAAGATATCATTATACGTCCAATTTTTTTGGTCATTTTCAACGGACTGTAACTTCTAAGAAAGATATCGTCAGTTAAATATATAAAAAAAAGTTTATTTTATTTCTTTATGAAAAGGGATGACTCTGTTGATTCCAGAGTAATTTAAAGAAAACCAAGCGAAGAAAATATCCTATTTCAAAGCCAGATGTACAAAAATAGCATACAAAGCTAAAATTAGCCTTTTTTAGATTTGCCTTCCGAAAACGTTCCCAATACACTGGCAACCTTTATTAAGGCAAAGCAACTCCGCAAAGTGCAGGGTACGGCGCGCATCTTGAGCTACAGCAAAATCCCGAAACATTTATTTTCAATTTCAGTCATGTGAAAGTTTTCAGATGAGAAATTGCCCGGCGCGCTGGCGTGTAATTCTACAGGCAACCAGAGTTTGTATTAATATTCATTTCGTGAACGCCGTATGGCTCTTTCATAGCACGCAGTATGTAAGCCCGAGTTCAGAATTATTAAATATCTACCTAGTTCCAAAATAAGGATCTAAAAGTTAATCGTGTTTTGTGGTCAGCTCAAGACATGTGCCAGGACCTATATTTTTTAGCTTCTTAATAAAAGGGGTTTAAAGCCATAATACGTATGGTTTGCTGTATGCTAGGGGGTAAGTAAAAGACAAAACAGATTGAATCAGAAGAAAGTCAAAAAAGAAAATGTAATAAAAAAAACATTTAAATAAATTAGTAAAAGCAAAAGGCATACGTAAAATAATTGTTTTCAACATTAGTCTTTAATTCGGAAATATTAAAAGAAAATGTGATCAAAGTTTTAACAGTTAAAATTAATTGATGAAAAAATAACCTCTAAATTGTAAAAAGTGGATTTCCTTCCAAACCCGTTCACTCATACATTCTGTGAGAGGGAAAGTCTTACGCGTTTAATCATTTTGAATCTGAACAAAATATGACCATTTTTTATAGAATTTACACAAAATAGAAGAGTTCAAGCATTCCCATGCTAGGAGAGCTTATTGTTAAGCAAAGTCATTTGAACAATCAAACCCCTCTGTTTTCAACGAGCTTACGGAAAATAAGTTCGAACATAGACATAACAAAAACAAACAGTAAAAAAACAAACAATCAGCAAAAGAAATCACAAAGTTGAAGGATCCATTGAAAGTCTGTGGTGTTTTCTATTCTTTATTAAGTAATATTTTGCATTGAATTCATACTATAAATATTAACAAAGGCATTTTATATCTTATCATAACTTTAAATAAATAATTATGCTTAAATGAGATGTCTGCTTTACATTTTTTATGGCTTCTGGTAAGTTTTTAACGATATTTCATTTATAGACTTAAAATGAGTAAACTTGTACAAGTATAGTAAGTTTAGGCTAAACTTAATACTAATTTTCTATAAATATGTCATGGAAGAAAGTGCCATGGAAGTGTCATGGAAGAAAGCTTATAGTGCACTCCCGCTGCAGGCTGCCTGCTGGCGCGGCTGACAGGCATTGCCGCCACGTGTTCGCGGTACTTGTGCAACAAACTAACGTTGCCATGACAACGCCGCCGCGCCGGACTATCACTAATAAAGCGTACGCCTTTACACAGGTACATACAAAATTAATTGTTTCAAAAAGATTTTTTTTTTGTTTTGGGAAAGTTGTAAGTTATAAAGAGTACAATCAGGTGTATAAATATTACTTAGTAGTTTATTTACTTAATAAAATGGACTCAACATACTTTTACTATGAATACAATAAACGGTATCATTTCGAATGGGTAAATTGGACAAATAAGTTAAACTTTGCTACACAAACGTTTAGGTTCACAACAGGTGGAGTTGTAAAAGGTTGTCATATTCATTGAATCCATTTTTGTTAGTACATATGTAAAGTGTGGAGAATTAGTTATTACACAATAATTGTACTTGAACATTGGCTATGGCACTTATCGGTATGACAATACAAATAGCTGACACGATTTATATATCCCATTTTTAAATATTCAATTTGCCTTTTGATTTAAAACGAATTATTTATTACTAAAATCATTATTTTACTTAAATAATTAACAAGCACTTTATTTCTCATATGTGGTTTGACATTATGTTTCTAAAAATCACATTGAAATAAAATATTATAACTGAATGACATTGAATGTCATGTATATTTGACAACCGCAAATTGTACAATCGCAGATACAGTATCGTTTACTCAATTAAATATTCGACACCGCATAAAAAGGACAGGTCTTTTTACAATAAACAGTGTATCATACTTGAGCTTATATACAGAGAACCCAGATGCTAGAGAATGGCTTTAATAAACAATTTTTTTAAATTATAAACGTAAAATCTGTACAGACTATAGAAAAAAAATTGTTTACACCCACTACTAACTCAATGTACTTTTATCTTACAGTCTATCGTGGCCGCGGTCTGCGGCGTACTTCCACTCTCTACAAATCTGAGCTCTATTGCTTTTGACAACCCTTACGCCTCCAAGATCAGCACCAAGACCAGATTAACGCCCAACACCCATACATGAGTTAGTATTTTGACAGCCGAGCTGTCTTTCTGTGACTTAGCTGTCAACTTACCTGACAAAGAGTCGCGCGCGTGTCGTGACAGCGTCACGTTGACAGCTGTGGAGGTGCCGTTGTGAACTGTCACGCTGACGTGCGGTGGGTTTACGAATCTGAAATTTAATTTTAAAATAAAAAATTAAAATTACGAAACAGAAATAACAATATCGCTCGTATGAGAAAGTAAGGAAAATAAGCATACATGTGATATTCGATAGTTTCAATCCGTATTTAATAGTAAATACGTCACAAAACTTGAAGATTTTTTTATTTCGTACAAAATACCGCACTTTAACGCTCCCTATTTCGAAAATTCATATGCATGTTCTTTATTATAATGCTGAGTTAAAAAGTGGTTAAACAAAAGACTTTAAACAGTGTGGTACCGCCCCCAACAAAGCCCTTACAATAGGTAGGTAGGAAAGGAAAGGTAGGTGTGTGCCTCAATTCAAGAACGGGTGGTTCATTGTGACGGCACTTCCTTGGGCTGTGTCAAAATGGCTTCAGAACAAATTAAACGCGCAAGATGCCACAAAGCAGGAAAAAGTCTTCAGTTTTTAAAATGCTTTAACTGCAATCAATCCCACGATCTTCTATACGGTGGCGTAAGCGACAAGCGCTTCCATACGTTCTACGAAGCTTCAGGAAGTGAACCTAAGTCAACTTGGAGCTGCCCTGGCTGCCATGCCACGAACAAGCCCAAGGATGTCAATACCAATACACCGATGAAGCGTGATGTTTCCTAGGGGGACTCTCCTGAACTGTTATCAGACGAATCGCCTGAATTAGCTTTCGGCCTTAAAATATATGAGTAGATAATGATCTACTACCCTTTAATACACGAGAGGGCTATTCGTTCTGAAATTACATCCGTTAATAAGAAGCTGTTAGAATTGCAACATGTGCAGTAGGTTGGCAATCAATACGACGACCTGATTGAAACATTAACAAAACAGTAAATAACTACAAAAAAGTTCGGTCTGAAAGCGAACAATCAAACTCTTCCATGACTGCTACTACTACCTACTGTAGCCAACAAGATGGCCGGCGATGTCACGCACAAGTCACAAGATGCCCACGTGATAACTGCACAAGAGCAGCTCGCAGGAACAAGCAGAGCAATGAGCCAAGAGCTGCACTAGTCCCACTAAGGAAGCCCCCGTTGTCGGCATAAGGTTTTCACTGCAGTCGGACGTTATAACAAGTCACACCCTACAAACAAGCTTGTGTCGTCTCTCACAAACTTTAGCGATATCAACTCACCTTTACGTAGCATTATCATGCCATCGCCAGAATCAAAGCCAGAAAACTACTTTCGAGTTGAGAGTTGAGAGTCCGAAATGAACGCTTAATAAATGGGACGTTATGAGTAACGTGACGTTAAGCCAAGTTTTGCTAAGTTCTTGTGGGGGACAGCAAGAGAGTACCAAAATAGTTCTCTGTGCCGCATTGTTAGACGATGCCCCATCCCTTGTTCCGTAATGGCAGAGCCTGCAATGACAATGTATTCACAGACTTTGTTTACTTACTTGATAAATGTTAGAAATGTGAAATTGTTGTAACCCCGCTCTCATTGTTTTCACTTTATATTTGAGTACCAGACTGAACAGCTTGTTGTAAACCAAATATTTATATGAACTACATTTACATCTACGAACTGAGCTCAGCAGTTATCTGTATGCAATTTTAGTTTTAATTATTTATAAATTACAAGCAATGAAATTGTATACTGTAGCTGTTCCAAATAATAATAGATAGATAAATGGTTGTTATCCAACACATGTCACCTTTACTTTTCATAGATTTTGTAGAAGTTGGAAATATACTAAGCTATGGGTTTGTTGCCGTGTAAGATGCGCTTTCGCATCGTTACTTGAGGATAAAAATATAGCTTGTGTTATTATATAGCTTCTTAATATACCTAGCTAGAAGCAATTTTTGTTAATAATCCGTTATTTGGGCACAACGATAAGCTCGATTTAGCGCGAGCAAAGGAGCCGTCAAAGCTGTTTTATATAAAACAAGTTACGACAGTTTACCCATTAGCGACAACTGACAGTGTGTACTGTCCGGGCAGCAGCAGGCGCCAGAAGTAGCCCCCGTCGGCCGATCTCACGCTGTGCTCGATGCCTTCCACCTTGATCTCCGCGTCCTGGAATTAGACAATATATATTGGGAAACCATTGATGGTGCAGACTTTAAAAGAAACGCCATGATATAGATATATGAGTAAGTATGAAAGCCGCGCTGTACACACCACGCTGTTGGCACACATGTTAGCCCTAATTATTTAATTGATAAATATAATAATGACCAAGTTTGAGACTCACTACACCAAGGAGTGCAATCGCACTTCTGAAACTCCCACCCCGAATGCGTGCTCTGTCGCCAGTCCGGCCACACCGCGAACTACAGGGCCTGCCCTCGCGCACCCTGGTCCCTTTCTAGGTTCTCGGTCGCCTGTTGCTCGAAGCATTTGGCAGTGTACCACACTGACTTGATGCTACATTGGTTTTTTAAGGGAATTAATACTATATACCCCGATATGGAGAAAAAACTGGTGATGTTCGTTTTGAAACAGCCAGACTGACGCCTTGTTTGTGGATCATTTTTCAATGACATACAATAGTTTAATAACACTGGTAAAATAATTTAGAGGGAAATTTAAATTAGGAACAAATATATTTTTACCTTTAAATATTCGAAATTTCAAAATAATTTTATTTTATTTAAATAATTTATATAAAATTATAATTGATAAACAGTAGACTCCTTGTAGAAAGCCTCAATAGTGCTCTAACTAAAATTGTAGATAGGGTGGGATACAAGGCAACCCTGGAAGACCATTAACTGTCTGCGTACACAAACTAGCCCACGTGTAGAGAACACAGCTCCATAGCTAGTGTCTGCTTCATGAACCTTGGTTTCTGCACACAATTAAAGTTCTTCCTACCTTAACAGGCAATCCGTCTTCATCCCACACTCTTCCCCTGACTCCGACATGCGCTTGCTCCATGAACGCAATGAGAGACTCCTTGTTGAGGGCCCACTGATGCGGCAGTTCCGTGGCGTTGGGGTACTTGCAGCAGGAGAGCTCGAAGGTCACGTCGAAGCAGTTGGAGTTGATGTAGTTGAAGTCTTGCATGCCTCCTAGGATGACCAGAGTGCTATATTTAATAAAAATGAACAGTAAAACATGTTTGTTTTGTTAAGATCTCGCCTGGGACGGTAATACCGTGTTTCCTCTTTTGACAGCTATAATAATCAAGGTTACGTGGTTGTGTTCCGGTCATAGGGACTGAACAGTGCAATTACTGGAACAAGGGCCATTCGTGCTGAGGCCTAGGGTCGGGAACGCAGCGTGAGTGGATCTAGGAATCAAATCACGGTTAGTAAATAAAACACCTTACTGAACGATGTGCTTGGGTGCTCGGTTGCCGGTTATGAAAATAGTAAAATTGGAAACAGCAGTACAGTTTCGGTATAGAAAACAACATGTGTCTCGCATCTTGAGAGGGCGCACCAATTGAGTGCGGCTTAGTTCATCGACCAGACACTACTACCAGTGACTGTATGGTGATAGACCACGCACAGCCTACACCAGTGGCTATAAGAGCTGCAAAGGTGTTTCTTACAGTGAAGGCATAGTGCAGAGGAGCACTAAAAATGAATTTTGTTAAATACTCAACAAGTCAGCCTAAACGGGTGAAATTAACTTGCAGTAGGTAGGTATAGATCAAATGTTGTGGCAAATCATCAGGAATAATCAACGTGCTTAGGGAGTACGAGGTGTATATGACACACTCTGGTACGTCGGGCGACGGGTCGCTCGCTTCCCTGAATAATGAAATAATAATAATAATAATCCCCAGATAAACACACCAACTGTATGGCCCCAAAGTAAGCAGAGCTTGTGTTATATGACCATACAACTGGGGGCGAACTGGGGGGGACCCAGATTAACCATACATATATACATATCAACAACCATGACCCGAGAACAAACATCTCATAACATAGGTGTTAATCACACAAACGAATGCCCCGGCCAGGACTCGAACCTGGGACCTCCGGCCTATGAAACAGGGCTACTGACCACTACGCCACTCGGCCATCAATGAATGAAATGAAATATTTATTTCTCAACATTGACAATTACTTGTTATTAATGACGTCAAATAAAACATGACTCTACCACCAGTTCGTGTAATGCTTCACCTCTCATGTGGTGGAGGAGGGCGATGGTCGGTGGAGGGGGTGCGTCTTTCGGATAGTTGCGGGCACGGTGCTGGTGGAGTCCCGCTTTACTTAAGGCTAATGAGAACAAGTACTTTTCAATTTGAGTTTATATTCACATGACTCTAGTTTCGGAGGAATTGAATTGTTACGTCGGTTTTGTAATTACAATATAAAAAAGAAAACATTACCCATATGAGCTCGCTTCATTTTAAGTAGGCATCCTTTGAAGCGCTAAAAACGTTAAAACAATTATGTTTGCGACTGTCAATGTTTGAACCATCTACAATTCACCTGAAATTATTTAAAGGGCTTTCAATCACAAATATTTCTTTTTTTGGTTCCTTTGCCGGGCATCTCAATTCAAAGATTCAAACAAGGCATTACACAGTACAAATAGAGTAAAGTAATTCGCGGTAGATGGCGACCGCTGTCGCGGTGTGTAATCGATAGCGTGTTGCCTCTACAGAGGTCGTCATATGCGAACTATCTAGATATATAATAAACAAATAAGGTTATCTAAAAGGTGATAACTTCCAAAGAACTTGCATTTCTCTGCACATCGGTCTTGCATGTTAGTCACTCACTCACTTCGTCTTACATGTTTTGGATATCTGTTAGTTAGTACGTGTAGCAAATACCTCTATAAGAATTATATTTTACAAGTTAACATTGTACTACATACAATGATTTATAAATATAAATAAATTATTTGGGGAATCCCTCTAATCAGAACTACTTATCTAAAAAGGTCAAGATCAAAAGCCACAGGTCAAAACTATTAACCGGGGTTTCCCAATCCGATATATAATACGTAGGTACGTTACGGTATATTACGGCATTCAGCATGGTAACTATTCTACTACTATTAGCACATTTTTGATTTCCATAAAAAACTATTATATTGGGTACGGATTTAAAGTTAAAATGCCACAAGTACATCACTAATCGATCTGAATATGGATATTATATGGTAAACGATATCATTGTTTGTATTTTAAAATACATATATATACAGGCTGAAAATGAAATAGATTCGCGCGCAACTGGCCACACTCGCGCCAAGCTACGGGCGTGGACGTGCATTAGAAAAAGGAGTCTTTCAGTGTGTGACATGAGCTGTTATCCTTCATTGTAGTTATTCAGCAGACGGCGAATCTCTCGACGCACTGTGTATCGTGTAAGTGAATCGAAAGCATTCAGCCGAATTGAATGTTTGCAGTGGAGCACCTAGACGTGCACCGTTGGCCTTGAATAACTTTATCAAGCCTAGAATGCCACAGGTCTGAGTATCGCTTACTGACAAATCAAACCTTATTTTGCAGCTGTTAAGCTTCCAAGTTAATAATTTGATATTTAAAGTGCAACAAAAATTAATTTTTCAATATAATTAACTCATATTTTCTGGTTTAAAGTAATGTTTTATGAATTTGAAACCAAAAGAACTTATAATACGAAAATGTTATTTAGTATGTAGCTGCGTCGCACAAATAGCCACGTTTCGATATAGGATCGGTACGACATTCCTAGACTTGTGAATGACTTAAACTGTCAATGAAATAAACAGTAATTTCATTGACGCCTAATTACTCGTCTAAACTGAGTTCGCGGTCATCATGCAATTTTGAATACACTCCGTCAATGAATAATAACGCACTGTGATTGGTGACATGCACTTGGCGCGCGTGGCCGCAGCCCGCAGCTCTGCGAAGGCCATTGGTTCGCACCTGGCAGGAACAGGCGATCGTGTCTTGTTTCTTACGAGTCGTCGAGGTGCCAACGACTACATGTATACCTAAACGCACTTTACTCACTTTAGGGTCAATGAATGTATGTATGTGTGTGCGTGTGTGTGTTATCTAGGTTCTGTTAATATACTAGATCCCGGCACACGGATCTATATTCTATACCTCTACAATTACTATAAAGAAGAAACATGTGTTTGTTTGCTTACGTCGTGAATAAAGTACCGCTTATTTCAGAAACTACTAAACAATTTTTAAACCATAGGTGCCATCCATGAAGACCGCCTACATTATTGAAGGACACGTCGTCGTAGCGCACGACGCGCTCTACGGATGGCATTTACTGCAGCGGGGAAAGGCATACTACTCGTATCAAGAAGTAATATAATAGTATTCCCTAGTATTCCCTGAAATAACAATAAGTATAACTGGTACTTGTTCAGGAACTAAATTAGCATGTCGCGGCAGTTCCGGCCGGGTGTGGTCAGTCTCCAGTAGGATGAAGTATTTGAATTGAAACTAAACAATGGTGTTACAGTAATTATGATGGTATCTTTCTGAAGCACGCGGATGTGTTATGGTTCGGTTGCTATTTGTGATTCGTAATGTCGCAGACTTTTGTTCTGTTAAATTTTAGCAGATAATGGTAACTCAGAACATAAACTTTCATACTATTGGCAGTTAGCTTTGACAACTGCAATAATTTTGGATAACGAGCGAATTGTGATTATTTTTTGGAAAATAAGGTACGCTACCTAAATATCCGGGCCGTAAAGTCGAATTAGTCTGGATGAACTTTCGGGAAAAATGCCGCCGTGCCAATGCTGTCCGGGTTTTGGTGAGAGGAACCAAACGAGCCGACCTGTGTGTGCGTGTGTGCGGGTACGTGTGTGTGCGTGTTTGTGTGTGTGTGTGTGTGTGCGTGTGTGTGTGTGTGCGTGTGTGTGTGTGCGTGCGTGTGTGTGTGTTTGTGTGTGTGTGTGTGTTTGTGTGTGTGTTTGTGTGTGTGCGTGTTTGTGTGTGTGTGCTGTGTGTGTGTGGGCCTGCATTGCATAGCAACGAACGTTGCCGATCCGAGCGGACGGGGAGCGCCGCTTTATTAAGCACCTTTGCTACTGTTGGCACTAAAGTTCTGAACGCTTATCTTTAAAACTATTGTTATTGCTATTACAATTCAAATCACAGCCATTATCCAATAAACTCATTTAATTCTGTGATAGCACCTACAATTAAAGATATTGTTTATTTAAAGTGTACATAAAGTAATTCCGCTCCAATCTTTCCCCGTAAGGTAGGTCATGGATTCTAGAACTACTTATTTGTTTAGCGGCTGAAACTTCTGTGTCTTCCACGACCTTAACCCCTAGCGCAGTCATAGATACGGCCCGCGGGCCGCATCCGGCCCCTGGGCCGTATCTATAAGGCCCGCGATCGATATTATTTTTAACAACCGTATATTATACAACGTTGATAAAAGCGAGAGGCATTAAATGAAACCACATATTCTGTGTATCATTATCAGGCTACACAACAAAAATCAGATCAATGTAAGCCATAGTTTAGTCACAGGAATGCTTTTTAGTTTTTAGTTAGCTTCATTTAAACACTCTGTATCTTCATCACCTGATCGTAAGTTTGTACTATAGGCATACGTAGTTATCTAAACGACAAAATTCACGCGAGCGATGCGACGTTGCCAGTTCGCATCGTAAGTTTGCAGTACAAACAATGAAGTACTTTCTTAAAAGAAAGTACAGAGGTTATCTCACTCTAATGTAATAAGCGTAACAGAAATAGAAATAGATCAGTATGTTGCTATGGCGCCGGCGGCGGCTCAGCTAATTAGGTCAAGTGCACAATTTTTACTTTGTTTAGTGCGAAGACGCGTTGCATCCGGGGTGCACGTTGCGCAATTCAGCACGGATTATTGTCACTCACGCGTCCCATTTACTAATGTTAAGTTTTTATTGTGATAGGACACGTAACTGAGTATTTTCGGTTTAGTTTTGTGAGTAGTTTTTAATTATTTTGTAAGTACGTAAGACATCCACAATGCCTCGTGCTACATACACGGCGTCAGAATACACTGACATGATTTTAATCTACGGGGAATCCCACGGAACCGCAGCTCTAGCTCTGCGAACTTACCGAGAAAGGTATGGAGACGGCCGCGCGTGCCCTAGGAACGCTCGCACCATAGTATTGGCAATACAACGGGCACGGGAAAACAAACCATTAGCAGCGCATCAGGAGGGAGTCCCACCGCAGCAGATACCTACTGCGCGCGAGCAACAGATTCTTGACTATTTTGACCGCAACCCCACATCGAGTCTGCATAGAGCCGTGCAGCCAGTTTAGAGTTTGCCATAGAACCGTGCATAACATTTTAAAAGGGAATAAACGTACAAATTAAAAAAAATCAAGCCCTTTTAAGAAGGGATTTGCCAGTCAGGCGTACTCACTGCCAGTGGATACTTGACAAAGTTACTGACGACCCGAATTTTTTATTAAATGTCATGTGGACCGACGAGAGCACATTTACACGCAATGGCATATGGAACCAACAAAATCTTAGATACTGGAGTATTGAAAATCCACGTGTGATTCGGGAGTCAGAGCATCAGTACCGCTTCTCTGTTAATGTGTGGGCTGGTATACACAGGGACCAGATTATTAGCCCTGTTTTTATTGACGGCACCCTTAACACAGTAAAATTTTTGGAGATATTATCCGGTCGCGTTGCTGTATATACCGAAGAACTTCCTTTAGCCAATTATCGGCATTTATGGCACCAATTGGACGGAGCTCCTCCACATTCAGTAATGTCTTCCAGAGAGCTCTCACCGAAATGTTTGGGCAGCAGTGGATTGGTCGATTTGGACCAGTACTATGGCCACCACGGTCCCCGGATCTCACTCCAATGGATTTTTTTATCTGGGGGTTTGTGAAAAGTGAAGTGTACGCGACAGACGTGAATACCGTAGAGGAACTTAAAAACCGGACTATTTTAGCGTTTAATAAATTAAAAAGTTTAACAACAAACAGTGACCTTATTGCACGATTAAATAACAATACTATACGTCGTTATAATTTGTGTACCATTGCAAACGGCGGACTTTTCGAACAATTGAAGATGTGTAAGTGTTACAATTAATTATTTTTGTTTATTATTTTCATTGATCATACCTTCCAATGTTACCTACAATACTTGTTTACATTATCATCCACATCAAACCCGAGCGCTCCGCTGTGTAGGTAGGTGTGCGAGCCGGTAAGCCTGCCGCCGCACGCACTATGCTATTCAAATGCTACGTCGCCAATTTGTTACGCAGGTGGCAGCAGGCTACTCAACAAAGGATGTTTACATTTTAACTTAATTATTAAGCTATTTAAGTTCTTTGAAAAACGTTTTTTCGTATACTTCTCGTAAACTTTTTTTTAATAGTTTCGGATTAACAGTAGGCACTTATAGTATATGTGGTTTCATTAAATGCCTCTCGCTTTTATCAACGTTGTATACTATATAATTTAATAAATAAAATGTTTTTATTATTCAGTCAATTTTTTATTTTTCAATCTAGCCCGCCTGCGAATTCAACATTTAATATATGGCCCTCTGCAAAACTGAGTTTGACATCTCTGCCCTAGAGCTTAGATCGTGCATTGAGCCCCTCACCAACACAGATGACACCTCACTCTGCTGTCGTCAATAAAACAGAGAAGAAAACATACAAGTGATGGAAGCTGCGCGTCGTGGCGCTGTGGTCAAGGCCACTCGACCTCAGGGTCCCGAGTTCGATCCCGGAAGCTGCCGAGCGCATCGACGAGTTGTTACAACGTCAGTGCATCAGGCCGACTGCTCCGACGGTGAAGGTGAAACATCGTCAGCAAACCAAAATAACTAATCAGTTATATCGAAGGTGTGTGTCAAGTCCGCGAACTGCTTTGACAATTTGCTTGACGCCCGACACCGACCTACTTGGTCGGCTGAGGCGGTGTCGGATACAAACTGGGTTCATATTTGTTTGTTAATTATTGATTTGGTACTTATTGTTGCTTCGTTTTAATTTTACATTTACAACAACTATGTAAATGAATGCTAAAAATAAATACACGGAATATAATTAAGATTAGACGTGAACAAATAAGTACTTACGGAATGAATGGAATGCACAAGGACATTCGTTAACGACTTCTACAACGATCCCTTTTTATGGAAGTATACCAATTACGTAGTAATTTAGCTTATCTCAACCTAAATTATCAATCAACAAGATCAAACACACAATGCACCTTGAACAGAATACCAGTTGGCGCCATTCGTGATGCCGTCCTGGAAGCGCTCCATGCAGCCGTTGCCCTGCGCCATCTCCTTGTGGCGAGAAGCATACGTCTGCGCCAGGTGGCGGAACACGGCGTCGTCGGGGGACGGACTGTCGACGCAGCAATCGATGTCTTTTCGCCTGTGGAAGAAGGTTTATTTTTAAATAATTATTATTGGATGACAGAATAATTAAATAGGCTATGAGAGATCGGGAGGACATCGGTAGACAGAGACAGTAAGACCACGTAGGAAGCGACTTTGGTTTAAACTATACAAGGGGTACTTTATACTACACCGGGGTCGACTGTACCTACAAACTTTCGGGGCAAGTATCTATAGGGCACACCTATCTTTATCGATAAAAATATAAGACACGTGGGCTCGAAACCCAAACCCCTCCATATGGCAGCCATTTTTAGTTCGTCATACTTTAAAACGAAGGTCCTTTAATTGCAAAATTTAGAGTAGTCATAGTTAATGAATGCCTGTTAGATACCTCAAGGTATATGAGTAAAGGCAAAATTATTAGCGTTAGTTCCATCACTTTTAAACAAAAATGCAAAATTAAGGGGGTAAATTGTCACCCCTAATTAAGGGGTGAAAATTTTTTTTAAAGTTTAACCTATTTTCTACATAAGCCGTCTTATTTACATGGTTTTTTTACAAAACTAGTAAAAGTAGATAGTTACCTTTATTAAAAACACATACAACATTAAACTTTATGTTAAATGACTGTGAAATTATTTATGTTTGCACTCAGCTCTCACTCAGTGTTATCACTAGTTTGAAGCTAGGTAATAACTTTACAGTGAGTGCGAGAGAGACGGAAACACCTTTATCTAAGGCGGCGTGCTCACTGCGCCGGACAGCGCTGGTGGAGTTCGCTGGCCATGCAGTACACTTGCAACAAGTCGCTGGGTATTTGACCGGGTAGCTGCGACGAGGGGAAGCGCGCTGTGTACTTGCAAGCCTTGAGCGTGTACGAGGGAAGCGTCGTAGCCACACTGACACGGGTAGAAACGGGGACAGCCTTCGTTGCGGGCGCCTGCTTCTTAAGGATGACCTGCCTGATATCCCCTCAGCAGCTCTTATCGGACTCAAAGTATAAGTAGATAAGCTTCAATATGTATTATTTATGATTATACATTCTTATTATTTATAATAATACATTCTCAAGTCAATAACAATCATTCACAGCGCATTTATTTACCCTAAGCCAAGGTTCGATAAACATAATTTTATAGTCAATTTCAAGTCGACAAATTAGTAATGGAAAATGGGTCACAGGCTGGATGTCCAGGTTCTTTACTGGATTTATTATAACATAGCCACTAAGCCTACCGAGAAAATTAATTGCAGAACCCATTGTCCTTGAACTGGAACATTCCCTCCACAGCTGACATTGATACCGGGTCGTTCACTTCCCTCTAATATGGTTGAGGAGGGCGATGGCTGGATCCCGCGTTAACTCGTGAACGGGTGCCGTTTGAGGGTGTTCGTCGTTTGGATACTTGGGGAGAGGGAGACTTGCCGAGCTAACAGATGCAGAAAAGAATAATTTTGTATAGACATAAAGAGACTCTGTAAATTTATTTTGAAAAAAAAAAATATACCCGTGAAGTTTCTTGCCAGTTCTTCTTCACGAAGGTTTTTTTTCGAACTGGTGGTAGAATCATGTTTTATTTGACGTCAATAAGAACAAGTAATTGTCAATGTTGAGAAATAAATATTTGAATTTGAATTTGAATTTGACAGATCAGAAACTTATAGTAACAATACTCATTTATTTAATTAAGATAATTTACTAATATTTCCTACAACTTTTCTCCAATATGACGGCCGGGTGGCGTAGCGGGTAGTCGTCCTGCCTCATACGCCAGAGGACCCAAGTTCGAGCCTAGGCGCGGCATTCATTTGGTGAACACAGATGTTTGTTCTCGGGTCACGGTTGTCACCCTTCAGTTCGCTGCGTGGTGCTGCACGACACGAGCTCTGCTAACTTTGGGGCCTTGCAGTTGGTGTATTTGTTTGGGGATTTATTTATTTATTTCGATATCAAAGAAGTTCAAATCATATTAAACTTTTAGGTTACCAAATCACTGTTGATGTAGTATGTGTTAAGGTAAGACAGCTACGCTTACATTATACATTTCATCCCAAAATTCGAAAGGTCTGCTAGACTGTCAGAAACTTGCTAAAATTCTTTACCTATGTAATTTAAATCACAATCAAATACTAATTTGATTTTTAGATTATAACTTAAGTATGTAATATAAAGTTTATCGCGGCAGTGTTGATCTGCAACGATAACATTGTATCGAAATCACGAAGGCCGGCCGGCTTGGCTTGCGTGCGGTCGGCGTCGCGGGGGACGCGGCGCACCCGGCCTCTTCCACGCGATTAACTAAAAACTAATTTTGTAATAACAAAGAAAATACGTTTGTTTGTTCATAAAATAACCGCGACATTTCAAATTTATTTCACCGTTGGAAAGGAAGATCCAGAGTAACCATGGACTATATTTTATGGCGAAATGTTCACGGTCACAGAAAGTAAGCGCGTGAGCCACGCAAGGACGTAACTCTACACTTCGATACCTTTTTATAAACCTATTATCATGTAGCCTGGCGGTTGTGCCGGCGGCTGTTGGCCGCCGAGCGCAGCGCCAACGCAATTGGTGCCTTTCACTTTTGAACAAGATCATGCCACTCATTAGCAGCAAGCTATCTGTGTGTCAACTCGCGGAGTAGCCGCGGACCTCATTAGCCGGAGCTGTTCTATTTATCAATATTGAATGTGTTGATTGTATTTAGTAATGTGAGTAATATTACGCTGTCGCAAAAATGCTAATAAACAGCAGGTGGCAGTAAAACCCAGGACAGATGGTCGTGAGTTCAGATATTTAATTGTTAATGACGTGCATGTTTTACACTGACATTTGTATAGTGTGATCGTAAGGGTCAGTATAAATACCGACACCCGGCCGCCATGTGAACACACCGTTTATAAAGCACACAATAAAGCTCGTAAGAAGATATGACCTCGTATAAGTATTGTAGTAAGTATAAGTACTGTAACTCACTTTATGCACAACACTAACGTACTTACTTAAAACTATACTTGAAAATTCAAAAACAAAGAAAATTCAAAACAAGACTATATAAACTTACGAATATATTACATACATACAGTACACGTACATACAGTACACGTACATACAGTACACGTACATACAGTACACGTACATACAGTACACGTACATACAGTACATTTGTAATGCTATAGTTCCCGCAAAGGGTAACTGAGCAAATCGGCGATCGTGGCGTGTGTCGATGTGAATTGTAGTTTTGATAATATCATGTCGTGAGAGCGTGTCTCTAGTAAAATGATTTCTGACAACAATGTGCGTGAATGAAAGGTGGTCTTGTGAGCTAGTTTTATGGAGCTTTAACTGTCGGTGCGTATGACGATGGGTTGAAACATGACGAGAAGTTCACTAATGAGCGACTGCACGTATATGGCCTTTTGCACGCCTTAGGGTATTACCACACCAATCGATCGATTGTCGATCGACGTCAATTAATGTAGATTGGCCTGGCAAAACTGTCCATCGACGTCGACTGTTCCATTCTACTATCGATCGATGGCGTCGATCGACGATCGATTGATTGGTGTGGTGAACCCTTAACCAGAGTAAAATATTCGGCGGCTGTAGTGAAAAGTACGTCCCACAATACCGGGGCACCACTGATTAGAAAACATAATCTGTGAATAAACGACGGTCCACAAGATTGTTGCTCAGAACATGAAGTCCGAGATCTTTGATGCCTTTCAGATATATCACTTCAGTTACGCGGCGGAACATTGGAAGGCCGCAAAGCACCCCAACTACTTACAAATAGCAGGTGGCAGAAAAACCCCAGTTCAGATAATTTAATGACACGCTTGTTTTTGACCTGACAATTTTATGGTATCTTCAGAAGTGTCAGTACGTGACGAGTACGTTTTAACATTAACGAACAAGAATATTCACAAAATAATGAACAATAGGAAAACGAAAAACAGTGAAAGAAAATTAATTACAGATAGGGTACAAAGGCAAAGTGGCCAAAGGAATTTCCGCTTAGGATGGCTATCGATAAACATTTTGCTGAATAAGTTCCAGCCATGGGTCACGAGTTTCACTCGTCAATCTATACATTACCTAGGCGTTGTATACAATACAACGGGAAGTCTCTGGTAAATATCTGGGATGTCTAGGCAAGGTATAAAATATTATGAACATTAATGTATGTTACTTACATTGGCTAGGTAATTTACGCAACTCCTAGGGACTGTACGAAGGTAAATTAAATAGATTATGGTCTGTGTGTATTGATGTTATGTAAGAACCTACCTAACTTTAAAAAGACGAAGAATAAAAAACCTTATATTTGCTCAAAATTAACAGAACATTTAAAAGAAAATATCAAGGTTCTGTATCTCTCATTAAAAATTATCTTTATAAAAAGGCATGTTATATTATATACCTTAGCAATGAGAATTATTACACTCAAATATTATTTTTAGACACTTGTTTTTAAGAAAATATTATTTTTTCTCATACTTTTAAAAATCAATAAATTTGTCACTATAATTAATCTGAACGACATCATCCACCGGGCGCTTGTCATCCCAAATTCTCTCTCGGGAGAATCGATGGAAAGCGACCTGTTGGAAAGTGGGCTGCGTTGCGACCCGCGTGGGGTACAACCTGCGTAGTTCCCGCGAAGAGGAAAGTGCTATATCAACATTTAGGCAATGGTTATATTTTAGCGGCCTTTGGCGCTAACACTAGGAGTCAGGTTGTTAATGACTTCTCCATGAAATCCTAGAACGATTGGTGCGTGAAACTCGACTTTGCACGGAGTGTATCGACAACGATGCGACGCGGTTCTGCCAGCCAGTTTAGTCGTTCGTGTATTCTATCAGTTATTATTTTTCTTTCCTTTGTTCATTTTCCCATTATTACATTGTAAATTTTCTTGTTCACTAAAAAACTACATGCGTAAAATAATTTTTAACAAGCTGCAGAATTTGACGAATTAAAAACGGGGCGCTAAGGTTGGTCTACGACTGAAGAGCCCTTAGACTCATAAACGACAGCCAACTCACATCTTCGAGATCACACAGTCTCGAACATCGTCGCGAAGTAGCTAATAGCCTAGCCTATCGGATTTCCACAGATCATACTTTGGAGAGTATGCAAATGCTCTATTCGAGTTAATCGACCGGTTCTCCGCCAATCAACCAGCCGCTGACAAAAATGACACAAGTTTTACATACCAAAGCTGGACAAAGCTTTTCGACGGCTCGCTTTTGGTTCGTGTCACTACAGAGTGAAATGATCCGCCAATGTCAGTTTTTCCTGATAAAGGTAATCTTGCCAAAGTCGCTCCAAAACTTTATTTCAAATAATAGCTTATGGAGAGCTTTCTAGGCGATTATTTTTCAAAGTTGATGATTTTCTCACAATAAACAACTGCTCTTTATCTGAAGTTATGCTGATTAGAAATCCTTCAATTTAGGAATATCCCTCGACAAAAACTTTCGTGGCTTCAGTTCAAGAAAACCAGCGAGTATCACTAACATTTTTAAAACGATTCGATTGTCTCGAGTTACAACGTGCCATCCAAAACGGTACCTAGTTGTGAAGTTACAACATGTAAATCTTACTAAAAATACATACGGGGCGTTTGGATAAAATATATAAGTCGACTAGTTTCAAAGACGGCAATCTGCATTTTTTGTCAAAAATGAGTTAATGGTATGGCATGTATATATACACAAAAAATAACGAATGAAAAGGATTTTTAATGCATTACGTTACAAATTCAGCAATCGGACCTACAAAATACACATCAAAGTTTCAAGTTGGTTTCAAATCTGGCATCTGACAAAAATATTGTCCCAGCGTTGTTGATAATAATTTACCCAGAAACCCAAGAGGAATGTTGAAAATTGGCCAAGAAACAAACCTATGGTTTTGAGACTAGTACAGTACTAGGGTTGTCACATTGTTATATTTTATATTAATTTTCGTATTGTAAATTATTGTTGAATTTTTGTTTAGGTACTCGCCAAAAGCCTATCAAAAAAAAGGTGTGCGAGCATAATTCAAAGTCACTAAAATGCGGTTCATTCACGAGGACACAACTATATCACTATTAAAAATTTTAGTCACATAACAAAAAAAGACCAATATTCTACGATATTAAAATACTGCTTCGATTGAACCCAGAGCAGAGCAGGGTTTAAATGAAAAAATAATACCACAAGTATAAAGTGTATTTGCGTACTAAAAAAGTGCCAATACGTCAGAAACAATTTTTGACCTTATTCGGTATAACCAAACATAGAGCGCAATATGTGATGAACATATATTTTTATGCTGGAGATATTATAATTACTGAACATCGAGGTAAATATAATAATTTTAATATAATTTTGATTGGATCAAAATTGGATTGAGAATGGTAGTCACTTTAGTGCTTCTGTTAAAAAGTCATATTTTCGCTACATTTTTAACACCAGCTACCTAGCTAGGTAGTGCTTTGGATTTGGCACTCCAAAACAGATGCATGTTCTAAACGCTTACAGCTTACCTAAAAAATTGCTTCCGAAACTGATGCTCTAAAGAAAAGTTTACTTTTAATTGAGAAAAGGGTGCACTTATTAAGAGCCGAAGCTTTTTATGAGAAACTTAACGAAGTGTCTGATGGACTTAAACTATTCTCGTTCCATTGCCAAAAAACCTTCCTTTGCCGAAAGTCCCAGATCAAATAGCTTATTATTCCCGTTAGCTAGGTATATTTTTTTAATTTCACTGTGGTGGATGGTGCATCTTACATTCACCTCGATAAGGCACGCGTATTTACTTACTACTGCACGAAAAATGAATTTAATAAAGAGTCGAATTTAGTTACTCCAGTTACAGTACATAGGCTTAACAATGCCGATTTATCCAATACTGCGAATATCCATTTGGTCGCAGATGGATGCGGTGGTCAAAACAAGAATTGCACTCTGATAGGCGCATGTTATAAATCGTTGTTGGAGCATAAAAACTTAAATTCGATCGAGTTGGTATTTCCAGTGACAGGTCACTCATTTATGCCTGATGACAGAAAATTTGGTATTGTTGGTATTGTTGGTAAATTTGGTATTGGCGCTCAAAAACACCACGCAATGTTAGTTAGAGGCGAATTATATTACAAAACAGATATAGCCAAAGCTCAAAACTTATGTCAACGCAATAAAAATATTACAGATATAAGCCCCCAACAAGTACCAAATATTAAAAATATATATAATCCAATATTTAAAAGTTACAAATTTATCTTTTTATCATAACATTTTTCAAAAACAAGTAACTCTTATTGCTCCTCAAATTGAAGAAAATTATTGTGAAGAGGCAACAGAAGAGGCCGAAGATCTATGTATATAGTTTTTGTTTGTGATTGTTTTGTTTTATTTATTACTTTGAAATAAAATTAAATAAATTTTATTAAAAAAAAAAGTTATTGTTATTGTCTTTGTGACAGCCCTGATTATATGAAAACGAATTTAGAATCAAAAACGGAAATCTGCACACTGATTAATTTTAAATGCGGCATTCTCAAAAAATGGTTTTCAAAGTCGGCAATCTGCAAAATTAAAATGCAGTTTATGGCTCATTCATAATAAACCATTGCAATATCTACTTTTTAATTGTCGTCTTAGTGATTTGAGATTGGATAAAAACTATATTTGTATCCTTGTGAGCTTGAAAGAACAAATAACACAAATTTTCTTATTTACCAAAAAATCTCTAAAAGTCAGATTGCCATCTTTGAAACTAGTTGACTTAATAAAAGCTATGTGCTTGGAAATGCAAACAGGTCCAATATCATTATTGACATTCGATTACTAATTTTAAACATAGGCTGATCGCCTGAACCATAGAATACAGATCCTTACCCATCAACACCTTTAGAACCGTCTACGTATAATTTCTACCATTTGAAATATTTACAGGTTGATATTCTTAATTAATTTGAATAATATTATTAAAATTAATATAGGTTACCCAAAGAATACAAATCAAGGATAGAATAAAAATAAATTTCGGCACTATTACATTCATCTAAAACTGTGCATAGTAGAGGCTTATTTTCACTTCACCCGTGTCCCCCGCTGGTGAGGTGAGTATCCTCAGCGGAAATCAGTAATAATGAATACAGTACATTGGTTTAGCTCCTCATTTTGATAATGACATGTTTTAATTTAAAATGTTCAGTGATTAGTAATAAACATATTGCTCAAAGTTTAATACTAGCATTCATACAAAAATTTCTTTCTCTTCCTTGCCAGAGTTCACATAACACATTACATAATTGTTGTAATAGTAAAATGAATGATTTCACTAAATCAATGGTTTCTTTATATAATATATTATGGAACCTATTGCATAAAAGCATAACTAAATTTATTATTTTTCAAATATTACAAAATAGTGTTATACAAAGATTAAGATACAATTGAAACAGTAAGTGCCAGTTATATTTTAATTAAGTTATGCCACTTACCTAAAGTCATCAAATGGATAACTGGCCACTACAGACCCCCCGTGAAGGTTGCCAGATAACACAAACTGCTTGCTAAGAATCCATTTTATCATTGCTGCTGTTTCCGGTTGTCGGCCATTATATAAATATGACTCATTTTTAGAGAAGTTTTTGTCAAACTGATCAGGAAAGTCTCTATTCAGGTCCACACCATTAGCATTGTTGCGGCCACTTGGTACAGGTTCACAGCCATACTAAGAAAATGTAACAAATATTTATGTCATTACAAAAACAAAGTTTTTTTGGTAAAACATATTATAGTTAACTGCCAATATTTAAAATGTTGTTTCATTTGATAATTATATTTATAGTGGAATAATTATCAGACCAGAACCGTTGGAAAGTAATTGAATATGTAACCCCTTAACTATGAGTATCTATTAGGTGGTAGATAAAAAACTGTGATTGGCCATTAGATGGACAAGGAAAATGTTATGTTCTTGTATGATTGGTGCAGTCCTCCCGCTATGTTACTTATGTTGCAATATAATTGATAAAGTGAGATGTGTGTACAGCTACTTACGAACACATACTTCAACCATTTGTAGATGATGAGCACCATGTGTCTTTCACTCATTTAAAAGGTTTAAATAGAAAAATATCATTGAATGTTTGTTTATTTTTATGGAAAAATATATTTAAAAAAAGCTTTCTGATCCTTTCATTTTTAATTTATAGGATAAAAAAGAACTTCATCTGCTAGCTAATTTCATTATCATGCTGTTTGTAGAACCCAAGAAATCAAAGAATACAAGCCAGCAACCACATTCACCCACACATGTCAACATCCCACAGTTTCCCTACATTCAGTGTTCAACTTTATAAGACATTTCCAACTTAAATAACATTGTTATTTCAAGGTAAGATCTTTGGATAATTCACTTCTAAGTCAAGAAATTATGTAGCCATGTACATCATTTGACATTTTAGAACCATATAAGCAAACTTTGCTTTAATAAGACCTTATAATTAAAAATATAACTCTTTCTTTTAAAAAAGTTTAATACTTACTGAAGTTATTTCAAATCCATCAGGATTCAAAGAAGGCATCAAATATATATCCGTGCTGTTAACAAGTTTCTGAATTCTTTCCAAATGCTGATAGTTTTTTAGCAAGTACTGAGCCAAAAACACTACCAGCTGGCGGCCCACAGTTTCGTCACCATGCATGTTTGCTACATACTTAAAAGCGGGCCGATCTGGATGAGGAATCTTTACATTTTCTGTGATTTGTATCACCAACAGTTGGCGTTTTTGTACAGATCGTCCAATAGTGTGCACTTTCGCCAAGTCTGGGTAAGTCCTCTTTAATTCGTCGAAAAGTGTGATTAACTCATCGTAATGAGTATACTCGGGCTTAATAAACGTCTCATCCTCCTTGTCTTCTAAACTGCGCGCACTATCGCTAATAAATAGCGTAAATAACACTAGTAACAACAATCTGTGGCAAGTCATATTTTCAGCACTTTATGTCGCATCTATAATTTATTCGAATAAGCCGCGGAAAGATCAATCAATTAATAGTTTATCACTTATCAACTAAACATTTTTTACGTAAATTTAGTAGTAGGTAATGATTTGTATAATAATCTAGAACGCGGCACAGACACACACGAACACGAAGTGTATAACTAAGTTGAAAGTTCGTTGGTGGGTCAGTGTTGTCAGATGGTCTCGGCGCAATATCCCTAGAATAATTTGATTTGTCCCTAGAAATCCCCTAGAATACCCTCACCAAGTGGTTGGTGGCCTGCCACAATTTTATAAAGAGGCGATACATGCTCATTAGAGGTGATTCATAAAACGATTCAGTTTTACTGATTAGGACACTGCGATTAATTTCTCTTTTAATATTCAACAAAAATATATTATTAAACTTTATTATTGCTGCATTTTATTACTTATGGCTAAATTGATGCGTTATCTTCAAGATCTCGAATCTCAACCTTATAAAAGTTGTGGTGCTCAAGTAATTTTACGATGGTATAAAAACATTAATAACAAAACGTCAGGAAAGTGATATGGCAAAAAAAAAACGGTATTTGACGTGTTTTTTTTAATTTCCCCTGACAAATCCCCTAAATATTTTTCCCATTTCGCCCCCAACTCGGTCCAAAAACCCCTAAAGCTAGGGGGAAATCTCCGATCTGGCAGCACTGTGGTGGGTGGAAACGAGTGGTGTGTTCCGAATGCCGATTATATTGCTCAAAGCACTCATATACCGTTCCGAAAGCCAGTGAGCGCGTTCACGACGGATATCGATACGTCTTCAGTGAGTTCAGCGACGTTATAAACGTCGCTATCTGCTAGCTCGCAAGTCCAAGCTACGGATCATAGTCGCTCTGTACAGCCAATCAAAATTGACTCATGGCATTACTTTGTTGATGTTTTATTAAGGCAATTAAAAACTTTAGATGATCTTTTGTAATAATTTAAAAATAATGGCTCCTGTTACAATCAGGGTTGACGATCGTAAAGAACATATAACCTTAGGTTTAAGCAAGGAACAGTTACAATTTTAGTGCGTTGTTCACCATTCCGATTGAAATAGCGAAAATAGTGATATTTTTAAGCAGCTTTAGCTCGGAAATCAGTGTGCGCGGCATTCGGAACGCACCCGAGATGCTCCATGCATCCCGTCATTGTCAATTAAAACCTTTCTCGACACTGGCTGTCTGTCACTGTCTGTGTACACTGTCAGCGACTACAGTTCTGCTGCGTTCCGTTTGCCGATTATAGCACTCACAGCGCTCTTATACCCGTTCCGATTGCCCGTGAGCGCGCTCACAGCGATGTCGATACGTCATCAATGACGTCATACACGCCGCCATCTTTCCGCTCACAGTGCCCAAGCTATGGAGCATGGTCGCTCTGAGCGGCCTGTCAAAACTGACACATTATGTTACTTTGTTACTGTTTTTATTAGTCGATTAAAAAGAGCTTGCTTATTAATTTTCTTTTGTAATAATGTAAAAAAAATGGCTCCTGCTTTATTCAGGGTCGAAGAACTTAATGATATTATAACTTTAGACTTAATCGACGAACAATCAGAATGTTAGCGCGCTATTTACCGTGCCGATTCCAATAGCACTAATATCACTTTTAGCGCGCTAAAACGAATCGGAACGCTTTTGAGCCCTTTTAGCGCTGATAACGCTGTAAGCGGCAAACGGAACGCACCATTTCAATGTCTACCCATAGCAAAAAAAACCTAAACGTCGATTTAATATTTCGGCATTTAGGATTTTTTGGCGACCTTTCGACGGAGCTAGTTATACTATTCATTGATTTTCCTTTCATTTGTGTACGTGAGTTACTGTTCAGTCTAAAATAATGAGAGTGCATTGTTTTAGTGCTTTTTGTAGTGAATACTCGTAGACATTTGCATTAAAAAGAGAATCTAATGAGTATTGTGGCAGTGTTTATTGACTTTCACCTTCATCGACATCATTATTATACATAATATCTTTTTCATAATAAAAGAAGAAGAAATTACATTTAACACAGACCAGGCTGTATTGCGTAGTTCCTTTCCTTTAAGATAAACAGAAAAAAAATATTTCTGCATTTAGATTGCTATTTACTATGAGTCAAGACAAACAGTTATAACAAATCGTGGTAAGGTGCCACTATTCTAGGAGTAATATTGTTCTGTAGCCGCCATAATCATTATTTCATTTATAAAAGCTAGTTATCCAATTTTATCCTACGATATTTCATAATTACAAAAAAAGTTTTATCTAGGTACATAACAAATTTGATATTCAATTTGGATCAAAACAAGTATATAGCAATTTAAATACCTACAGCCGTCTATTTTGGTAAGTAGTATAATTTGTAAGTTGCAAAGAAGGCCGGTCACCCTCCATACATTCAAAAACCTGTCACTTAAATTCTTTCATTGATCCCGTCTTGAATTCGTTAGTGCTCTTAACAGTTGTTTATTGTATTAAATATCCAAATCTATTATCAATATTTTAAAATTCGAGGCAGAAATAAAATTATTTCATAAAATACATACATAACCTCAAAGCGTCAATGTCAGGTGTTAATAACTACAAAAATAACAATTGTATAGATGTCGCAGCCGAAAAGTCGCAAATATATCAGGATATCAATAAGTTTAAGAAAATAATGAACAAATTGCTTAATCCTTGCGTAACAATGAGTGTTCTGCTGTAATGTAACAAGTTTTAACATAACAAATCACATAGTGATACTACTTTATTAAATGTTGTGGCGAATTATATCTTAATTAATTAGTTATTTTTCATAATTTTTTACGAGAGTAACTTACGTAATTGTTTTCTTCGCCTAGTTTTGAGACCTCCGTCAATATCATGAGATAAAATATTAGAGATCCTTCATGGTTTGGAACCAGAGATTTTCACAGAAGTGGTCATATCGTACACTACCTATTTATTTCCTCGATGACGGTTCAGGTTCCTTTACAGTTTGTCAACATATTAACAAGCAAATGGTTGATTTTACATTATCACTTACCTACATCATTTAAAATCAGGCTCTTAAGATATTGTTTTGCATTTGTCAAGGGTTTAATTGAAACAACATTTCTAATATTAGTTTTGTCTATTCATAATTGATAGAAGGTTCTATTTTAGGGAACTGGGCTCTGGAGGTGTAGAGCTATTTTAAAACACAGATACTATGGTTATTATATTTTATATTAAAACACTGTTTCACATTTACAATAGGTATTTTATATTTTTATAACAATTAGATGTTTCATGGTTCGTGTCTAGATTAGAAGTAATTTTGACAATTAAATAAACATTCCAATATTAGAAAACTGTCACTTCACATGGGACAAGTGTTGCCTACCATTACACACATATACAACCTCTAACACAACCCCTCAACACTTGCACACATTTAACCCCCTGTGTATAATTTAATACAATATACCAAAAACAAATAACTCGCCTTCATAAATTAAACATTACCTTCCATACATACCTAATTATACATTATAATCTCACAACCACTTACATTCAATTACTTCCACTTAACTCCATCTATTTAGCAAAGAAATATTCCCTCTCAATCCAACCAACAACTATTAATTCAACCTTTCAAACTTAATACCAACTTTAATGTCGCTACCTTTAATCCTTTCTCACTTATCCAACTCCTACTCGACTAAATATATACTTTCGTTCAAAACTCTATAATGTTAAGAACCTTAACCTCCCTCTTGACTCGCTACATAAAACATTATTAACTATAATAATCATAAACTCCTTCTCAACTCCCTACATAAACTCTTCAAGTTTATTTAAAAAAAACGTTATCTCCTTTTCGACTACTCAATTAATAAAAACCTCTATAACTATAATAACCTTAAACTCCTTCTCGACTGCTAACTACATAAACTTCTCTAAATTTATTTAAAACCTTAAACTCCTTCTCAACTACTCACAACATGAACTTCCTTAAGTTCACTTAAAAACCTTAATCTTCTTCTCGACTACTCAATGCATAGACTTCTCTAAGTTTATTTAACCCCTTACTGCATGGAATTTTATATCCTTGCGGAAAAAAATTATGATGTGTTTTCGAGTATAAGGACCTCATAAAAAATACCAAAAAAAAATCTAGCATTTTTATTTGTTATTTTATTCATGAAAACAATGGAAAGTTTATGACATGGATAGACAGAATATGTGCACAAGCTGGGTTCGGCAAAAGGCCAGGTCTTTTACTTGGGGTGCAAAGGTAAATCAATTCCCACTACCTACCTTCTATTGACGAATTTCATGTGTAAAAAACAAAATATCAGTAACGTATGAAGTTTACTATGCATCTCTATGAGATCAAATTTACACTCGTGTTACTGCATACCGTCCCATATATGAAAATTAAAAATTGAGCGCTTACTTCATAAGGTCCCACATATGAGCATTACAATTATGTACACATTGCATGAGGTCATGTATGGGATATATGCACACAAGTATATTGTCGAACAAAATTTAAATCCATGGAGTTTTTGATTAAATCTTTCTGTTATAGCTTCACAAAGGATGGTTTTATTCGAAGAAATTTATATAAGCCGAAATATTCACACAATTCCAATATATTTGAGTTTGAATACAGAGCAACTCACCTGTTGAGCGCTTTTACTTTCAAACTAAATTTACTGTTGTTTTATCAAGACTGACAATATTTCACTGTCTCGGAACTGCTGAGTATATATTTAGTCTATGGTTTATAATTTTGCCAATTGTCAAACTTGAAAAGAATTTAAATTTTTCACAAAAAACTTAAGTGTGCAAATTTGGGACGCTATGCGGTAAGGGGTTAAAAACTTCAAACTCCTTCTCGACTATTCACAACATAGGAACCAATACTCAAAGAGTATTGCCATTCCTACTCATATCAGTCAAACTCAACTCAACTCATAAACCACACCATAACTCATAACAAACACAACAACTTCACATAACTTTAGACGCAACACTTGAATTAAAAAAACACATACAACCTTACATTATCTTTTATTATCTTTCATTTCTTTTTCCGTTTTTTATGTCGGTAGGACATGGTGTATTCTTTAGGAGTAAATGGTTACTTGAAAACTATGCAAAGCCTGCGATTGGCAATGTACCTATTACTAGTCCATGAATACATCTATGTCTATCACGTTCATAGGGATTGATGATGCATTATTTAAGGCCCTCTTACCCTCATGCAGTAGTGCATTTAGTGCATCCCAGCGCGCTTAACAAACATCGCAAACTCCCCAAGAAATTAAACTTGCATGACACCTTTACACCTTTGACCAACCACAGTAAAAAAATGTTTGCAGAAGACATTACTAGGTAGGAATTGGCAAATATCTAAATTAATGAATTAGTGTAAAATGAGCATATCGTATTATTTACATCCATGGGTTGTTTGAGTTGTACAGGAAGAATTATTTATGAAAAAAAAGGAACAGCAGAAATGCATAGATTTTTAATTTTACTCAAAATAAGATCACTATCAAAGAAGAGTAATGATTTCAACTTTTTAACCGATTTCAAAAAGGAATTTAGTCGATACTTTTCCTTTTGATAGGGTAGTCCCGTGTAATTTTTAAATGAATTGATATCAAGGAGACGAAGCTCTATAGTTGCAGCAAATGATCGAGAACACCATGAGCCGACTACGTAATCATTAATAACTAGAACCCATACTTTATCCGATGTTTCGCGATAGCTATTTCCTTTGGTCTTTTGCTTTTCAAGCATGTTTATCTATTTTTTTTTCATTGAGTATTTTTAGATTTAAATAATTCCTCAAATTGAGAATAGCCAATGCCTCAAACTGAGAAATAACGTAATAATTTCATAGTTTGATCAAACTATCATCTTCATCTCGAATCAATTCGCAAAGAGCTATGATTTTGAACTGATATTTGGGACCTTATCAAATACTAAAGGACTCCATCAAATATGTCAAACCAAAGGTCAAATGACAAAAATATCAGTTTTTTTCAGTTTCCCAATAAACTATACAGTTTATCGTAAAAAAATTTCTGATAAAGGAATGGAATGGATCATAAAGGCCTTTTCCACTTTGACAATCTATAACTGTAAAAATACTGGTCATCCATGAAAAAGGGTAGGTTTTGTAAACTGCAAAGCACTCTGCACAAGAACAAATTGCAAAAAATAAATGTTTTGGGTTGGATATCCAAAGATAACTTAGAATAATGGACAACTCTCGGATATCTTGGTTAATTATAATTAGCAAATAACAATTTTGGACCGAGACAATATTGAACACTAAAATTTAAACCACTGCAATTCTTTTTCCATACTGCCACGAGCCTTAAAATTACTGATAACATATATTTTAACTTCTTAAATCTCAGAAATGGCGATTCGTAGGAAAAATTGTAACAACAATGGAAATATATGATCTACAACTTTGTTCATCTTTGACCACTTGATAGTTTTGATATTTTATTCGTAATAACGCCAAAGGTCCGTTCCATTATTCCGCTCTACGTGAATTTGCATGCTGAAACGCGAAAATGGGCTAAAAACAATTCTTTTTCCTACGTTTGGGTTAAATATGGCCGTGTTTATGTGCGCAAAAATGACGAAAGCTCAGCAATATTGATTAAACACAAGAATGATCTAACAAAAATATCACCGAAAGTCTAATTTTATACGCTTTTTATTTATAATATATCTTTTTGTTATTATAAGCATACATTTGGATCATTATACAGTATTAAATCATGTTACTTTTCTATCAAAACATCAATAGAGCTAGAAGTAAAACACATTCCTTATATAATTATTTTTCAAATGAAAACTATGACGTTATTTGCTTAACAGAGACTAATATTAATGATTCTGTATTCGATGGAGAACTGTTTGACAATCGCTATCATGTCTTTCGAAGGGACCGTGAAACCTCATCTTTGGAAAAATATGATAAATGTGATAATGGCGGTGTACTAGTTGCAATTAAATCTTCATTCTCCGCTATCAGACAGATCTCTTTCGAAAGTGCTCTTGAGGATATCTGGATTATCATAATTCCGCCGAGTGATGCATTACCTATAATCAATTTGTGTGTTTGTTACTTACCACTGTATCTCGATAGAGTCGATCTTTCCAAATTCTACGGCAATCTTTAAAATAACATCCTCAATGCCGGGCACAACGAACAGTTTATTATATTAGGAGACTTTAACGTTTCTGATATTGTTTGGGAGCTATCATATGACGGTTCCATGTTACCTCAATATAATAACTTGGACTATAAAAGCACACTTCTAATTGATAATATAACACTATATAATCTCACACAGTTTAACTCAATTTCCAACAGGAATAACCGGATCCTTGATTTAGTTTTCAGTTCTAATTTGCAATTAGTGGTCACCGAAGAGTCGACCACCCTCAAACAGGATAGTCATCACCCGGTACTTCTTGTAGAAACACAGAATCATTCTACTTATAAACATTTAAAGCAAAACTCTATTTAATGTCGAAACTTTTACAAATGTCGTTTTGACTTGGCCAAACAACGACTTCAATCAGTTGACTGGGTTGATCTCTTCTCCGATCCTGATATAAATTCAGCTGTTACAAATTTCTATGACACCGTTAATGCAATTATAAAGGAATCTACCCCATTGGTAAAAAATAAAAGTAATACTTATCCTAAGTGGTTCAGCCCAGCATTAATTAGATGCTTAAAAGAAAAAAATAAATACCAAGCTCTTTACCACTAATTACCACCTATTACCATCCTCGAATCTATAATTGCGTATGCGCATAAATAAAATATTGCCAAAATGAAATGTAACAAGTGTACCAAGCTCATTAATAAAAAATCTCCGGGAATACTGTGTAACAAGTGTAATAAATGGTTTCACGCATCCTGTATGGCCATCTCAACAGAACAATTAAATGTGCTACAAGCTACTGACTCAGTGGACTGGAAGTGTCGTATGTGCACCGGTACAGGCAAGCCGAGGCGGCTGTCGTGCATACTGCCAGAAGCTGATGATGACGACAATACCGATCATGAAATACTAAGCACCAGTTTCTAACCAAATACTGATGGACATTCGGCGCGAAGTTCGCGAAACTATACGAATCGAACTTCAAACATCACTACAATTCATCTCAGATAAAATCGATGATTATGAGCTCAGCTATAGAAAATCAATGCTACGACCTGCGGAATCAATGTAAAAATTTAAGTAACCGAAACGAGGCATTGGAGCAACGATTATTGGTTATGGAGCAGTTACAACTGGCAGATCACGTAGAATTATGTGGAATACAAGAAGTCGAACATGAGAACGTCTTAGATATATGTACCAAAATATGTAATCCTCTGAAACTTAATCCTAATAATATAGTAAAAGCATATCGTAAAAAAAAGAAGGGTAACCTAAAACCTGGCTTGTCATCTACCGTCGTAATTCAGCTCCGCGAAGGTCACCGAAACGATTGGATTATGGCATCGAAAAACATTGAAATAACCGGTAAAACCGTTGGATTGAAAGATAATAATAAAATATACATTAGAGAACTACTCACGCCACACATGTCATTCCTATTGTGGAAAGCGAAAAAATGTCTTAAGGAATCCGGATTATGTAAATACGTTTGGTACAAAAATGGAAACATAATGGCACGACAAAATGATAATGAAAAGATTTTTAATATAAGAAATTTAAATGATATACAAACCATTGTACCTAATCTGACAAACACAAAACAAGTTTAGAAGAAAATAATACAGCTTCTACGTACCTATAACATTTACCTTACACAATGGATGATTCATATTGTACGATTAGAGAAAAAAACTTTACGAACTGGAACTTATACATGGATAATATAGAATTGTCAGAATACAACAATTTACGCATACTTCACGTTAACATCCGGTCAATGCTATAAAACTTCGATCAACTAGAGTATATAATATCAAGCAGCTCACATATTGTACACATAATCGTGCTAACCGAAGTAAATATTAAAGATACTTGTAAGAATTTGTTTCAACTACAAAACTATGACATGTATTCACAACTGCGGAAACCAGAAAAGGGTGGAGGAGTATTAGTCTACATACACAGCAACTTAAACTTTACGCGGTATCAAGTATCCAATCTGCACTTTGAGTGTATTGTAGGTGAAATAGAAACACAGGATAAGTTTAGAACTAATATATGTGCAGTGTACAGGCCTCCCCATGTAAATAAATTATCATTCGTAAAGGAATTATCGCGAGTGATTCAACTTTCAAACTGTAAGTACTCTTACATTTTAATAGGTGATATGAACATTGATTTATGTGAACATTCTACAGTACGGACCTATTACCTTAACAGTATGTGTGAATCGGGACTAGAGTGTGGAATTACACAGCATACGCGGGTCGAAACAAACAATGGGCAAGCAACAAAGTCGTGTATAGATCACACATTTTTAAGAACATTTGGGTGTCGCGAGGTTATAACAGCTGTTGTACACGATAAGATCGCTGACCACTACATAACCGGTTCCGTCATTGTTTAAAACTCGATACACAAAAACAGAAAGTATAGGTTTGTTGATTGTTTAGATGATAAGAAATTGCAAAACGAATTAAGTAAAATTAATTGGGAACCGGCTATGGAACTTTGTAACCCTAATGATATATTTAATTTTATAACAGATCAATTTTGTAAGACCTATGAAAAATGTAAATAAAAATTAAAATCAGTTATAGTCAACAAAGTGAATGCAAATGGGTGAATGAACGTGTAACCTAATAGTTGGTGACTTTAACGTATCACAGGCCAAGTGGGTTGCAGCGCCTGCTAATGAGTACTTATTGCTAGACTCAAATCAAAATGACTCTATGTCGCATTTAGTTTCAAATTTTCAAAGCTTTACCGACTTTAAACAGTACAATAATGTATCAAACGTTAATAATAGGTTACTCGATTTGATATTAGGTAACTCTTCCTGCTTAATAACCAGATGTAGTGAACCACTAGTGCCAGAAGACGGACACCATCCTGCATTAAAATGTCAATTTCAGATACCTAGCTTTGAATGCTTAAGACCTGCGCCCCGTCTCATTCAATTGTTTCGCAAAGCTGATTATGATGTAGTAAATGAGTCAATTCGTACTCACGATTGGTCAAAGCTATATAACATAAATGATATAGACCTAGCCCTAGATGAATTTTACAAGGTAATTAACAAGGTTATCAGTAATTTCGTACCTCGATTGGAAGTAAAAGGCGAGTCGAGGTATCCTCCATGGTTTTCCAAAGCTCTTATAAAAATTATTAAAGAAAAATTAAAATTTCATAAGCGCTGGAAATTATATGGCAGACTGAGTGACTATGACGCTTTCAACCTCCTGCGTAAACGCCAAAAAGCCGTACAACTCGAATGTTACAATAAGTTTATTGCAAGTACTGAAGATAAGATAAAAAAGAATAGTAAACAATTTTGGAGTTTTGTCAAATCAAAAAAATGCTCCAATGTACTTCCAAAATCTGTTTTTCTAAATTATGTAATCTGTTCAGATGGAGCTGATATGTGCAATTTATTCAAATCTTATTTCCAGTCGGTATTTGAACCGCAAACAGATTCAATCCCTCGCAATACGTCAACTCAGGCCGCTTCACCTAATTCCAGTCACGTCTCGTTATCTTCTGTTCGTATTTCCATTGAGATTGTAGAAAAATACCTTAGGGCTTTGGATGTTAACAAGGGTTGCGGACCTGATGGTATACCAGCACTATTTCTAAAAAATTGCTGGAGGTCTCTCTCTAACCCGTTGTTCTTTCTCTTTCAATTATCTCTACGTTCTGGTACTTTCCCTAAGGCATGGAAACAATCGTACATTATTCCTATCTACAAATCTGGGGATAAACATAATATTCAAAATTATAGAGCAATTTCAAAAATAAATATAATCCCTAAATTATTCGAAAAATGTGTATTTGATGTGATTTATCCCATACTTAGTCCTATTATTATTGAGCAGCAGCATGGGTTTGTTAAGAAAAAGTGTACTGAAACAAATCTTTGCGAATTTGTGCATAACGTTGCCACTGCAATGGATAATGGCTACCAGGTGGACGCAGTGTATACCGACTACTCTAAAGCCTTTGACAAAATTTCTCACGCTCTCCTTATAAGTAAACTGGGTAACATCGGTATCCACGGTGATCTTCTTCGGTGGCTTGAATCCTATCTCCGAGAGCGCAGTCAGGCTGTTGTTATTAAGGGATTTTGTTCATCTTTTATTCCTGTTACATCAGGAGTACCTCAGGGTTCTCATTTGGGTCCTTTACTATTTAATTTATATATAAATGACATTAATTTGATTTTAAAACAATCTGATTTCGTTTTATACGCTGATGACATGAAAATTTATAAAACTATTAAAACTGACTCTGACTGCAATTTGCTCCAAAATGACCTTACTAATTTAAAAACTTATTGTGCAGAAAATTATTTACATCTTAACATTAAAAAATGCTATGTAATTAGTTTCACCAGAAAGAAAAAGAAAAATATATTACGCAATTACTATATTAGTAACGAACCTTTGAATCGCGTTGAAGAGGTAAAGGACTTAGGGGTGATTCTTGATACGAAACTATCATTTAACAAGCACATAGAGACCACACTTTCAAGAGCCCTCAGAATGTTGGGATTTGTTTTTAGAATTGGTAATGACTTTAAGCGATGTTCTACATTTACTCTTTTATTTAACAGTTTCATTAGACCGATTTTGGAATATGCCTCAACTGTCTGGAATCCCCAGTACAATATCTATATACATAGCATTGAAAAAATATATCTCAAATTCATGAAATACCTTTCCTTTAGATGTTCGCATTGCAGGGCCAATTATAAAAAGATGTGCGAAAAAAATTTAATGCATGATCGCCGCTGTCAAAGGGACCAGATGCTTCTGTTCAAAATAATTAATAATTTTTTTGATTCTCCTTCACTTCTAAGAAATGTATGTATTAGGTGCCCTCGAATAAACTCTAGAAATAAGAATTTGTTTAGTGTTCCCCTCGTAAGAACAAACTATACTGCAAACACATTTTTATACAGAGCATGTAATAATTACAATAACATATTTAGTTCAATTGATATGTTTGACTGTAGCATGAACGTGTATAAAAAGAAATTAAGAGACATACTTGACATTTAACTTAAAATTTTATTTTTAGTTTATAGTATGAATTTTTGTTTTTTGAATATTTGAATAGTATCATAAGTTTTATTATTGTTGTATTCTTATTATTGGATTTGTGTAATATTTTGACTGTGGAAACTCTAGTGACTTTTGTGTTACCCATTATTAATTAACTTAACTGCATTAAATAGTTGTATGTTTCCCAAATAAATAAATAAATAAATTAATTAATATGTGCAAAAGGAAAGAACAATTGTATAAAATATATAAACGTGATGAAAATAACATTAATAATAGATTATTATACAATAAATATAGAAACCTAACAAATAAGTACATAAGTAAAACCAAAAACAAATATATTAAACAAAATATTTACAGAAATTTTAAAAATACAAAGATAGCATGGGAAATATTAAATAATTTATGTGGCAAAATTAGTAAATCCGTGGATGAAATAATAAGCAAGTATTTTAGGGGTGACATAAAAACAGTGTGTAATAATTTCGCATATGGTTTTGAAGAAAATGTTAAAAATATTAATACTAATTGTAACATTAAGTTATTAGGCAATACGTACAATAATCATACAACAATATCAATGAGACTTAAAAAGGCAACAAATGATGTTATATACAATATTATAAAAGGTATGAATAAGAGAAAAGGCCCTGGTGTTGATGATATACGTGCCAAACATTTATTATGTATAAGTGAACAGATCACCCCAGTTATTACACACTTAGTAAATGCATGTATATCCACGTCACTTTACCCGAACCAACTTAAAATAGGTATAATCAGACCAATACATAAAAAAGGTTGTTTTAAAGATATAAATAACTATAGGCCTATAACTATTTTATGTAGTACTGATAAAATTATTGAAAGATACCTAGGTAATGAGGTAATAGAATTCCTAACAAAACGTAATTTAATACACAAGAATCAGTACGGATTTCAAAGTGGGCGAAGTACAACTCAACTCTTGTGTCGGTTCGATTGGATAACAGGGAACAGGTGCTGGTTGTCTTCATTGACTTCACTAAAGCGTTTGACGTTTTAAATTATAACACATTATTCTCTAAACTGGAGGGACTTGGTATACAAGGCCCTACACTAGATTGGTTCCGCAACTTTCATAAGTCCAGGAAAACAATGGTTAAAGTAAATGATTGCTACAGCGACCCTATTACCAACAAGCAGGGTACGGCTCAAGGATCAATACTAGCTCATATAGAATACCTGGCCTATGTGAATGACATGTGCATTTTATTCGCAGAGGTCTCAGTGTACCAATTTTCCGATGACACATGCCTTATTTCACATGACAGGAACATCTATGAGGCTCAAATCACAATGCAACGTAATCTTGATACAATACATGTACAATACATATACTTGATACAAAGTGTAAATGGGCACATGACATGGGATTAGTCATCAATGCAAGCAAAACAAAACTCATGCATATAAGATCACCATACATTAAGTTCCCTTCGGATCCAGTAGTCATTGCACACAACCACCAATGTATGCACGCACGGCGTACCACCTGCCTCTGACAACATCTGGAAGTAGTAGACCAACACACATACTTAGGTCTTACAATTGACAAAAATTTTAATTGGAAAACTCATATTGAATATGTATGTAGTAAACTAAGAGCGCTACGTGCCAAATTTTCGATTCTAAAGTTTAAAATACCATATAATATACTCAAAATATTGTATCTGTCATTGGGTGAATCTATAATAAGTTACGGTTTGTCTAGTTATGGTCGCACACACAAAACTATTCTAAACCTTATATATAAATTACAAATCAGTTTATTAAAAACTATTGTACCAGAGTGAGACACGTGTACACGTTGTACACGTGAGAGAAAAGTTTAAAGGAGACGAAAGTGGGTTATTCAGGTATTGTAAAACTATATCGGTTTTTAATAAAATAAATATGAATTTTATACTTGATGAGTATCACAACATTCATAGACTTAACAAGAAATTTAGACCTAACAACCTACGTAAACTATATTATACACCGAAATATGTTCTACCTAAGTATAATAACGAATATGGTAAACGGACGTGGAAATACATGCTTCCCAATATATTAAATACGATCCCGGATGAACTACATGCAAAATTATTAATAAAAAATTATAAAATATGTAAACACATGCTCAAAATATATTATGTAACACAATGTGATACATGTATTTGATGTAATGTAATATGTAATATTATGCGACTAATTTGCACTTACATAAACCTTATAGGTTTAAGGTGTGTTAGAAATAAGAATTATAGGTACAACAAGTATTGAATAAAAGAGTTAAAAAAAAAGTAAAAGTTATTGAAAAATTGTGAAAGTGCATGTCTTACCTCGATCGAAGGGGCATTGACAAGGTACACAAAAGCATTCTGGTCATACATTCACAACAGGAAACAAAACCAGTCTGGTATACCTGAGTCTGTGACATTTGGTGATGAAGTAGCTAAGGGTCGAAATATTTCGGATCCGTCTACGAAGATAATGACAACAGCTCATGCAATCAAAGTTCAAGTTCTCAGGTTCACAGCAATGTGCTTTCTAAAATAGTTCTCACTGAAAAAGAAATCGAAGCGATACTAAGAGCACTTGATCCGAACAAGGGACCTGGATGTGATGGTATTCGAGCAAAATTCTTGAAAGAGTGCGCCTATCAACTAGCTTTACCTCTGTGCCTTATATTTAATAGATCTTTAGAACTAGGTGTACTCCCCAATCACGGGAAAATTGATTATTCGAGTCAATTGTATACGATCATCTGTATTTTCACCTCGAGTCATACCTGGCAGACGAGCAACATGGTTTTATGAAGAAAAGATCAACTGTAACAAATTAACTCAATTTTGAAACATATTTGTGCAATGCAATTGATGATATGGGTCAGGTAGACGCAGTGTATACAGATTTTCAGAAAGCGTTTGACAAGGTCATCCATTCATTGTTAATCAATAAACTTGCAAAATTCGGTATTTACGGTAAGGTGGCTACAATCATATCTTGAGAAAAGAAGTCAGATGGTTACAGTAAAAGGTAATGTTTCAGACCCAATTATAATAAAATCTGGTGTGCCGCAAGGTTCCCATCTCGGTCCGTTATTGTTCATTGCTTTTATAAATGAGCTCGTTGCATCAATCACATCACATTGCTTACTGTATGTGGATGATCTCAAAATTTTTAGGAAGATTAACTCAGTCAGGGACGCGCATATTTTACAGAATGACCTAAATAACCTCTCCAAATGGTGTGAACAAAACCGTATGTTTCTCAATGTCAAAAAGTGTTTCACAATTACATTCACCCTAAAAAAACACAAAATGATCACTGACTATACTATAGAAGATCACAAACTTGAATGTACATCAAGTATCAGGGACCTTGGTATTGTTTTTGACAAGAAGCTAAGTTTCCGTAACCATTTCGACATGATAGCTGCAAAATCTAACAAAATGCTAGGATTCATAGTGCGACAGACCAAGCAATTTAAGAACCATAAATGCCTACTGATTTTATTTAATAGCCTAGTAAGAAGTGTTCTTGAATATGGCTCGATAACTTGGAACCCTCTTTATACCGTACACGCAAAGCGATTTGAACAGATTCAGTCTAAATTTACACGAATGTTGAAGTATCGATATGGTAATGGTAGAGAACGTCTGTCGTATGAACAGAGGCTCAAACTCTTTAATCTCATGTCTCTAAGAACTCGACGAACTTTACTGGATCTTATTCAACTCCATAAAATAGTGCATTAACACGTAAACATTCCCAATCTATTGCAGTCTATAAACTTCAACACGAAACATAACCCCCGAAGACCAAAAACCTTCTCCTTGTCGTTATATCGCAACAATATCTCATATGACCAGCCTCTGGTCAGGTTTTGTCACTTCTATGAAGACTACGGTGGTCGATGCTCTTGTCTCGATATATGTAATCCATCACCTCTCCGTTTTCGCTCTCTGCTTGGCTGTATCCTCAGGGACATTACCTAATAATATTTTTTATGAAAGTCCAATAAGATATTTCCGAACTGTATGTAAACTATAGATTAACTAAAATTTACGTTAAGCCTTGTTTCTTTTATATTTAGCTTCAATCAATACTAACCTATCATATACTTAAATTAACTTTATATGGCCGAAGTTGTCGTGTAAACACTTTTAGGATAACAATTTGGATCTGCATGATTGTAATCTTGACTGTCTGGTATATAATTGATTGTTATCTGTTGTGTTTTCCAAATAAATAAATTAATAAATACGTACAGAACTACAAACTGATGCACATCATGGATAGATTTATTATTAGTTGATAATTCGTCGATATTGCTATTCTTCACTTGCTAGATTTGTTTGCCCACGGAGTCCATTTGTTTGGCCAATATCCTCTTCTCGTAATTGAAATACAGGAACAGTTATATCGAAAATATTATTTATGGATGGAATGTCGACCTTGAGTACAGCTGGTTGTAAGCATATGTTATTAGATTGCTAAAGATGCGAAAACACAGCGAAGGTCTCGCCCTTGATGACGCGGCCCGGCGCGAGCGCGATAACCCCGGCATTGCTAAGTCTCTCGGTTGTAACTTGACTCTCGCAAATGATTCTTATTGTTCGTTGTCGACAAGCAAAATATAAATAAGTATTCATTTTATTAAGCTGTGACCATATGTCAGTACATGATGGTTGTTAAGTTTCACATGTATTTTCTTCTTTCATTTTCATACAGAAGTTTTCATTTGCATTCAGGTGGTATATCGGTCGTGGAGCACACATGAAAGAAGCAGTTTTATATGGTATGCATGTGTGCAATTCATATTCTGACAGCGGCATGTAGGAGCTTTCTGTAAATTTATTCCTATGTAGTCATCAATGGGTTGGATTTTTGACATGGTATCTAATGACATATTATATATAGACGGGTTATCCGTTCTCAAAAATGGCAACGCAAATGCAAGGCAGCCTTGTGCATCCCAGTGTCACGGCTAAACATCAAACAAAACTTATTCCCTATTCTGTGTTTTTAATACCGTAAAATGCCTTCTTGTGTGTTTATACAGTGTACTAATTATACTGTTACTGTTAAAGATAGAATAAACGTTTCCCTTTCATGCGTAAGTACTATTTTTCTATAACTACCTTATTTATTATTTTATTTTGCTATTTTAAATTGACATGGCTATTCGTTTCAACAAACTCGAAGAGCGAGATGTAATGTGATTTTGTACGTGGGAATAAAAGAGACAACGCTATAGAGTTTCGAGAATGTACGTACTACGTCACGTACGCTCGCGACCAATTAGTGCGAAGCAACGTCACGAAGTACATAGTATCTCTTTCTTACAACAAGTGAACCGTATTATTCATTCCTTCTCCCACAAATTATATTACTCTATAAGCATATCGGGTAGGTATCTATAGTTACGTTGACGCCGTTTTTTTGTGCGGTAATGTTCGGGTATGACTTGTCTATATGTAATATGTCATTGATAGAATCATTAAATGCTTGAGGAACAGCGATTAATTTGTAGATCTCATAGTTATCTCGGGCCACTAAAGGTATTTTTATTTCAAAAATGAAGTAACCTTTGGTCATCCAGAAGATGGTAGAGTTTTCTTAAGTCTATGTGTATGTTTTCTATTGGTAATGCGAGATCTATTGAAAGTTGTCCAGAAATAATGTTCAATTCATCAGTGAGTTGCTAGGGCTCAAGAGATGAATGTTGAATTCTCCGTAATTAATCGCTGTCACGGTATATAGGAGGGTTACTTGGAGGTTTTGCAAATCTACTAAAATACAGTTTGCAATTATCGATGTTAAAAAAAAGTTATTCATATTTTTGATATAGTTTATTTCTGTTCCCATTGTGTTCGCAGCCTTATCCATGGCAATAATATGTTGATTCAACATTTTATGCTGTTTCTCAATAGTCATTTGTATTCGTTTTAGTAAGTTATTTTCTGATTCTATTAATGATGTCTGATTCTTCCTTAGCGAAATTAGATGTTTTTCGTTTTTTCTGGTCATGCTTATTATCGTTTTCGTAGTTTTCTGCAAAATGTTCGTCGAGTACTCCAAGCCCACGCCGTTGACAAGGCCTCGGCGTTGCCTCGATCGTGTGAACTACTGATTTAGTAATAAATTGTAGTAGTGATTTAACTCAGTACTTCCGTAAAGTAGTTGTAGAAGTATGATGTCACACTAATGACGTTGCGATGACGCATGGCATGTTTGTTCTAAGTTTGTCACGTAGGTATTAATTTTTTTTATTCCGTTTTAGTATGGGCTCATATCCAGTCATCGCGTATATAATGCATGTCTGTAACCTGGTCAAAATAAATACTTTGTCTAGCATTTATGTTCATTAGGCTGTGCATTAGACTCTCGGCGGGTGCAAATAATGAGATTAAAGAGATAAGTGTCACAATAAGATTGCATTGCCATTTTCGTGAACGTTTCGTAGTTTTCATGGTTATTTTAGGTTGTTCGGACGTTTATTTATTTATACATTTTTATTTCTTTTCACGAACCAACAGCTCTTAATAAAAAAAAAATACACAAACAATATTTTTTTATACATGCTGCCAATTAAAGGTTCCCAATTTTTTTAATTTAACATATAAAACATATAAAAGTAGACTTTGCAAGATTACAGATAGTAAAATTACTACTGAATTGAATACAATGGAACAAAGATTATATAGATTGCAATGTAAGATTGTTCATCATTTGGTTACGCTTTATCATTTAACTAAGAGAAAAGAAACAGAAAAGCATATGTTTATATGTATACTAAAAAAAAGTTGCTGGTTGGTTTGTTTCTACATATATTTTTCTTCTATATTAAGTTTGGATAATTTTATGATCGGACGTTTCATAGCTCCGTTTTTAGTTTTTAAGGTGAACACGCGAACATGTCCGTCGTTGCCAGGATGAAGGTCAATTATACGACCTAGAGCCCATTTTCCAAGAGGTAAGTTCACTTCATGAATAACCACGACGTCGCCGATGTTTATATTTTCGCGTTTTTTTTGCCATTTGCTTCATGTAGACAACATGGTAAGATACTCCGACTGCCATCGGTTCCAGGTGTCTTTGAATAATTTTTGTACGAGATACCATCGTGTTCGACTATCTGTTTCAGTTTCATTGATCGTTAATAAGGGTCCACTTGACAAGAAATGAGATGGGAGTCAAAAAGTCTATGTCATCAGGGTCCTCGTTAAGTGCTGCTAATGGTCTCGAGTTCAGACAGGCTTCTAGTTGTGCCAGAAGTGTTGACATCTCCTCAAAAGTGAGTTAAACTTGTTGGCTCCGACGAAGTTAGAACCATTGTCACTATACATGTGACACGGAGCTCCACGTCAGGCTGCTAGTCTTTTGAGGGCTGATAAGAAAGCTGTTGAGCTTAAGTCTGAGACGAGTTCCAGGTGCAGTGCTTTCGTCACCATGCAAACGAACACCGCGATGTAGCCTTTGGTTGTCTTCACCCCTCGGCCTTTGTTTGTTTTCACGTCGACGTAACCCGTGTAGTCAACGCCCGTATGATAGAATGGCCGGGTCGGATTACATCGAGCCGCCGGTAACTCTCTAATTAATTGGCCTAGTAGAATAGGATTATGTTTTCTACATCTCACACAGTTGTAAACTCGTTTTTTGACAGCTCTATTGCCACCAACAATCCAGTATTGTTTTCTTAAGTTTGCTGATGTAAGTCTCTCGCCACCATGACATACTAGTTTGTGGGCTTGATCAACATCTCGGTGAAATGACCTGGATGTGGTATCATGAGGGGATGCTTTTGATCTTCATCAATATATGCGTTTTTAATGCGTCCTCCTAATCAGAGAAGTCCGTCTCGATCCAGATAGGGATTGAGGGGTAAAATATTGCATTTTCGGCTTAGTTCTTCGTTTTGTTTCAGGCTCACGATCTCCTCTTTGAACGAGGTAAGTTGAATGTGTTTAATAACTATGTTTCTAGCCTTATTTATTTCAGGTGCAGTAAGATAGTTCGGGCGTTGTTTATGGTTACGTGACAGGAACTGGTTTGGTTTGGGGACTGGAACTGCTCGCGTCCGCAAGGTTTAGCCCTCGATGCCTTGTACGTGGTCCCTGGGTAAACGCTGGCTAAACGAGCAGTATCTTCTGGTGGTAGGTTGTATCGCATGTATGCGAGTGACGAGATCTGTTGTCAGCGTCCCCGTTACTTGGAAGATCTGGACTTTTCCGTTTTGTGGGTTCACATTGATACCGGTCTTGACCAATTGGTCTACGCCAGTATATACCGGTCACATAGATCGGGAGACAACGAGGCTCATGGAGTATCTCAGCGATGCAGCAGATAAGGTTCGGCAACGTTTTCCCTCAGCGCAGTTGGTGTTCCTGGGGGATTTTAACGCTCATCACGGGCAATGGCTATACCCGTATCAGGACACTGACCACGCTGGAAGAGAGGCTTTTAAGTTTTCCGTGACTCAAGGCCTCTCACAGCTTGTGCACGAGCCCACGCGCATCCCCGACGTTGCCGGCCACACTGCATATTGCTTAGACCTTCTGCTGACAACTGATCTTGACAGGTGCTCGGTGTCCGTAACTGCACCTTTAGGGACATCCGACTACTGCGTGGTGAAATCTGTGTCGCAGTACTCGCCGCCTGACACCAGCCCAAAAGGCGCTAGACGAGTATGGCGATACAAGTCAGCAGATTGGGATTGGACGCGGCACTTTTTCGCGTCTTATCCTTGGCGGCAGACTTGTTTTACATCAACCGATCCATCGTGCTGCGCTGATGCTGTATCAAGTGTGATAGGCCAAGCAATGGAGTATTTCATCCCTTACGCTGATCTATCCCTTGAAACCAAAGGTCGCCCATGGTTTAATGCTGCTTGCCTCACAGCTGAAAAGCTTAAGCAAGAAGCGTACAAAGCCTGGGCTGACGCTCGCAGAAGCAAAGCCGTGGATTCGCATAAACTGAAGAAAAAATACAATACTGCCGCAAAGTCTTGCAAAAAGGTGATCAGACAAGCCCGCTTTGACCACTTTGGCCACATCGGAGACAAGATAGCGTCATATCCTTCAGGAAACAAAGCTTTCTGGTCTTTGGCCAAGTCGGTTGAGTCGAACTTCTGTCGCCCATCGCTGCCACCTCTGAGGAAGCCTGACGGTTCACTGGACCACACTGCAAAAGAGAAAGCAGACCTCTTTGCTAATCTTTTTGCAGACTATTCACGTCTAAACAGTCAGGGTAAAGTCCCACCCCAGTTACCTCAGTTCGGACCCAGAATGGGTCGCCAAAAGGAGGTTCTTAAATGCTTGCAGAATTTGGACGTGAACAAGGCCAGCGGCCCTGATGGCATACCTGCAGTTGTGTTAAAACACTGCGCAGCTGAGTTGTCTCCCATACTAACGCGCCAGTATCGACTCTCTTTGGAATCTGGAAAGGTCCCTAAATCCTGGAAGCTGGCTAACGTGCAACCAGTACCAAAGAAGAGAAGCCGTGCAGATACCATCAACTATCGACCTATTGCAATCACCTCCATACTTTGCAAAGTTATGAAGCGTGTATTGAACAATCGTCTCCTGGCATACCTTGAGTCCAACGAGCTCCTTAGTGATAACCAATATGGTTTTCGATCTTCTTATGTATGCTACTCACTCATGGAGCGAAGCCTTGGAAGGTCACAGTGAAGCTATAGCTGTATTCTTAGACATTTCGAAGGCTTTTGATAGGGTCTGGCATGATGGTCTCTTGAGTAAGATTCCAGAATACGGAATACCTAAAGGGCTCTGCGACTGGATATCTGATTTTCTGAGGGAACGGTCAATTCGAGTAGTCCTGGACGGCTGCTCTTCTGACCTAATGGCAACTAATGCCGGGGTACTTCAGGGATCTGTTCTCTCTGCAACGTTATTCTTGCTGCACATTAACGACCTGCTAACCCCAGGCATTATTGGTTACGCTGATGACAGCACCGTTGTAGAGAGATACATGTCCATTGCGCGAGCGAGTCCTCAAGAAATCCGGGCTTTGAGAGAGTCCATGATTGAGCGGGTGGATTTGGCCTTAAAGAAAGTGTCCAATTGGGGCGAGTCCAACTTGGTCAAATTTAACCCGTCGAAAACACAGGCGTGTTCATTCTCCGCGAAAAAGAGCAGTTTCGACCTAACCCACGTTCCAAAATGTTTCTGTACCCTTAACCGACCACCTAGGGCTTCTGGGCGTAACTATATCGTCCCAACTAAACTAAAGGGTAACAAATTGTGTCCATGGCTCAAACTGCTTCAAAGAAGTTGGAAATCATCTCGAAGGTCCGACGGTACTTCAGCCCTGAACAGCTACTTAATTTGTATACAGCTCAAGTTCGATCTTGTATGGAGTACTGTAGCCACCTTTGGGATGGTTCTGCAAAGTACCAACTAGAAGCGATGGACGCAGTTGACCGAAGAGCCCGAAAAATTATTAACAACTTTGACCTCACCGCCAAAAAACTGCAAAGCCTCGACCATCGTCGGCAAGTTGCCAGTTTAGCAGTCTTCTACAGATTACATTTTGGAGAGTGCGCGAATGCTCTTTTTGTTCAGGTTGAACCCACACCCTTCTTGCATCGGACTACTAGACGCAGACAGACCTTCCATCCCTTCATAGTAGACATCCCAAGAAGTCGAACCAAACGCTTCGATAGTAACTTTTTGGTGCGGGTCGCCAAGGTGTAAAATTAACTGCCTGCGTCTGTTTTTCCAGCAAACTATAGTCCTAGTTCTTTCAAGCGTCGAGTGAATAGGTATCTCGTGAATAGACGTGTAACATCTTCGTCTTCATCGTCACTTTCCATCAGGTGAGATAGAAGACAAATGTCTAATCCTCTTTCAATAAAAAAAAACAACTTAGATAACTGAGTTTTCTTTAACCTTTCAATATATTACGCCTGCATAAGCCTTTTCAGATGAGTCACAGAACCCGTGTAGCTGGATTGGATCATTTCGTTTGATTTGTAACCATCTTGATATTTTCATGTCATTTATTGTGGAAAGTTGAGTTTTAATTTTTGACCATTCCTTGTTTATAGATTCTGGTACTGTATCATCCCAGCGTAGGTTTTCGACCCATACATGTTGAAATATTAGTTTTAGTTTTGTATTAACCGGGCTTTCCCACCCTTCTGGATCAAATACATTTGATATTTCGGACAGCAGCAAACGTGTGGTTACAGGTTTTGTCGAGTTAACGTTAAAAGTAAATTTAAATGTGAAAATGTCTTCTTTAGGGTCGTCGTTGACTCTTGGTGATAAAATTCAAATGTTTCTTGTTTATTAATAGGTTTCACATTTAGTAGTTGACACTTATTCGACAACCATTTGCGTAAATTAAATCCGCCAGACTTGAGTAAGTTAATAAGGTCATTTTTAATCTTAATTGCTGTCTGTGTAGGTCATCTGTAGAGCAGAGAAATCAAATCAAATCAAATCAAATCATTTATTGCAACATAATATGGTATACAATATGGTGTTTATACATAAAAAAAAAATGTTCTACATATTATTACTATTCAACAGCATGCAATATTTATTACAATATTTAATTACTAAATTTTCTACCACCATTACACAAATTTATCTATTTTTTATATTTAAGAAAGTCATTAACAGAGTAAAAACACTTCTCTTTCAACCATTTTGATAGATCTTGTTTAAATTTACTTTTCTGTAGACATTGGATCTCTTTGGGCAACGCATTGTATACCCTTATGCACATCGCATAGCATTGCCTATGATATATTTCTAAACGTGGCATATCATTATAAACCAACCTCTGTGCATGGCGAGTTGGTCTACCTATACTGCCAGCTTGTACAAAGAATTGAGGATTAGTTTTTACAAAATTGGCAGCCTCCAAGATGTACATGCAAGGCATCGTCAATAATTTTAAAGATTTAAATAAAGGTTGGCATGGCTCATAAGGCTCCTTTCCAAGTATTGTCCTTATACATCTTTTTTGAGCCCTAAAACATTTTTTAATATCGGTAGAATTTCCCCAAATTAATAACCCATATTTTAAGGTCGATGTTACGTACCCATGGTAAGCACAAAGTATTGTTGTTAAAGAGCAGGTTTTTCTGAGTCTGCTTAATACGTATACGTAACTATTCATCTTATTGCAAACGTGTTCTATGTGCTTCTTCCAATTTAAATTTTTGTCAAGGTATACTCCAAGAAATTTAGTACAGTCAACTTCATTAATTTTTTCATCGTTATATGTAATGTCAATATTTTTTAAAAATTTTGTGGTATTAAATCTAATGAAGTTTGTTTTCGTCAAATTGACAGTCAGATTATTATTTGATAGCCATTTAATTATTTCTTCAATTGTATTATTAATTTCATGTTCATATTCTTCATTATTGTTAGTATTTTTGGTCACAATTACAGAAATGTCATCCGCGAATAAAAAATATTTATGATTAGTCAACTTTGGTAGATCATTGATATAAAGAAGAAATAAAAGGGGTCCAAGGATACTTCCTTGCGGCACCCCAGTCGCAATTTCTCTAAAAGTTGATCTATGTGTTAAAATTTCTGCATTATCATTTATATATTGAGTTTCCACAGATTGTAGTCTATTACTTAGATATGTTCGAAACCAATTCAATACTGAACCTCGAATACCATAATTTTCTAATTTTTGTAGTAAAAGCTTATGAGAAACAAAATCGAAAGCCCTAGTCATGTCAAAAAATATAACTGTTGTTTCCCTTTTTGAATTTAAATTTCTTGTAATATCCGTAACCAATTGAAATACAGCAGTACTTGTGGATTTATTCTTTTGGAATCCTGATTGCTCTTTACAAATTATGTCAAATTTAGTTATAAAACTTGACAGTCTCATTTTCATTGCTTTTTCAAATAGTTTTGCAAAGATTGTAATGAAAGTTAAAGGGCGGTAATTGCAAAAGTTTTTTTGTCACCCTTTTTATATATAGGCTTGACTATAGATTTTTTTAAAGCTTCTGGAAACTTACCTTCAGAGAATGAAAGGTTTATTAAAAAAGCTAAAGGCGCTGCTAATTCAGACTTGCAAAACTTTATTGCCTTAGTGTTGATATCGTCATATCCAACAGTATTTGTATTTTTTAGAGAGTTAATAAGAGTGATTACTTCATTTATAGTGATTGGTTCTAAGAACATAGACTTTTCTATATTTATCTTATTTGTGTTAATACAGTTGTTTATATTACGGTTCGTTAAATAATGGTTATATTCTTCAGCTATTTCTTTAGGGTCTTTAAAAACCTTGCCATCTTTCTTAATTTCTTGTATGTGATCTTCAAAGAAATCGACGCATTTCTCATTTATTAAATTCCAGGAAGTTTTACCCTTGTTACTTGAATGATACATTAGTTTAGCATTGTGAATTTTTTGTGCTCTATACATACATTGACGTAATATTTTTGAATATGCCTCATAGTGATGTTTACTAGGTTTAGACCTATTTTTGTAGAAATGATACCTCAAATATCGTCTTATTCTGCAACATTTTTTTAATCCTGTAGTTATCCATTTGAGTTTTTTATACTTATCCGTTATCTTTATACGTTTCAATGGAAAGCAAAGTTTATAAAATATATCAATAATGTCATAAAATAATGTAATAGTTGTATTAATGTCAGATTGTTTATAAATGTCCGAAAATGATAAGGCAGATATACATTCCTTAAATTTCATTAAATTTTCAATAGATATGTCCCTTATATGTTTATAACAAGTCAGTGGTTTAGTTATTTTTATTTCTTGAGGTATGTGTAAAAGTTGAGCTGTGTTATGATCCGACAATTCTAAATTTATCACTTCTTCCTTAGCCTCTTTAATATTGCTAATTAAGTTATCAATGCACGTATTTCGTCTGGTCGGCTCTTTAATGTGTATTGTTAAATTATAAATTTGCATTAATTCTTTTAAAGCCATACTACCCTTTGATGATTGTAATGTATCAATATTAAAGTCCCCAGCAAGGATTATTTTATATTTAGATTTTTTACTAAGATCATGTAAAAGTTTGTCGAGTCGTAGAAGAAAGGCATTAATATCTGAGCGAGGAGTACGGTAAAAACATAATAATAAAATGTTAGTACCAGTAATATCAATTCCACAGCATTCAAACACCTTGTCAATAGCATATTTTTTTACCATTTCCAGGGGTTTATATTGAATATCCCTTTTCAATAAAATACAAACACCCCCCCGTTTTTTACCATCTTCTCTACAATACATCGATGCTACTATATATCCTGTTATATGAATATTATTTCGATTTATTGTGTTTATAAAAGTTTCTGAGTAACATAAGATATCTGGAATTTTATTTTTACTATGTAAGTCAGACAATGTTATTTCTAATAAATTCCTTTTTGACAATAATCCAGCAATATTTTGATGCAATATTATTAAATTATTTTTATTATTATTATTTCTTGTATGATAGACTACGAAAAAAATCTAACTCATTACCACTGTCTACAATTCTATTTTTTAATATTGGGAAATGGAAGGGTATTGTACCTCTCTTTGTTGGAACCGTAGGAGTCACTAAATTTATTTGTTCTGCCATTGTATGTACATCTTTTCTTTTTTTATTAGTAAATGTCAAAAATTTAAAAAGTTTTTGCAGATAATATTAAGCATGTTATTCAATTTATTTTCATTTAAATACATATTTTTAAGAACACTTAGCAACAATACATCACAATTCAAAGATTTTAGGGCTGCACTAAGTTCTACCATAATTTTAGTTGGATTAGTGTCATGTTCACCAATTGATAATACAATTTTATCATCCTGCTTTGGTTCTATCCATTTAAGCATTTTTAAAATTTCGTCAGTTTTAGCATTAGGTTTAATATAGGACATAATTTCGTAATTAACATAAGGGCTATTCAATCTAGATGTGTTTAAATAATGACGTAAACCTTTACATTGCTTACTGCCTATTATATATATTCTTTTATTTATCTGTTCAGACCTGAAACTAATCACTTCTTCGTTGTCTTGTGAGCATTTATCGACTGTGTTTGATACCACCGATGCTGGTTTAGATGCTGAAGTCACGAGCGGCGAGGGCTGCGGTTCATTTGTAGATAACGAGGACTCTTTTGAAGAAATACAATTCATTGCGAATGTTTTTCGACGATTAATTTTCCTCTTTTTCTTTTTTTTAGTACTGTTCAATACCTTCTTTTGTTTATTTTCTTGTGAGTTATTGCACACAGATTTTAGTAAGTGAACTTGGCGAGAAAGCTGTGAGACTTCCTTTTTTAATCCAAGATTCTCAAATATAAGATTTTCCATTTCAATATGTGTACTCTCTAATTGTAATTTTAAATTGTCAATTTCATTCTGTAATTCATTTTGCATGTCAATGTTGTAATTTATTTCCAAGCTTTTTGAGCATGTGTCTAAATCAATGGAATCTAAAGATAAATTATGTTCAAGTGATTCACATGATTGTGATTTCGTCTGTCTCTTTTTTTCCGTAGGTAAATTAATTTTTGTCTTTTTTCTCTCGGTAATGTTCATAACTTCGTTTGAAGATGATTGTATGTCATCTTCATCGTGTACCTTTTTTTGATGAGTAAGTTTACGAATGCATTTCTTACATCTCCATTTCTTTTTATGTTCTGAAGTTAATGTATTGTAGAATCTTTGGATAGACACATTCTCACATGCAATATGATATTTGAATAAACATTTCGTACAACTTAAAAACTCATTGTTTATAATGTTTTTTTTTTCATTTAACACATTCCTTAGTCATATTTAAATTTATATCTATTTCTTACTATCAAATACTCAAACAATAATGCCAAAAACATGCCCAAGCTATGTTTCGATCCGAGACTCGAACCACGGTCGCTCAGGCCAGAATCAATGAATGTCACCGTTGCGCCAATTCGACTTAATGTTCTAGCGCGAAATAGTTGATAGATTCATTGCTTACGAGTTATACGGCGAAAAAAGTCGTTAAGGTTCAAAGTACACAATCGCTTTTGGAACAAATACGTTGGTCGTTTCTTTGTTTCTCACTTTATCACTTCACCACTTTTGTTTTGTTCACTACGTCTTTTGTAAATAGTTTAGAATGTAGGAATTAAATTAATGGGGGCCGTCAAATTGCTAGATAATTGTTATTGTTTTTGATGGATTTCACATTGTTTGTTAGAAGACGTATTTATTTTAAATCTATAGCACGGATATCTTCACCTACACTACCACACAATATTTACAGAGTAAAAAGCTTGATTTCACAGTTTTTGGAGTTTAAAAAGCATTTAATTATTTTTAGAGTTTAATTTAATACGGAGCTGATCGTAACCGTGCGCCACCTAGCGTCGATTTTTTTAAGTAGAAGAAGTAGAAGATCATCCGTTTAGAATAAAGTCTCTAAGATAGCAGCAGCCTCCGGGTAGTTGCGCCGTTCGTCGTTTGCTAATTGCTTGAAGGTCATCATAGCCAGGAATGGTGCGGCTTTGGTTCCGTACGTTACTGTGGCTAGAACATAGTCACGAATCGGCTGGTTAGGTGAAGCTCTCCATAAAAGTTTTTGGCACTTTTAGTCATCTTCGTGACATAAGATCTGCTGAAACATATTTTCAATATCAGCAGTAAATGCAGTATTATATTGTCTAAATTTCAAAATTAATGATTGTATATCTGCTTCTAAATTTGGGCCTTTATACAACAAATCATTTAAACTAAAGCCAGAGGTAGTTTTTGCCGCTCCATTGAAAGCAACGCGTAAAGCTGTTACTTGTCTGTGATTCAGCTCGTTCGAAAGCGTGGTGTGTAAAATAATAGTTAGGTTTCGTGTTACTTTTGTATAGTTTCATGTAATTTAATTGTTCGTATTCCAACATAAATAATTTGTAATATTTCGATAACTTTTCTAATCTGTAAAATCTCTTTTCCAATTGAAATAGTTGTGCAGTGGCTCTTGGTTTTGATTCCCCCAGCTTCTCATCAATATCGGGATGTAAGGGCAGCCTGACGACGTAGCGGCCGCGCGATTGACGTTTGGTCTCAGACTCGTAATGTTGAAAGCAATGTAGGTCGTTCGAAGATAGTTCGGAGTTCTCTGTTATATCTTCTGTAGTCCAAAATCGACTTATATCTTCCAAGTTGTTAAATATCACATTGCACTGGAAGGATTTCATATTACCACACAGAATCCAACAGAGTAGTGAATGTTGTGCAATCAGCTGCATTTCTTCTCCTTTTATTATACCGCCGAGTATAATTTTTGAGTATACGTCGGTCCAAATGGTATATCATCTGGTCGGCTAAAATGAAAATCAGGGTCAGCCAATTGAATTCCTTCCAGGTACTTCCAGTTTGGTTTTGTAAACGATCTGTTCGGCAGGTTGTTAATTAAGTTACGCATTACGTAGATAGCGGTTTCAAAAGTGTAGTTATCGTTCAAAGATGATTATGTTATAGCTATCGCACCCTTGCAGTTGTTATCTCGCGCCTCTACGCCAAAAATTACGCCCTTACATTTCTGACGAGGTAGCTTGAGCATCTGGGCGGCGTTCTCAATAATAAGGGATACTTGTGATCCCTGATGGATCACGCCTCGTAAGATTATTTCTGATCCATCATGGGCTTTGACCTTGACCATGGCAGTCGCCAAAAGAGTTTCGGAGATGTATTCCAGAGAAACGTTTGTGCTTGGCGTAGAAGGGCCAGGGTTGATATTATTATCGGTGTTGCTGCTAGATATTGAATTTATATTTGCCATTCATTGAATTGGCGACATCTTTTCTCAGAATTGCATTGCTTGCCCTTGTGATCAAATGAACAATTTTTACATACGGTGTATTTCGAGACTAATTTTCACCGCTCGTTTAATTGTAATTTAATGGGTTTCCATTACAATGGAATAACCCGTGTTCATAATTGCATAGTGGGCACTTTACGCGACTCGGTACGTTCGTTTTATTGTTGATTGTTGAATAACTTTAAATTATTCGTTCATGGTTTCGAGTTAAAATTTTGTTTGGCGTTGAATGTTTTATATGTTGGTTGAAATCTTGTATTTGATGTTGCACGCTGCTGTTGATGCTGATGGTCAGATGTAGAACGCTCTTGTTTGCGACGTGCACTTTCTAGAGATGTAAATTTGGTTTCTAGGTATTTCAAAAGATCGGATAAAGTTGGTAGCTCTCTAGGATCCTTGAGAGATTCCACACAGTCGTGGTAGGTTTCGTTATCCAATTTCTGTGATAGTAGATTAACAAGCATTGGGTTCCAAGTAGATATGTCAACTCCTAGGTTTTTGATGGCGTTAAGAGATTCGTTTGCTGTGTCATGTATTCTTTTGATAGCTGCAGTAGTTTGATATTGTAAAGAAGGTAAGTTTAGGATATTATTAAGGTGGGTTGTAAATATAAGTTTTTTATTATTGAATCTGTTATTTAGGATCTCCCAACACACAAGATAATTATCTGAACTGATTGTTAAGTGTTGGATCAGTTTTTCGGCTTCACCCTTCACCTTGGGATGGGTTTATATGTATTGTTTCTGTAAATAAGTCCTTGAAGCTGATTCAGTGTTGATAAGCGCCGCTGAATGCAGGTAATTCCATTTGAGGTGTTGACTTGTCTTTATGAGAGACTGACCACATTTTACTATTTATGGCTTTTTTCATAGTTATATTTCTGTTAATATATCTTCATAATGTTTATCTTCACTTATACATTTACTATCAATCTCTCAGTGTAGACTATCGATCGCCTTCCATCTCGAATCTAGATTTTGTGACATATCTTCAAATTCCCATTTTTCCGTAATTACGTCTAAATTGATATATTAATTATTGATAATTGAGGAAGGCCTGTTTGGTATGGAGATAAGTAGTCTTGCCTTTCATGCCAGAGTTCCTGGGTTCGAATCCTGGTAGGGGGCAGATATTTTATCATATTTGCTTTCTAGTCATGGATGTGTATGTATGTTTATTTAAGTTTAGTTCTAATATTTATATTAAAAAATATATCTATGTGTGTTTATACATTTCTTAAGTTTATTTACCCCTTATCTAGTATCCATAACACAAGTTCTTAATGATACTTAATTTGGGCTAGATAACGTGGTGTGTTAGTTAGAAATATTTATTTATTTTATTTATTTATTGATCGAATTTAATGTACGTGAAAAGGCTTTGAAGTTGCCTTTTTTGTTTACGAAGCATTTCTTCAGATCTGCTAGGGTTTCCTTGTAAAATAATATTCAATGTTGACTTGTCGTTAGTTGGTATAAAATTTTTGTTCGTTATAAGTTGATGGTTCAGTTTCACGATGATGCATAGGAGACTTTTCTCTTCTTACAGGAGTTTCCACGGAGATCTCGCATTGTTTGGTGAAAGTGCGAGCTTCATTATAGAAAGATTTAGTTTGTTGAAAAAGGTTGTCATAAAAGTGGAAGTTTGATCTTCGAATAGGTATAAAGTTATATGGTTTGCTTGAAATTCTGCCCAGTAGGAGTCCAGAGTTTCCAATCGTTTCTTGATATAAGATGGAGTTTTGCGTGATGCTCCATCCTATTTAAAGTTTCGAAGCAGCCGCTCGACAGCTACCTTCAGTTGGTTTTGAGTTGTTAAAATATCTTCGATGGTGCTCATTTTGAAGAGTAGTAGGTATTTGTTCGTGCAATCTGTACTCTCCCTACGGTATGTGCACCTTCTCAATCCAACTGGGGGATTCCGCTAGTGGAAAGCCAGTCAAACCGATTTGCTACCGTAAAAAAAAATACAAATGACACTCGCTAATAATTTAGTTAGATTTTCTTCCACAGGTTTGCTAGTAGGTTTTGCAGGAGTCGCACGTGGTTACAGTACGCTTCTAGTTTCGTCACACCGGAAGTGCGTGGTCACAGTATCAAATGTTTGACGCGTGGCTGCCTGAAGGTTCGAAGGACCATAAAGATGTAGGGTCCGAGTCGCACAAAGTTGTTTTGATTGTTGTAGTTAGTTTCTTGAAGATGGAGTTGATACTTTTACGATTGTTATGACTGTTATGATTGATTACTTTCACATTTTTATGGTAATAGTTTAATGAATTTTAAGCAATTTGGTTTCGTTCAACAACCGATGCCGGTGTTGAGGTCATAAAACACGTATTCAGCGCCTGGGTCGTGTGATTAGTGCCTTTTGTGACTTGTCCAAGTTCTACTGTGTAAATCATACTACTCTACTCATGAAACTGCACCATTACGGCATAAAAAACCAAGCGCTTGCCTTGATCAAATCATATATTTCTAATAGAAAACAGAAAGTTGCAATAAATGGAGAAAAATCATCAGGATCGGCAGTGACAATGGGTGTGCCCCAGGGCTCAGTTCTTGGTCCTTTCCTATTTTTAGTTTATATTAATGATCTGCCATCGGTCGTTAAGAATCAATGCGAGGTCATATTGTTTGCTGACGATACTTCCTTCTTATTTAAAATCATATAAACAAATGCATCTCCAACACAGAGAAGTGGTTCGCAGCTAATAATTTGCTCCTCAATGAAAAAAAAACTAAATGTGTTAAGTTTACATTGCCAAATGTCAAACAGGTAAACACAAACGTTGTAGTTAAGAGCCAGGAACTGACTCCTGGAAACTCAACTGTATTTCTGGGCATAACCTTAGAGGCCAAACTCCATTGGGGACCGCATGTTGATGGTTTAGCAAAAAAGCTTGGCTCTGCCGCATATGCTGTTAAAAAAATGAGACAAATTTCAAATGAAACAACTGCTCGATTAGTCTATATTGGTTACTTCCACAGCCTCATGACATATGGCATTCTGTTGTGGGGGGGTGCTGCCGACATCAATACTATATTTATTCTGCAGAAAAGGGCTGTTTGCGCAATCTATCAGCTCGGTCCAAGGGTGTCACTTAGAAGTAAATTTTAGGAAATAAATGTTCTTACTTTCCATTTACAATATACTTTAGAAAATTTAATGTATGTAAAAAAAGAACATAACCTTGTTCAAAAGAAAAAAAGATCTGCACAATGTTTACACAAGAGATTTTTATTTTTATTTTATAAATTTACGTATATGTTGCAAACGATATATGATGGTGACGATAACATTTCAGATGAAGGCTCTGGATTTTATAGTGCTTCATCCTCATCCAACAGCAGTTATCATAGTGCGACCGAGTCTTTAGCCTCTCAGCTGGAATCAAACTTTTTGTGTTTTCCTAAAAACTTTAACGTTGTGCATATTAATGCGCAAAGCATTCCCGCGCATTACTCGGATCTTTTAATGACCTTTTCCAACAACGCTTTAACACATGCTATTCTTGTGTCGGAGTCATTTTTAAAACCTTGTCTCTCTTCTTCCTCCGTCTCTCTACCCGGATTTCACCTTATTCGTAATGACAGAACTGGCAAGGGCGGCGGCGGAGTCGCCATGTACCTTAGAAACAATTTCACTTTTAGAATTATCAGTACATCCCCGTCCCAGTACTCTGAGGCTTCTGAGCACCTTTTTATTGAAATTGTCTTCGGTCATATTAAGGTTCTTCTAGGAGTTTTTTACAGCCCAAACCTCCACATTGATTACTACAGCTCTTTCGAGTCGGTATTGGAGACACTGGTTCCTACGGTTGATCACACCATAATAATGGGTTATTTTAATACGTGCCTCCTTAAAAATGACCATCGCTCCGAAAGACTGCGCTTAATTGTTGAGTCCACGAACCTTAATATTCTCCCACTAACAGAGACACATCATTTTCCAAATTGCCAGCCGTCCTTGTTAGATCTTGCCATCGTATCCTCTGTCGATCATGTTAGTGCCCATGGACAGCTATCCGCTGATGCCTTTTCATACCATGACCTTATCTTCCTTTCCTACAAAATCCGAGTCCCCAAACCTAAGCCCCGAGTAGTATTACAACGAAGCTTTAATGGCATTGACAGGCAAAAGTTTGTGACTGACCTTGGCAGTATTAACTGGGATGCAGTGTTTGATGCACCTACTATTGATTTGAAGCTGGAAATTTTCAGTAACCTCTTAACCCAACTTTATGATGTTCATGCTCCGCTTCGGCCAGTTCGGCTTAAACATCTCCCCGCACCTTGGCTCACTAGTGATATTAAAGCCACTATGGCCAAGCGTAATGCTGCGAAGGTGAAATATAAACATAATCCCACGCAAGAAAACAACGACCGTTACAGGAAATTACGTAACCAATGTAGCAGAACGTGTAGAGACGCTCAACGTCGCTATATACATAGTTCTGTGGCGAATGGTAACCCTAGTAAAGTGTGGTCGTTCCTGAAAACTTTGGGTATAGGTAAAACCAAGTCTTCTCCTACACTCAGCCTTGATCTTGACTCTTTGAACCTGCACTTTGCTGAGGTCCAAACGATATCACCTAACTTGAAACAAGCGACGCTGAATTCCTTAATTACCAGTTATGATCCACATAAACCTGCTTTTTCCTTTAGGACAGTATCTGAGCGTGAAGTTGAAACAAACATCTCCGCTCTCAAATCAAATACAGAAGGTACTGATGGCATAAGCCGCCGGATGATTGAGCTTGGCTCCGAGGTCCTCATCCCTGTACTCAGCCACATTTTCAACTTCTCGCTCCATACTGGAACTTTCCCGAACTGCTGGCGAAAAGCAGTAGTTATTCCCGTTCCTAAAACTAGTAATCCGTCACTTCCCTCCCATTTTAGACCTATTTCCATTCTTCCTTTCCTGTCCAAAGTCCTTGAACGACTTGTCTTCAAACAAGGCAGTTCATTCATAAACTCCATAAACTTTCTAAGTCCCTTTCAATCTGGATTCTGTCCTGGGCATAGCACTACTACTGCACTGATTAAAGTGACGGATGACGTTCGCTTGGGGATGTCCAACCAACAACTGACTGCTGTGGTTCTCCTTGACTTTAGTAATGCGTTTGGCACCGTCGATAGCGATATCTTGTTGGCCATGCTAGGAAATGTATTTGGCTCAGACAAGGAAACGGGATGGTTTCATAGTTATCTGGTCGGACGTCAGCAGTGTCTTCGTGCTGACGGTAGGGTTTCTGGGTTTCGTGACGTCATTGCTGGTGTGCCCCAGGGGGGTGTCCTTTCGCCTCTTCTTTTCTCAATATTCATTAACTTCCTGACACCCTTACTCTCTTGTAAATACCATTTGTATGCCGATGACCTGCAAATTTATACCCAAGGCACCGTCAACGAGGTTGATGACCTAATTGAGAGAATAAACAATGATCTTGCTGTTATCGCTAGCTGGAGTCAATCCCATGGTCTTACAATTAACCCCAATAAGTCGCAGGCTATCATTATGGGTGGTGCTAGGCAGGTTGCGTCACTCAAGCAACTAACAATACGACAAATTTCTTTGGATGGTGTCATTCTGCCCATTAGTGGTATCGTCAAGAACCTTGGTGCGCTCTTTGATGCAACTCTTTCCTGGTCGGCGCACATAGCTGAAGTTAGCAGGAAAGTTTTTGCCGCATCGGGATCCCTAAGAATATGGAGAAACTTGCTTCCTCTCAGGACCAAGGTCGAACTTGCGCAATCCCTTCTCCTTCCGATTCTGGACTATGCTGATGTCTGCCTTATTGACCTCAATGAAGATTTGCTCAGCAAACTCCAGCGTATACAGAACCTTTGCATTCGGTTCATCTTCAGCCTGCGCAAGTTTGATCATGTGTCTGAATGCCGACGCAAGCTTAACTGGCTTCCAATTAAGCTGCGTCGCGAGGAGCACGCCCTCACTCTTCTTTATAAAATACTCTTTGACCCTCGTATACCTGTTTATCTCAAAGAGCGTTTCAAATTACTTGGCTCAAGCCATAGCTTCTGCCTCCGATCAGGAACAGATAACTTGCTGGAGACTCCTCTGACTCGGTCTGGATACTATCATGAGTCTTTTACTGTGAAAGCTGCCCATCTTTGGAATCAACTGCCGTCTGATATACGACACTCCAAATCTAATAGCATTTTTAAAACTAAACTGCACAATTACCTTTTGGAAAAATCGTAGTTTGCACGTGTTTATATATAATATTATTATAATATATATATGAGAGTTTATTTATTTATTTATATACCTATGTATTTTGGTATTTATGCATATTTTAAAATAAATTGTATACATTTTTTTCTTCTTTCATATTGGCACACTACCCCACCGTTTCTTCTTGATTTCCGTCAACACAAAGGTTGTCTGGAAGAGATCGCTGCTAGCGATAAGACCGCCTTTGCCCACCCTAGTTTTATGTTTATTTTTAAAATTTTTACATTCGTGTGTGAGCAATAAAGTGTTTTTATTATTATTATTATTAAGAGAAAGAAATATGCTGGCAGCTCATAATAGTAGGCTTCATAAAGTCACTAACTCATTCATAGGTCAATGTATACGCTTTTATAATAAGGTTCCTGAGGATATCCAAGGTCTTCCTATTGACAAAGTCAAAGAAACTATAAAGCAGAAGTTGTGTGCTACAGCATATTATAAACTATCCGATTATTTGGATGATGAAAGCCCTTGGGAATAATCCCCTCACTAACAGGATTGTACTAGTATTTGTAACAAAACATGTGTAATGTGTTGTTTGCTCGTTGAGTTCTTCGTCCCGATGAATATCTAAAGCGTCATTGTCACTAAAGTACGTCTTCTTATAGTAGCGTCGGGTGACGGGTCGCTCACTTCACTCTAAAATTGTTGAGGATGATGGCTGGATCCTGCATTAACTCGTGAACGGGTGCCGTTTGAGGGTGTTCGTGGTTTGGATACTTGGGCGGAGGGAGACTTGCCCAGCAAACAGATGCAGAAACGAATAATTTTGTATAGACATAAAGAGACTCTGTAAATTCATTTTGAAAAAAATATTATTTCTTGCCAGTTCTTCTTCACGAAGGTTTTTTCGAACTGGTGGTAGAATCATGTTTTATTTGAAGTCAATAAGAACAAGTAATTGTCAATGTTGAGAAATAAATATTTCATTTCATTTCATTACCTGACATTTTAAAAAAACAATTTTTAGTTTAAAAAACGGTATCATGTATTAAAATTCAATAAATATATTATAAAAATATAATTTATTCATTAATCAGTAGTAAATTTAAGTTATTTTTTTAGATATTTTCATATGAAGATCTTTATGTCTACCATTCGCTGTCCGGGCTGGCGCTCTTGCTCTTCTTTCGTTTTGCATAACGCAACACTGCCTACTTAATTACGGTATTCTCTTCCTTTAAACCACGCTCTGCCCTGTTCAATCAAGCAGTATTTTAATATCATAGAATGTTGGTCTTTTTGTTTCTGCGACTATACAATTTTTCATATAATTTTCTTAGTTGCATCATCGTTAATGAAGCGCATTTTTGTGACTTTGAACTATGCTTGCACACCTTTTTTAGTCAGGCCTTTGGCGAGTATTTAAAAAAAATTCAACAATAATTTACAATACGAAAACTAATATACAATATAACAATGTGACAACCCTAGTACTATACTAACCTCAAAACCTTAGCTTTGTTTCTTGACCAATTTTCAGCATTTCTCTTGCGTTTCCGGGTAAAATTGTTATCGACAACGCTGGGACTAGCCTCCATAATATTTCTGGCTTTTAATTAATTAATTATTTATAATACACAGCGAGCAATGTTCCGTTTACCGTTACAGGCCCTATTATTTGACTATTACCAAATAATAGGCACGATAACCTAATATTGGTAAAGCGTTATATTCGATAATAGGAATACGAATATTTGATCCTAATATAAACACCTCGATACAGGACGCATAAGAATTCTCGCTTCTGATTGGTCGATGGTTTGAGATAGCCGTTTTTGAATATGAGTTTTTGCAGATTGCCAGATTTGAAACCAACTTGAAACTTTGGTGAGTATTTTGCATGTCAGATTGCTGGATTTGTAACAAAATGCAATAAAAAATCGTTTTTATTCGTTATTTTCTGTGTTGCCATACCACTCACTTTGACAAAAAATGCAGATTGCCGTCTTTGAAACTGGACGACTCTTATGGTGAAAAACAAAATAAACTGAGCAAAATGTAAAAAGACCTCAGTTCAGATAATTTATCTGTCAAGAAAAATTTAATCCATCACGTTTTCAAATGCAGTTTCGTTAAGATAGTATCCTTGGCTTTATATAATATTTTTGGGCCCATAAAATTTGCATTGATTTTAAAATTTATTTAAAGTTTGTAAATCGAGGCTAACCAAGCCTTAAAGTACATGAGTAGGTATATACCATTTCAGCAAGCAGGTATTACACGAACCTCGGGCTTTCTGGCCCTTTTTGAATTACGTAGACTCAGAATAATGTAGGCTTATGCTACGTTAGACGCATCGACTAATCGCCTTTACCTCAGCTGACGTAACTGTACTCGATGGGAAACGCCACCGGCCAGCCCGGGCCGCCACTCACTCGTGGTCACATCCGACGAGTACAAGCCTACTTATCCTGGGTAATTTCGGAGGAACGGCCATGTCAGCCAGCGCGAGGCACATCCTATTACTACTGCCCGCATTACCAACTATGCTTTCCAACTCAACACGACTGTTTTAATCAATGAAATTATACAGAAACACTGATTGAAATAAAGCTACTTTTATAAATATAGTGTTATTCGTCGACTTATTCAAACTTATTAAAATCTATCCAATTACCAAAGAATTGAAGGTAAATGAAAAACCAGGATAAATAAATGGCGTTTTATTTATAATCTTTTTGATAACAATTATCACAATATATGTGCATGTTTTCATTTTCATAATACTTACAGGAACTAAAACAGTGACAATCATATAAAATTAAACTTAGTATATCCCTCCATTAATAAATAATAAAGTAATTCTTACTAACGAATCTTACACTTAAGATAAATGGACATGAACACAGGGTGTTTTGGTCACTTTCCAATTAGTCAACCACAAAATTTATTATATTTGAGCCCCGCGTTTCGAATAAGTCCAACCTTGACATATCAACATTTATCCTGGCAATTTTATTTTTACTGGCAACTACAAAAACCTGTGCCATACTTTCATGACCATAGTATTTTGTAGAATACCCAATACCTGCAGAATATATTATCAAATGTCATGAAATACACATCCTTACATTTCATTATTTCTTTACACGCCTTTACAAGTGTATATACCATTGAACGATAATGTTGTTGTATCCTAATATTGTTTGAATGTTTAAGTAGGTTTGATGTAAACAAATTTTGCTAAATAAGTTACTTTCTGCAGTATTCACAGTGGTTGAATTTTCTACAAATATTAAGACATTCCATAATAAATAACAACAATTCGCAGTGAGTCCACCGCAGGCACACACTTACAAAATGTTTTACTGTTCACAAAACAAGGCACATTCTGCCAGTTCTTTTTCTATAGGCACCTAAGTGAACACCACACAGAAGAAGCCTGAACTGTTTAAGCATTTTAACTTTAAGTTATGGGTCTAAGCAAGAGAAAATAATGTAATTTTTAATCTGAATAAAGTTCTATAATAAATATCACTACCCAAGTGGTAATTTTCAAGGTGTTCACTCTACGACTGGTTGTTGTCACCAATGTATAAAATAATACTTTATTTATTGATTATACAAAAATAGTTCAACCTACATTGAAGACTTTACCTAATAGTGTGCAAATATAAAATTTGAGCAATCATGAAAATAGTTGACACTAACATACCTCTACCAGCTAAAAGAAAATAGAAAGCTTCGGCAGTCTCTCAGTGTGTAGTGACACGACACCAGGCTTCTCGTTGCAGATTAGTCCGAGCGCACCCACAATACAACTAACAATATCGGGTGCTATTTCAATGAAGTTTAGAAGCAATACCATCCAATATTGATGTTCGATGCAATGTCTAGCCTTGCCCTAGCCTAAGATATGTTTGTGGATGGATTCTGATAGAACCTGCTAAAACCTTACATATAATTGTTAAATTGACATGTTCCCAACGTTTTGAATAGATTGTTATGATTATGTTCCATACCAATTGCAAGCCACTGTTATGAAACGAAGGCAAAGGTGTTTGTAAGGCTTAATAATTATGCTTGCAAGTCTCGAGTGACACTCAATCTACAATCGACTTCCTGAGCACACATCTATTTTGATTTGATAAATACCCATTTTCCACATTTTTAATTTTAATTTAATGTCTTTTATATCATCTTAAAAATAAAGCACCAAATTGAAAACTAGCTATACATTTTCAATGTATTTTTAACGTATGGCATCTCTACGAAAAGTGGAAGGACTTAGAAGGACGGCGCTTTTTATTTCATAATACATACTTATGTAACCTATTAAATATCCTCACTTTAATAATCTAATAATGCAATTGTATTAAATAATATTTGTGCACTTTAAAAAATACTTTACTTTGATTGGCCATACAATAAAAGAATACACACTTTGTTTAATTAGTATTGGTCCTCATATACGTACATAAAAAATGAAGTTTGTAATTTGAATATACAAAAAGGCAAAAATAAACAATCATACGAAACAAGCTCTCTCAAAATAAACCTCAGTATATGTATTGTATATTATGCTTCAGGTTCTTCTCATTAACACATTCAACGCCAAAGACTTGTAAACACTTTATGCACCCATACATTTGTAAAATACATTTAAGAAAGATTCTTATTATTCATGAAAAATCACTTTAAAAATGTGAACTTGTAAAGTTTGTTGCCTGATACTTTTTTTATTTTGATAAGATAGTTTAGTTCTAAGCTTCAATGACAAAAAGAGGATTGGCTCAAGTACGTATTTCGTAACGAGGCAGGTCGCGAAATATTTGTCTGTGACATTGATCGTGTTAATATTTTGTATATTTGGTTTCTAGAAACAACACTTATAAAAAAGTCGCTATTTTTCAATAGACATCAACTGAAATGCGCACATTCACAATTATAACTTCACGAACCACTCAGCACGCAAACAAAGAAACGTCACTTTGACTTTGCTTGTAATGCGCTTTTTGGAACTACCCTCAATTTTAAAGCTTATAATCACTGGAATCTTGAGGTCCAGAAGATGTTTGCTAGGATCCCGGCGATCATTAGGGAAAAATACATCAGTACTGCCGCCCACCATAATCGTTTTTCCCATTTTCTCTTTTCTAAGTTTCTTAATACACCAATGCCGACTAGCAGACCTAAAAAGGAAAAAGGATTTGTATTAAAAAAAAGACGGTATCTACTCTTTCTTGTCTTTAATTGTAAATTCATAACTCTGCAAAAACCTCTTTAAAGGGCGAGAATGTCATGGTTAATACACACCACTGATGTACTACATACGCTCATAAAATTATTTCTATTTTCAAATAATTTCAACACCAAAATTTTTTTTATAACTGTTACAATAGTTTATACTTAATATAATGAACCAAATTCAGAAAACGTTATTGAAGAGCGGTCAGTTAACTACTTAAAAATCATCAAATAATTGAAATGATAATATTTCTTAATGTAATTAAATTTATATTATAATACGTAGGTCCGTTTGTTTCCCATTCACGCTGAACCTGCTGAACGGATTTAAACCAAGCTTGGATACTTACACAACGTTTAACTAAGAATTACACTGTCACATATATCTCGGTTCATGATTGTTTAATTTTAGATTATTCTTTGTGTACCCCCCCCCCCTCTCCGTTTGCTGTTTTGTCATCTACAACACAAGCTCTGCTTACGCTGGGGCCATACAGTTGCTGTGTTTGTCTGGGGATTTATTTATTTATTTACAAAACAAAGTTGCATACAGAAGCAAGTCTATACTATTATTAAAAAGAAAAGGAGAATTATTTGTTTGTTCGTTATTTAGAACTACTGAGCCATTAGAAAGGCACATGGTCTAGTCAAACAGTCCCTATAAATACCCGACATTCGCGCCGGGACTTACCAGCTACAGCGCCCGCCAGATGAGCTACGTATCCAATGTTCTGCTGGAGCTGCCTCCAGTACCGGTCGTAAACCGCCGTGCCGACGTCTACCGCTGCTATGAGAAGAAAGACTAGCAGCTGGATGATCGCGAACTCCATTTCTGCCCAGTTCTGGAATAAACGAAACGCATTTGTTTGAGAGTGGTCTCCAATATAAATGATATAGGTAAAAAGTTGCAAAATTTGACAATGTTGAAAACCCGGCTATAAGTCTTGTTTCGTGGGAAATAATAAACTCTACGCCACTCTCACAGCCGAGACAAATCCAATGGCACCTCACATGCAGGCCTTCGCCATACAGTGTGCTCAAAAAATATACATACATACGAAAAAAATTACCTCCTCCTCCTTTGGCAGTTGAGCCAAACATAAGGGTTCGTTTCGAATCTCAGAAAACATAACAATTCAATTTTACTTTTTGAAACAAGACAGTAAACACCATCAAGTTAATTTATAAAAAATAATTAAACGGTTTGTTCTAGGACATAAACATTTTGACAGACGTCATTCATTCATCACAATGCGTGTTTTAATGTATTCTGTGAATGCGCTTCCGACTCTATGGTAGGCTTTCGTTGGAATTGCCTCTCTTCTGTGTATGCACAGATTGATCCCTTCTTATCCTCAATATTTTGTATACATGCGTCATCGACAAATGTCCAAGAACCCTAGCCTTTTCAATACTTCTCTCGGGTACAAGAGTAGTGGTTCCCTTATGCCATGTCTTCCCCTTCACAGACATTTAATTTCACATACTATTGTGACATTTAGCAGTTAGTAGGATCAAACCCTTCGTTCAAAAAGTCAACCGATACCGTACTATTCATTATGAAATAGTAGCAGTTTAGTGGACGCTGCAATTTGCAATTATTGTGCTAAATTGTGCATTTGGTCTGAAACTGCGACATTGTAAGCCGTTTTGGCGAACCCATTGTTAAATAATTAATTGATATGTACTTACCAAAATAATAGTAGCCACATGCGCCGCGATCAACGCGTAGACCCCTCCCGAAGCCCCGGCCAGGTACACCTTCGGGTCTGTGAGACTAGTGGCGAGAGATCCCGCCGCTACTCCAGCCAGGTACACCAGGATGACGCGCCACCAGCGGTGCACCATCTCCAGCGGGACTCCGAGGAACAGCTGCACTAGCAGGTTCACCAAGAGATGTACTACACTGGAATTGAAAGGCTTTTAGACTGTTGTAAAGAACGCAAAAAAAGCTAGCTAGGTCAAAGATTTTCGAAAGGTCTGACGCTGAAAGCGAAATCGTTTAATGTAAACAAATCAAGAGGTTGTGGAAAACTCTACGAATTCTAGAGTGCTTTTGTTTGTTTTGTAGAGTTTTTTCCGTGCATTGGTTTGGTATTGGTCTTTGTAGAAGCACCAGACCTAGGTGATACATCTAGTGATAGGCAATTCTATCTTTATATAGTTATCTTTATTTTATTTGAATTAAATGCAATAGTATTGTGGTGAAATAGTTAAAGACAAATCGTTTGTTAAAGGCCTGAGCACCAACAGCGTCCTTAGATTTGTAAAACATTTACTGCATTTGAAAGGGCTGAATCAGTCACAGAATTACAGGAATAGTCCATGACTAAGGTTGAGAACGCACCGAAACACTAATCAGGACTTGCCCGAGTGCGAAACTCAAAGAGAAACCTGTATAGACAAGAACGGGGACTTACCCAACATGCACCAACATATAGCTCAAGAACCTCCAGGCCTCTTGTCTCTTATGAGGATTGTATATAAACAGTTGCGCGATCGGCCCCGTGGCGTCCGTCTTGCCTTGCGCGGCGTCATAGCAGAACAGGATGATCTCCACCAGAGAAATGATGATCATACAGACGGCCGGCGGCCAACAGCTGTATTCTTCTTCGTAGGTACCGTCTGTGTATGTGAAGAGGGCTTTGCTATGGTGGACTGTTAACGTAACACAACAAAGGGCACGGGAGAACAAGGGTTAAGGAAAGTCGGGATTTTTGAAGGATAAAGTCGATTTTGATTGATGGAAAAGTAAAAATAGTGCAATCCGAACAGAAATAGATCACGCGTTGACCGAGTGCAAACCGGTCGTGGGTTAAAGACGGACACATTAATCAATTAAGCGGCACCGCAGCGGCCCGATGCCAGGTTACCGCCAATCATATTACCGTACATAATCGTTTTAATTCGATCGAACCAACATTGACATAAAACAACATTACGGATTGACAACATACGAATTTATTGATATTAAAAAATCCAGATATACCCGAGCATTCCATTTTTGAAAATTTATGATTTTTTTTATTACAATTTTTGTAGGCAAAGGTTTGGGTAGAGAATGTAAAGACAGGTCACAAAAACAAAAAACAATGGGAAAGGCAGGAAAAGAGAAAAAAAATTATGTTAGTAAGTTGCATGCGGTTCTTATCTTAGGTTAACACAATGATAATGCTTCAAGAATGAAGTCAAATTAGTGATATTACAGCGTTGTAGATAATCAGAGAAAATTATGAAGCATCCTGCTAGAGGTACATCACATTACTTGTTATTACTAAGTGGTTATTTATAAAGCATTAACGTACACTAACTACAAAGCATTCTATTAATCTTAGATAAATATAAATTTTGCGTAAAAGTTCGACGTTAATCTACCTACTGAGTTTATTTAGTTTATTTATTTATACGAGCTATGTGCAAACTATTTGTAAAGTAAATATTATCCATCTGCAATCGGTTTCCAAAAATCCTTACAGAACCCGCTTGGCCGACAGTTCTTACCTAAAAAACCCACACCGATATAACAAAAACATTTTTCCCACATTTAAATTTCGAACTAAAGCTAACCAAATAACACAACATAGATCTAACAATACACAGAGTCTGACCAAGTTATCAGTGCAGTCAAAGGCAGCGCTACCTCCCACGTTAACATTTAATTTGCAACATGTTAGCCACAAGAATCTCTTAGTTCCGATTTACTCTCGCGGACAGATAATTTGGTGGCGCCGCAGCGGCAACCTTCATTACGAGTAGCCTTCGCCGGGCAAGTGGTCATGGTAGAGTTCGCCCAGCGGAGGGGATTAACGCGATGCTGCTCATTAATGGAACTACGTGCTTCATTACGACTGTCTTATAACAGGATCACAGGAGAATGTTACTTAGTGACATATTGTTTGTATTGACTCCGGGATTTTTATGAAATTAGGATTATCATTCATTTTTTAAATTGTTGAATGAAATCTTCAATTGAATTATGTACGTATATGAGCCCGGGGCATGCCTTGCAAAGGAATATATATGGCTTAAAATTGCAGATAAAACAGAATACTACAGACTGATATATCCACCCTGATCAGAAATATTCTAATTGTATTAACAAAGTACACCCGGTACTTATTTTTATACCTATAGTTTCACAATTTTAAAAAACACAGAATTATTTGAAAAGTAAATATATATTTATTTGTAGCATATTAATGATTTTAATAATTTATGTATTAGACTAGTAATTTGATATTGATTAAAATAGAAACATTTTACACGCACCAAAATATTCGACAATCTGCCGAATTGATTTCAAAACTTTCCTCGACGCCCATCGATACGCGGATAAACTTCCCTCTTTATCCAAACTTTTGTAGCCATAGTCCGCTTCTTTGCACGCTTTAAACCACATTTCCAAATCACTTTAAAGTTATTTCACGTTAATACGTTCACTCATTAAAATGTCATTACCAAAAATAATTAGAACGAAACATTTTAAACTATTCAAAAAAAAACTATTTTGATGCACAATTTACCAATGCCTTAACTCAAAAACACATTTGCATTAACAAAAATGAGAAAAAAATTCTTGATATATCAACAATGTTTCTTTCTTCCACGCGCTAGACAATAAAGACACAGATAAGAATAGGGGAGCTAGCAGTGCAAAGGTGTTCAGTCCGCAGCCCGCGGCCCGCGGCCCTCAACTGGCCAATGGCAGTGAAGAATGTACGGCTAGGCCTGTGCGAAGAGGACCTTTTGTCAAACTAACTCGAATATTAGTAATTCGTTGTGGCATATATTGTGTACAGAATTGCCTTGCTCTTGTATTTTTAAATTTAGAATTAGGTAGCACCAAGTATTAAGATAATTCATAAAGTCCTTGAACGAAGGATGCATACTATATTAATGAATCTATTGTGTAATAAGGCGTTGTTTATTTCTGCGTACACTGCAATGACGTTAAGTAAGGATATCCGGGAGTACGTTTTATCGAATAAATTAGCTGAAGGATGTATGCGAAGTCTATCCACTTATCTAACTGTCCATACATTTGGAATATATCATGAGTTGATCACGCAGCATCGATTGAAAAAAGAAAAAGGCACTTAGCCGATGAATTGGTTATTTAACTCCGTGTTATTCGTACCGGAAGTAGTCGAAATCGAACTAAAAAAATAAAAAAGTATAAGCATCGTAATAAATGCGTGGCCAAAAAGATTATTTTCAGAACCTCCATAAACTTTTTCACTTTCCACTATTTCACAAAAAAGCAAACCACTGTTCACGATGTCGTTTCGGACATATTCGTGGTATACTTTGGACGTTTCAGTAACGTTCTGTGAACTTGTACTCGGCCACAAACATCAAATTGCGTATTCATTTTATAAAAATCGTAAATTACTAAACAAAATGACATAATTTTTTTAATGAGGGGTTTTCATTCTACGATTAAAAATAAAAACATAGTTATTTTATCAACATTAGATGGCGCTGATCAAAACTCAAGAGTCAAAAAAAGTATGACATGACAGCAATGACTGAGTGAGTGATAGACAAAAAAAGTATGCGCCCGAAAGGGCTTCCTTTGAATATGAATCATTCGTCACTGGTTCTTGCTATGTCGTACACAAAGTCGTGCAAGGTGAAGAAGCCATAGGTATCAATCTCAGTAAACTTTACGTAGAGAAAAAAAACGAATAAAATAACCTAATCTACCTCAAGGAACATTATTAATCTTTTATAAGATGTGTGTGTGTGACTGAAAATAAATACATGATAAATATGTAACTGGTATAAATCATAATGTGATTATAATATAGACATACGATCAGTCAACAAACAAAGAGATTGACGTTGAATCTTGAGTTTTGTTCAACGCCATCTAGTTTCGAATTAAATATCTTTTAAAAAAAAGAATCAAAAAGCCCTCATTAGAAATTATAAAATGCAAACAGAAATAATTCGGCTTTGACATTTTGACCTGAAAATTAACCTTAAAATATAAATAGATGTTCATTTATATATTACTGCCGACTTGACCTTACATACATCCTTATGTTTAAAATGGATTTATACGACAAAAGAAATATCAAATATTACCACTCGGAAGTAAAATAGAAGTCAGTACAGCGTACGATCAAAATGGATTTTGTTTATAGAACAAATATGCCGATGCCATTTCTGAAAATAAATAAACTCGTGATTTGATTTTAGATAAAAAATATAAGTACTTAGAAAAAAATAAGCTTGACTTGCCTCCGAAATTTATTAAGATTTTATATTGTCATATCAATTTAGTAAGAGCAAAAGGTTTATTGTTCAACGTTGCTAGAATAATATCATAGGCGGCAAAGTGGTACTATGCGTCATTCTTAAATTCCACAAATGGAAAATAATGTTCATTTGTTCTTCGATAATCCATACTCTCGAACTCACGCACTCTCGTGAGCAAAGTGCTTAATTGACAAAATGAAAACAAAAAAAATACAGAAACGTTTCATCGCCACGTCAATTTGAGGTGGTTTCGAAGAGGTAATAACTCCCCCGCGAATACTGTACGCTTCAAATTAATAAAATCACTAAAATATATTGTTCTGACAGTAAAAGGTCTAGCGAGCAAAATAAACAAGAGCAATAGACATTGCGCCGAGCCCATGTGACAAACTCTTTCTAATCTTATTTGTAAAGTTAAAGAAAATGTATACCTAATTTAAAACGTTATGTTGTTATCACGATTTCTTTGATGTACCGGTCCTACATAACGCCGGACATGACAACAAGTTTTATCTAAAAAGGCGTGACAGTTTTAGGAAATACTCAAATGTTTTATTTTCGTTCAACCTATCTATTATCCTAACTGAATATTGCAGAAGATATAACTCGCGGCCCAACTCACCGACTGCTAGCATGGTTTTCAATTTAAAACATTGTCACCGGCGGCGTTCAGGTGGAGGTGGCATATTTCTTCGATCTGGTTGACAACGATGTCCTCCTGACAAAGTTGCCGTGGTGATGATAAACAGGGAACAGTAAGTGGAGTACGCAGGCCACAGGTCCGATCTTTACTACACTTGGTGGGGGGTATGCCGAGGCAGTAACCTCGGACCGCTGAAGTTTTTAGTCATGTTCAATGACCTCCTGACCTAGATCGTAGAACATGCTCGATGTTTGCTCTTTGCTGACGATCTCAAACTATTCGTGAGCATTGACTCGGTTGATATCTGCAGGCTACTCCAAAAAGATGTTGATCGAGTCTTAGAGCGGAGCCACACTAATAAACTTTAACATGCAAAAACGCATGACCATCTCGGACAATCGGGCCAAGGCTCTCATTGAATATAATCATACCATATATAGAGACAGAGACTAGTAAATAACTATAGACTGACCATCTCCATACAAAAAATTGTGACTCGGAAAAAGCTCAAAATCCAAGCTATTACTAGATGTCACTCTCAAATAGCTTGGACCAACCTTGTCGTCTTTAATTTTTATATGAATTATAGACAAGAAACGTAATGCAAAATATTTGTATTATTACGGACTAAAACTGCTAGATGGCGTTGTCAAATAACCTGAAACCTTAGCAAGCAGGATTTATTCCTTTCCTGAAACTGGAAAATGTCATCATTTTATATCATTCTTTTTGATAATTTTACTCAATAAATTCTTATCCTATTCAGGTAGATAGTAATTTATTCTTACTTTATAGATGATAAAATAACAACTACAAAGGACCATAAACATACTGGTATAAGTTTATTTTGTTCAGAGACGCCTGGGCACTGCCATCCTCCTTATTTTAATTGCCATAATCACCTATTTTTAAAACCTTTTATTATCACAGTTGTGATAAACGCACATGTTATACGACATATGTAGCAGCCAAAACGTAAGCTTAATCAAGGTCCATAAAATTTGCAAGAGTCACAGTAGGCGAGCAAAAATATTGTGAATTCAAATAAATGCAGGGAAAAGTTCCAAAACAAACAACACCCGAAGCATCAAAAAGAAACGACCAAGAATTCAAATTGTCAAGCGAATAAAATGTCATAAAAAGAACAAAAAAAGGTGATGGATAAAGAACAGTTATTTTAATAAGTGTCTGACAACAATAATTACAAAATATTTCAAGATTTTTATACATCCAGCAAGAAAATATTTTTTTAACTACTGCAAAATAGTTATGAGTTATATACATTATAAATAAAAATTATGCACTTATTAAGACATAATTTTTATCGATATCAAGAACTAAAGTAAAATATAAAAGACCTATTAATTAAATGCACTGAAATTCGTTTTATTATGGTAAGGCAGATAAGAACAAACTGTGTAGATGAATGCTATATTTTGGTAGGAAAAATTATATACTGGCAATACAGTAAACCCGTAACACTACAAATAATATCCGGGGGCTGACAACGTCTGTTGTCGCCTGATACCTACTTATCGTACTTGCAATGAAATATCAAATGATTTTGTAAACAACGCCATCTTAAGTTTTTTTACGTAATATTTTGACTAAATTTAAATAAATTGTAAATCTAATACAACTAACGCCATCTCTCTATCTTAAAAACAACTATTTTTCAAATCACAAAATTTTGTTAGATGGTTAGTCTATAGTTATTTACTAGTCTCTGATAGAGAATACGAAACTGAATAGGCTATACACGACTCGCGACCTGAGAGTGAGGCTAAAAGCTCACTGGACATTTCGGCAGCGTGCCGCTGTAGGACCAACCCCGTGCAGAATTTGCAAATGCTCTTTTGTTTGTCAGAAGCTTCGGAGACCATTAACGTAAGCAAGGTTTTAAAAAATTTGGTAATAATGCCATGTCATAATTATTATTAGTGTCTGTCTTTCAACTGCTATTCAAATGTCTTTTAGGAGAATATTACAACATGGCACAATTAACAAACTTTGTTTTTTAAATTTTTTGACCATACCACGTTAAAACCTTGAATATATAATAAACATTCATTGACATTGATATTTTAAAAATTAATAGACAATTAATTAGTTAACCCCTTAAATTTAATAATATTTAAGTGCAATTGTTTCGCTTTCGCCATGGGTCGTTGCCTGTAATGATAGATGTAAGATTTTTGTTATTATAAAAAAAAATTAAAATTACATTTTGATATAAACAAGGCGAGTCGAATGAGGTCGTGTTTATAGGGAAACACATAATTCGTTAAAACGTCCATGTTTTTTAGGTATTAAAGTAAGTAACGACAACTAAGTTTATTTAAACGAATGACTTGTGCTTGTAATTTGTGCGCCTACAATGTTATTTGTTTGCAGGTAATAAATAAATATAACTACAACTGTAACATACCAGAAATCTAATTTAAACAGTACATTCAAAACTACGTCGTCCATAGAATCTTCTAAAGTCAAATATTACCACACAATTGATACATTTACCAAATCAAACTACAACCAATTCAAACAGAGAACAATCTAACGTCAATTTTCGAAATCTGATATTTCTACCATAAATTATAAATTTCTACTACGAATTCCAACTTCTACCACAAACAAGAAATAATGTGTAAAGTAATTTTACCAACATCGGAAGGAAGTTTGGGTAGATTTGGAAAGCTTGTTGATGCGCAGTACGACCGGAACGGGGTATACCGTGTGCGCACGGCGGCGGCGGGTGCTCGCGATTCTTTTAAGTATATCTATGAAGGGAAATAAGGTCAGATATCAAGATGTTTCATTCAATTGTCGACGGATTGAGAACTCCTAATGGCAGTTACGGTTAAACTTTGTCTTTTAAAAGGTCTTAGGTATTATAGTTAATATGTAGTATTGTAGAATGAAGATTGAACAGACTGTTCTCTTTTATTTGAGCTACAAAATCTAAGAAATAAATGAACGAAACCAGTAACCCAACACGTATGCAGGTAAGTGTTGTCTCATTTATCCAAAGTAGAGTTTTGGTATAAAAACCTTATTGCATTAACTTAGTCCCAATAGACCGAAGAATTTGTCTGAAAGAAAACTAAATGAGCCAATCTAATTGTCTTTGCCAATCTTTTAGAAAAATTAAACTTCTGTCCTTGACAAAAAAATTCCCGATTTAAGATTAAAACATACCCGATCTGGGCACTCACACACCCGAGCTTTGAGCACCAACAGCTGTCCGCTTTGGCACACCAGTAAGCTCTTCGTAAAGGCTGTTTAGATAACTCACACTTGGATGTAGTGAGTTATCTAAACAGTGACAGAGAAAAATACGACGTAACACCCAATGAACCCCTGAATGACGGAGCTGGCCTGCAACTTGCACTACTACTCCATTCACAAGATCCAAACCACGTAATTTTCTCACATTTGCTTACCCGGCAAACGAGCACGCAATCCACCTCTCGATGCATTCCACGCCAATCAACATCATTAAATGTTTACTATTAATAGCAGGTGTAACTGATTCATGGTATTGATGACTGTGCATACCATTCTCTTTTTTTATATTTAGCTTTTTTATAATATATCCTAGCTATAGGTTTTCCAAAAGATTATTAAATGAAATAAATTATGTCGGTACAATTAAAGGAAGCGCTAGACATTTTACTTATAATATGTATTATTTATTTAATTATTGCGTTTTCTAGAGAAGAGATTTATAGACTAATACACAATGCACTATAAGTAAAACAGTTAAGAATTACGTTTCCACTGGTTAATTGTACATTACAAATGAAACCCATGGAGGTAAGTCAATATATATATATATATAATATGAAATTAATGTTAGGAAATATTTCAGGACTTATAAATTTCCTTAATAATCTATATCTAAATGTGAAAAATGACTATTGTGTGACTCACAAGCACGCGATATGAAATTCTTGCTATAATTATTTTTTCACCCAACCTTTGGCATCTTAAATTAATTTATCTTTAAAGTGGTATGACAAAATTTGTTAAGAATTAATTTGCATTAAAACATTTGATCGACGTTACTTTAAATATGATGTCATCGAGTAATGATCACGAAAATTCCGTATGTAAAGAAAAAAAATTATTCTAATTCAAAAACCATTTCGTGATATCACTATTTTATAATATATTTTGTTAGTAACAGCTCGCAGATAGAGGCGATTAAGCGTATTTTAATGAAAATGAGTAAAATAATTAGACTTACAGTCAACCTGTTGACACCATAAGGTACCATCATCTTCTAACTTCTTTATGGTCTAACTGTCATGTCAATGTTTTCAATAACTACCTGTCAAGAATCCATAGAGAGATGAACAGTTGTTCATTTCAGGGATCGTATTAGAGGTTGTAATGCCATTGTAAAAACCCTCCTCTTAATTGTCCTCCATAATTACATGTTGTCATCTAATTTAATAATGTTTACAGCTTTAACACAAATACCTCAACAAAATATATTTCAAGCTTCTATAGACAACATCATTGAAAGCGCAGTAGTTAAATTTGGGTTAAGTTAATGTAAATACCGCATGCGCAAGCCGAGCGAGCGAAGCGAGCGAGGTGCTGCTGCCAATTTAAATTTTGTAGCAAAAACATCATGTAACAACATATTACTAGTGGCTGAGATAGTATCGTTCAGACGCTCGCAAGTTGTGGCTGACTTAGTAATTGAGAAGGCAATGTAGATTTTTTGTGGCGTATAGTGCTATTAAAAAGAAGTGCGTTTAATTAGCGCCCGTGGAATACTGCACAGAAACCAGAGTTGTTGAAATGAAATGAAATGAAACATTTCGAAGCAGGGTAGGAACCCAGGATCATGCAAAGATCCATATTAACTTTCGGTAGCTGAAATGTTTTTATAAATGTTCTTTGGGTGTTAAACGTTATTTATTTAAGTCCTTTGTCACTGAACGATGTTAAATTTTGTAATTTTTTTTAATTATCATTATTTGAAATGAAATGATATGATCGCTTTGTTTATAAAGCTTTTTAAATCCCCTAGGTACATTTTAAATTAATAAGAAGTTTTATTGATTTCGTTAGGGTGTAGATTAATTAGTAATAATTCGCCACCAAAAAAATGTAGGTGATAAATTATTGATTTTATCGCATCTATTCAAAAAGAGCTAATTTATTACTGGTGAAGAGGCACTAAAACGCTTTAAATTTGTAATTTGGGTATTGTTAGTAAAAGTTCCTATCACAAAGAGATCAATTACGATCATTGTGTGAGCAAGCCACACGCTGTAACGGCGTTCAAAAGTTTGTGAAAACTGAGGGAACGCGCGAAATGCATTTCACCTTTGTTGGTAATGTTTACAGAAATCAGCATTTTACTTCATTCTATAAAAAATGAGTGTATCTGCCTCAAGAAGTGAGCACGCAATAGGTACCTACACATACTGCGCTTATTCATAAGTTGCAATTACTTTGTTCTCATAGAGAGTAGAGTGTATCTTTCGGTCGCTAAACTATTTGTACCTCGCGCGGAATACTTACAATCCCTCGCTGCGATCAGGATCCTACTTAGATCCTAAAGTAGCACTGGATTGCGGACATCGAAGTAACAATCAATGTGACTAATAATTTTATCTTTGAAAAGCTGATAACGCTTGCAAATGTCCTTGCCGTCGTGTGAATCAGTAATAAATCAATAAAATATCGGTTTATCTGACGACCACGGCTCACCGACCGGCCACCTAGATCCTGATAAACGGTATTAGTGAGAGGTTTGCGATTTATGTAAGAAATATTTTAAGTGTGATCTAACAGAACTATTCAACCGATCTTATAGACTGGAAAAATCATTCTATGGCATATATTTGTATTAAACAAATTACGAAATTATTTAATATCTGTTTCAAACTGCATGGCTTTTGGCGGGAAAATGTCAGGTCTGACAGTATGAGCCGGCTTGCGGCTGAAGGCGATCTTCAGCAGTTTAAATAACATGCCTCTTTAATATATGAAACGGTTCAAAAAGAAGTATTTTTTCTTTGATATTTCATTATTGTAACCTGCAACACGTGCAACAAATTAAATTTCAAACAAACGAGTTATAATATTTTAATTAGTCATTAACGTGGAAATAAACTGTATTTATATGTGGTCATATATCATAACATAATTATGTGTTACAAATTACACACCTTCCTGTGTTACACGCCGCCACAGTAATACCTAGTTGGGCCGAACAAGTCAGGACAAGCTGGAGTCTCTAGTCGGCAAGGCACTTTATGTCTTATAAATTACACACCTTCCTGTTCCACCGCCACAGTAATACCTAGTTGGGCCGAACAAGTCAGGACAAGCTGGAGTCTCTAGTCGGCAAGGCACTTTATGTCTTATAAATTACACACCTTCCTGTTCCACCGCCACAGTAATACCTAGTTGGGCCGAACAAGTCAGGACAAGCTGGAGTCTCTAGTCGGCAAGGCACTTACATCGGAACGATTAATTCTATCGACACTGCATCAGTGTGCGTAAAACCAACTTCTATCTATTATTATAAAGGGGAAACATTTGTTTGTATGTTCGTTTGTGTATAGAAGTGTAATCGACAAACTATAACTAGAAAAATGATTCTATCCAGGAGTACATTTATCCAGGGGTCAACAATATATTTCATGCGAAAGTTCGTAAGGCATGCGAACGAGGCGGCGAACCTGCGCGGGTTTCAAACTGGTAAATATAAAACAATACCAACAATGTGGGAAAGGAGCAACTGCGACAGTCATTACAGGTGGACATACAATAATTTAATAACTACAACCAGGGTCAATAAGTTAACAACGTGTACGGAATCAAAGCCGCGCCGGCGTCGGTCGCCGGTCACGTACCGACTGATAAAAACCACCGTTTGCTGTTTATAAAGAAACACATATTTAATAATGTGCATAAGGAAAACTCTAAGCAAAGAGATTATCTACAACCTGAGTTTGCCGGCATTCGGTAGTTATTGACGGATCTACGAGCGTATTCCACCGCGAAAAGAAATAGAAAAAAATTCGCTGAGTGTATAATCACGAAGTTATTCATTGTTTTTTGGAAACACTATTTCTTATATATTATTGAGAACCGCGCAACGTTTTATAGCTAACTGTCCCTAACTTTTATGGCGTAGTAAAAAAACCGCGTTTATCACAAAATTGTTTGTCCTATCAAATACGAACTCGCGAATTTTGAATTTGGAAGCAACAACAGGCCATCAAAAGATGCCGATTGGGCAAAAAGATCTAATGCTCCTTACCCACAATTAAAAAATAACGTCAGTTAGTATTCAAGTGAGACTTTTTTATATAAAGTAGGCTACCAACTATTGATTTTGATTTGTCGAAGACATTTACGAGAATCGGGTTCAACTAAGATTCATTTACGATACGGAACTTAGGGAAAATACGTATAAACTTAATATTTAAATGGGCTTATGTTTGATGAAAATTGTAAATCGGATTGGTTCACCATAGGCGCAGACGATTATAGTTTGAGTAGCTGTGGTCTTCTTCTGTAGTTCTTTTATTAGTAGTGTGCATTGATAGGCGCTCGTCTTCCATTTGACTTGGTCGAGAAACGAGAACCGTCCCCGCCAGTCCACGTCCATGAGGTACCATGGAGGAGGAGCGTTGGGATATTTTCCCAACGCTCCAAAATCCTTAGTTTGAATGTCTGTTTGCTAAAACAGACGCAGTCTGTGACGCTTGGCACCTTAGTTAATTCAACTCTATTTACTAACAAATGTTGTGGAGTTTCATCTCTCCTGTTTACTTCATAAATATTTATGCTACGTACATTCGCAATATAGATTGTATTCGCGGATGAACAGTAGCCGCTAGTACTGCACAGAAGTGAAACTATCTCTATTTTAAATATCTGTACTTAGTAATTATACATGCATATATCCCAATTCTACGCCACATAATACGCCCAGACATGACAATGACCAGCCAAGAAAAATATTAACAATTATATCTCCATGAGGACAAATCCCAGAAATACATGAATGATTGAACAAATACCAACACAGCTGATGCAGATGATGCTTATTCTAATGCAGATTGATCAGGCATCGGTACCAATGAAAACTAAAAGCCGATGGAACATGGAGAATAAAATACAAGTTTACTACCGCCATCTGTAGTGGAAACTGAGCGAAAGCCGGGCCATCGACCTATTTAAACAAAATTAGTTATTAAACACACACCGCAGAAGGATCAAAATGCAATAATGCTTGGTTAATAGTCAAGGCATGCGTAACAATTCACAGAATTCACGGATGCATTTAAATATAGAAGATCGCATTTTGTTTTCTAATCGAGGTACATTCACACGAATATTCCGCAAGATTCACATTTCTTAAATGTTTAATTCAATATTTTTGTGCTGTTAACTAGACGCACACGTGTGGATGATTACGATCTAAACTGTTGGTTATTACTGTTATTACTGGCGACTACCCCGCGGGGCAAACGGGTGCAGTCACTGCACGCTACAAAACATCAAGGTTGATTTTCTCTTGTAATAATATACTCACAGTTACTTATGCTCTTTTTATCGTACATGTACGTTACACAGGACGTTTTGTCAATTTGCATCGCGGACTTCCCCAGTACTACGTGTAATAAAGATGCTGATGAATGTTTTTGACGCGTTCATCCCTGAAGCGACGAGTCAGACATGGAAAATTATTTTTATATACGGTTCTACAACACCAGAACCTGCGCGAAAAAAATTTGTCAATACTTTTGTTAACTTGGTTACTCAAATGTACGAGAAGCGAAATGTGCTCGAACGTCAGCAGATCTTTCAGGCAAAATCGTCTAAATGTATTATGTATTACTTGTATCTAATGTATTACTTTATTCCGATCTAGATTTGAGAGTCCAGTGAATATAAATCACGACATGACATGTTACCGAAAACAAAGATATATTTTTTATAGGAATGACAGTAGGTACTAGAGTTTAACGAATCTAATGGAACGAACTACTGAGATTCGAATATTATAAATATTGTACAAACTTCTAGCACAAATATTCAATATCTGGGTAACTTCGGCCCGCTGTCACACAATTTTGCAAATGTTTGTTGTTCTATCAACTGGATGTAGCGATGAGTGCAAGTCTTGGTGGCTTCTTATGTTAAACTATGCCTTAATTAGTTTAATTTATCTGTACTCTGCCAAATCAAGGAAAATATGGAGGTTCAAGTTAGCTTGTCGACTTGCTTTTAATGGTAGCCTCCGACATCAGGCAACGCAATGCTGGAACAATATACCTCCTTCATTGCGGCTATTACCCTCTAAGACAACATTTAAAAAACACCGGAAGATGCACCTTCTGGAGTGGCACCAACTTGTTTAATATGCTGTACCCAGCAATTCGTGCCTTGTTTCGGTGGTTATGGATTTTTTGGTGACATAATAATGGTATTTGATTATTACTTTTATGTTATATTATGATATATTATATATATATGTATGTGCGTGTGTGTGTGTGTGTTTATGATTTACTATTATAATAATAATGTTTAATTTAATTTTTCTTTTTTAACATAATTGATTTATAATTTATTCCATTGCTTGCTTCTTATTTGCTATCACTACCATCTGAACAATTGGCGACGACTACGCTTTTAATCTCTTTTGTTGCTTGTGTAGTTTACTTATTTATATATATATATTATGTTTGAGTTATTATTTATTATGTATTTCTTTATCTTAATTAATATACAATAGCCAGTTTGCACTCACCGTGGGCCCGAAAGGCGATGGCAGAAAATCAACGATTTGCTCAAATGGGCAAATGATAACCGTTGGCCAATGGTTGGATAATGGCCATTTTGCACATAAATACCGTGTCAGATTTTTTGGTTAATCTTATTCTATTTTTGCTTATTTTTTTTGTTGTTGTTATTTTATATTTCTGTGATTAATACTTGTGTCTTTACTTTTTTGTGTGTGTTTTGCATATATTGGTTTTATTGCAAATGATTGTATGTGCAAATAAACGTTTATTCATTAATTAATTCACTTGGGCAACATTGTGCCACATAATCTGTACATGATATCTTGCATTATTTGAAGCCTATTTTAGCCGCATTAAATAATAACACAACATACTTGTTTCACTCCTACCATGGAGTTTTACGAAGTTCTCAGTTTTATTAGGAGTAGTTTTAACCCACCCAGTCTTATTGAAATCAAACTTTACATAACTTTGTAGTAAGACAAACATATGAAGGAACATAGTTTAAACGAAAAATGAGAATCATATTGTATTTAAGTGTATGCTAAAGTAAAAAGAAGCATCTGACACGACTGGACCACGGGCCAGCGACGGACGGAGAGACGAAGGTACCCAGATTACCCGAACGCCCTAGTTCCTTTAACCGGCTTCCTTGAACAGGTGTGAAGATTTTGATATGGGATTTGGCGACATCTCCGATTGTAATTTGTTTCTTTTTTCAAAACCGCGGTACACGTTATTAAAACTTACCTATATCAAATTCAAATATTTGTTTATTAGCATTGACAATTACTTATTCTTATTAATGTCAAATAAAGCATCACTCTACCACCAGTTCGGAAAAACCTTCGTGAAAAAGGACTGGTAAGAAACTTCACAGGTATATTTTTTTCAAAATAAATTTAAAGAGTCCCGTTATGTCTATACAAAATTATCCTTATCTGCATCTGTTAGCTCGGCAAGTCTCCCTCCCCCAAGTATCCAAACGACGAACACCTCAAACGGACACTATGAGGAACACAAACATAAAATTCACTATGCTATAAAGTGTCACATTTCAGAGTTATGCGCCGAAACGATTTTAATAGAAAAATCAATACAGCCCAATCAAAATTAATTTAGACCTTTCTTTGCATTGAATAAACAAATCGTGGCTTGACCAGATATTTAACTTTTATATTATTTTAAACTTACCTTTAACACAAAGCACAGTTGCAACAGTCTCACGTGGACAATCACTTTTGCTAATTGACACAGAATTTAACTGATGGTAACAATACAATGTTTCGATACAGATTTGCAATACTATGGGCCGAAATTAAAATTCTTCATTAACTTGCTAATTGACTACGCGGTACTTTTGCAATGGTGCCTTTTGTATTAAAAGTAAGTTTAAAAATCTTAATTAATACTTAAATATCGGACTAAGCCAAGACCTACTTACTTAGACCTACTACATTGCGTAATATGGCTTGAGGTCGTTTTTATAGGGCCATATTAAAGTTTTCTATTAGGTACAATCTTTTTTTCGCATAACTCTAAAATATAATACTTTAGAGCATAGTCGCCTATATTTTTGTGTTCCTTAGAGTGATCTCAATGGTCATGGTTTTATCGTGCGTAGCGATTTTCATTCTTGGTCAACGAACAAATGAAGCCTTTTATATGAAAACTAAGTTAAATGTATGCTAATTTAATAATTAAATGTTGAAACAGTCAAAAACTGCTCATTGGATCTTATACAGCATGGAGAAAAGTTCAATTCAATCAAGTTGTGAGCTCTATGTAAAGTTTTCTGTTACGATCTTTTTCTGCGCATAACTCTGAAATGTGACACTTCAGAGCTGGCTATTTTTCTCGAGTTTCTCAGTGTTCCCAATCGATACATTATTATATAGATAAAATAGGGTCAAGCTCAAACAGTGCGTCGCGGTTTACCATAAAGACAAAATACGATCGGAAAAAATTGCCAAAATCTTCAAACCCCTTTACAATTATTTATCTTACATGTTATGTATGTCTGCTATATTTATTCAATCATATTAAGATTTCATTTATGCCTGTAGTTGGTGTATGTTTCTACAGTAAAATTATGCGTAGATTATCTTTGTCGGATCAACAAATAAACAAAAATTGATGTCGTGAAAAACCGTTGATGACCTGAAGTCGTCGGCTAGAAACCGTAGGCGTTCGACACCAGTTGTAGGTTAGAAGTATTTATACAAATAGTGATAAGTAAAAACATGTGTTTTGAAATGCATACTCGTGTGAATGTAGATCGATTAAGGTTCCTGCTTATTTATTATTTATATATTTATATTTATATTTATATTATTTCTGGTTAACTTACTTAAAACTAAATAGAGTAACAATTATGAGAACAATAAGTTACGTGCAAAGTGGATTGCTTCCAGGGTAACATTGAAATATTTAAGATAGAAAATTTACGTTTTAGTTTTCAGAAAATATTATAAAAGTTTGTTTTATTTCTTTCAGTTGTGAATATTAACAGTTTAGGCTGATTAAGCTTGCTCTATGCTTCGCTCAATCATTGAAAAATACACTTAAAAACGGAAATTAATGTGCACTTCTTTCCATTTAAATATTTTCCACAAATAAGACTTGTAATTTTTTCAGTTTAGAGTAATATTTGATGGCCGTGTAATATCGCTACCTATATATTAAAATCGCCCGATGCTACCCTGGCCGCTACCGTTATATACAGTCGGGGAACTTGGCAGGTTCGTATGCGCCTTCAAATTCCTTGCAGGGTTGTTGAAAGGTTGAAAGACCGAACAAGGCGCAAGCGACTCTCGCCTAAACCTGAATCTTCCCCGACTGTACTTATGGACACATCTTCGAGCATTTCATGAAATGGTCGTTATATTGTCGTTTGGTCACATAATGATATGGCTTGGCCAGATCAATAATACGAAACCGTTTATCGATATGGCCAACTAAGGCGAGGCTAGTGCATGAAATGGCCATATGTAATGGCCACATTTATATGATAATATCGTAAAGCGGTTCCTTTAGCTACCGATAACTAAAGCTTTGTTTGTGTGTCAATGTTGTAACGTAGATGGTTAGATGGCAAACATTTTTTGCCCTACTCTTCATTATTTATATTTTATTATGGCAGGCGGAAAGTAGCCGGATATCAACTAGGCTGTAAGAAAAAATGTCACGATATGGCCAATTGTCGATGACTTAAATTGTAAAACGCTTGCGAATCATCGATGTGGCCACATATAGCTGAGCATTTCATGAAATGAGCGATTCTATGATACGGCCACGACACGTAGATAATATTGAACAGATATACATCCACACACAACTCACCGGTGGTATCAATGGGATCTCGATGGGGTACTATAGAATGCACATATCTTGCAACAAAATGGCCGAACACCGCCTTCAGATCAGGGTTGTGCATCATCTCCACGAACTCTCCGAATTCCAGGTATCCGGAGTTATCCCTATCCACTAGAGTCATGATTTTGTCGACCACGTTATCCGGGAGATCGTGGTCGTACTCCCGGGACTCGATGATTCCCTTAAGCTCGACGTAGGATATCCGGCCGTCGTTGTCTTTGTCATACTGTGGAGGAGAAGGAGTTTAAGGTTAGGCTTTGAAGGTATTTACTTGATAACCCCGGGGACCGCCAAGTGTAACAGCCAGTTTTAATACACCAGGTACATAAGGCCAACTGCTCGGTGAAGTGAAACATCGTGTGGAAACTCTCATGCTTTAGAAATTACTTGGAATGTGTAAAGGCCGCCAACCCGCAGCAGGCGAGCGTGGTGGGGGCAAGGTTGGGGGGCAGGGGACGAGGCTGACGTGTCCCGGTAGTCGAATTATTAAGGCTGTGGTGATTACGTAATGCGTTAATAAAATATTAATATTAATATTGATTCAATGAAATAGCGGGCAATAGGCGACGAGGTCTGAGACACGGACCTCAGAAACGTTATTCCGGCCGGTCACCATGAAGCCCTGGACGCAGCGAAGACACAACTGAATGTAGACAAGTTTCTATAATCACGCGCCACGTGACACGCACTGAACAAGGCAGCTCGTGACGTAACGCGTCGTCACTTGTTCAGATTGTTAGACTGAGTTCGCGCGCTGGCCCAGCTCGCTCGGTCTAGTTGTAGGATTATTTCTTGAAGACAGCGAAGCACTCTCATGCTGGACCGCGTGGTCGCCTGACTTCACGCGTCATATGGTAGAGTCACTACTCGAACGGTTACTACAACACACAACACCATACGAATACAATGAAAACATAACGACACGGAATATTACGTCTAACCTATGTGCTGCACGTCGGGGAGCTACATAACTGAGCAAGTGTGAGAAATGTACGTATTGTAGAACGTCAGGTATTACTTATTTTAATCAAAATCATGCAGAAGCTAAGCAGGTAAGCAGGTAAACCTGCTCTATCTTTTATTTTGCTTTTTAAATTGACAGTTTGTTTATGGCCCTGTTAGCCTTTTAAATTTCACTGAACTTTGTGGCCTAGCGTTGAGGGCGCTTAGCCGGAACTTAAACTACTCCTACATACGATACGCCTAAGGGCACCCGAGATGGCACGAACCTCGGTTTAGGACGTCGTATATTGAAACTACCACTTTTTTTACGTTTGGAAGGGTCATCTACTGCCAAAGAACCAGCAAGAAACTCAGTAGGAATGCGTACGACTCGTTAGCCTGGCCCACCGGTGGGTTAGGCGATTCGAATGCCGTGTTGCCATATTTCTGACTGGACCGCCGGCGTTCCTTGTTGTAATGCGTCGTCGGGATCTGTTAAGACGTTACGCGGACGCCTGTAACGAACCGGCGCGTCTGGGTGGCCTGCTCTATTCAACAGCATAAGCTGTATATAACATGTAACGCGCACGCGCGTGGGCCGCTTGAGGGCAAGTGGCGCCCGCGCCCACGGACATCATTATTGGTTGTCATTACGACGAGTGCACGGACTGATGACGAGCAGCCGCCCGGCTTCAGTCGGAGCGGCCGCGCGGCCTGCACTGGCTACTCCTTCCCTTTGACCGGAACACAACACGGAAACGTGATCTTTGTGGCAGTCAAGATAAGAAGGGCTGCATCATCAGCTCCTGACGAGACCCGAACAAAGACACGCTACTTCCACCAAGCTGAACTCCTATCTCCTCCTCTTATCTACATATGTATGTATCTTATGTATCTTATGTACATATCCACTTGATATGTACATTTTCGTCCAATTGTTTACAAAAACAACTATTCTGCACTAAATAAGCCATATTAAAAAAACTTCGCGTGCTCATTCCTTAGCACTTACCATCAAGTATAGCATTAAGTGCAAACATGGCTTAGGTGACCGAAATTCAAGCCGAGTACAGTCGGACATTTGCGTTGGAGCAAGCAAATTTGACACCTAATTCGAAGCAGTTCCAAGGCTGTAATTGTTTGACTTGGACTATTTGCCTTGCTCGTCAGAGGGCGCTGCTACTTTCAATATAATTTGAAACTTAGGTCTTTTTAATATTAATAGGACAACTATAGACTTGGTTATTTATACTTTTTTTAAATCTGTCAATAAATTATTTTCACATCTAACTGACTTATTTGCTATGCTACTAACAAAAATTAATTGTTATAAAACCTATTATATAAAATTATAATTATATAAAATATCTATTATGAAGTTCCAAATAATGTAAGAAAAACTACAAGCAGTAACATTGGAAAGGCTAATTTTTATATAGATTGAGTAAAACTGGAATTCACGCTTTCTTGATGCAGGCACTAGCTAAGGAGACTTGTGTACTTCAGGCGGTATATCTGTATTAATGCACAAGTCAAACAAACGTATGACATATTAGGTATAGGTACATGTGTAGTTTAAAACAATTTCGACGTGAGTCAGGCGTTTAGCAAGTGACAATAAAAGCTGCAGCTAACTCAGATTAGTTTAAAGGAAATCGTCTTAACTGTGCGCCATCTCGCAGCTAGCTACTTCGAATTGAATAGGTTATTGTTTTATTGGCAAATTGCATGAGTCATGGCAGGGAGCACCAACTGTATATTGGAATTATGTTTGCAATAATGAATTAGATCAGTCGCCATGCTTACATGCTTTATTTACACGGACACCACGGTCCATCATAAAAACATAGTCCAAGTTGTTACTGAGCATGTCGCACTGGAAAGAAACGCGTAATAGTAGTAAAAACATTTGACTTCATTTGTTTACACGACCCAGTCTGTCGCTGAGAATTTAAAGCTCTGGGATCTTCAATTTGACGAGTCTGTTATATACCGCGACGGATCTGATATCAAATATTTATTTTACTTCTATATCTATCGCTGCTTCGGAAGGTCTGTACCGAGGAGAATTATCAATAATATATGTAGAAAATTTTACGGTTACAGTCTTCCACTTGTACGGTCTGCCGATTTTGTTCAACATGGTTGTGGAGACGGATGCATCCAGAGATTATTGTTTGACACAGTAACCCAGAGTCTGATTAAATGACATCCAGCTAACAAGACTTGAGCGTCGCGTCGGTCTTGATCGAAAGGTCCCGAGACATTATTTCGAGGGCACGTGTAAAGTTGGATAAGCCACAGCGGGCAAGCGTGGACTGTTGGATGACCAAAACCACGACCTCGGTTGGGTGTAGCTGACCCCACTGCAGTGGGACTGTAAAGCCTGTTGTGTAACAAGGTTGAAGCAACAACACATCAAGACGAACATAGCGTAGGGCAGTATACATCGCAGATGCCGCAGGCCTAAGCAGGTTAAGTGTGGATACTCCGAAGAAGATTTAGCACGTAGTCAACCGACACACCGTCCGGCACGCTAATCCTTGGATGAAAAGCTGTTAGATTCCCTAGTCGTAAAAAAGTTACAATACTCGTTTCCATTGTCGTACGATAATAAGGTACATAGATATGAAGAAATAGCCTGACAAAATCGCCAAGTTTATAAATAATACCTCACCTACATAGTATGTCCCATTAGTGGTGAAGTAATAGTAACTAAATACAAGGTGTTATTGAATAGTGAAGACAATCACAGTTGAAATATCAATATTTAAGTGATCATGGAATCATTGATTTGTTTATGATATGTAATTATATGCATGTTTTTCTTCCATCATAGATTTTTATTGGATGAGAATAACATATCATTGTTAGTACATGCAATGGCATTGGAGCAGGCTTAGATTCACGTTCGAATCCTCTGCAGTGTCATCATCCAGTAGTAAGTGGGGTGCCTATAGACCAACCAATGTACAAGCAAATCTCACTTCTATGCTGAGCCCTGTCTGGAGCTGAGCACCCCAAGGCTTTCTACATTAGAGTTGGATTGAAATGCTGACTGTGTTGTGTTCTATGTGTTGTGCAAAAAAAGGGTTAAAAACATGACAGTCCATTTTTATCACTCCATATTCAAAAATCCATAACACAATAAAAGTCCAACAACAGCTGCTAGCATTCTGAACTTGAAACAAACTTTTGTCACTCTTTCTATTTATCTGCAGTAGGCTCACAACTTTAAATCTAAAAAACAAAAACACTATTCCATCCTATAAACATAAGACTAATTGCTGAACCCAAAATAAGCACAGCTTGTGTTATGAATTACCATTCTGACCAGCCTGAGGGTAATATCCCAAATAAACTTTTTTTCTTTTTCCTATTTACTTTATACTCAATAAAACCAAGCCTTAAGTTTTCCTAAAAGCTGTAAATAAATAAATAAATAAGTATATGCTATGAATTCATCCATAACCTATAAATCTAAGCTTGTTCCAGTCACACAGAATATATAGAAACAGCGGGTTTAAATTATAACTTACAATTAGAGAAATTATTTACAATAGAAATCTTGACCAATTGAAGTCTGAACTAAACATTGTCCTTGCTTCTTTGTAAGAAAAGAAATAGCAAAATTATGTATAATGGATTAACCTGATTGAATATGAATTAAATTCACCAATGTAATGGACACACCAAGTGCTCTTGGTATATGTTTCAGTAGCCAAAACATTATCAGCTATTCTGTCTATTACAGAACTATGCAAAAAGATGTTATTGAACATATAAGATATTGTAATTATAAAGTACATACTTACTGATATCTAACAAATACTTCTGTGACTTAAAATAAATATTCCACAAAATTTTCTTCATTACAACTATTTTGAAATGAGTAGGTACTTCATTGAGAAAAGATGAATTCTTATTATGAATAGTACGAAAAGGTTGTTTCAAAAGGTAATTAAATAAGTAAATTATATGCTAAAATAGAATCAAACTAAAGTTTTGTTACTTAAGTTCAGGAAATAAATTGGCCGAAATTCTTGATTTTAAAATTATGGAAGAATAAAATTTTGACTGGAAGCTTACTAGTTAAAGTCCAGGGAAAGATTCGGTATCTTAAATTACTTTTATTTTTACTTATTTTGTAAGAAAATAAAAGAAATTAAGTTATGAGTTACAAATAATTTGGTAAACATATTGAAGAAGTAAATAAGTATTTACCTTATTAAAAATTCTTCTCCAGTATAAATCCGATCTTGTTGGTGTGAGTGGAATAGATACAGTTGCTTCTCGTTGTTGAGAAGGCATTTTCACAAACTTATATTTGAGCAACAAAATATCAAAACAAATAGAGTTCAAATATTTACTGTCGTATGAAGCTATCACTATCAGAGCATGGCATTGATTATTGAGCATAGATATATTATTCAAAGTAAGATAAGATAAGAGTTCCAATGAAAATCACGTTGTAAACGTTTAACTTTTACGAAACGTGGTAATTTTTACGTTAATAAACACAAAACCCGACCAACAAGTTGGAAATCCCGTTAGCGACTGACTGAACTGAATGACAAACTAACTGATTGATTCAATTGATGACTGCGCAGACCAGAGTTGCCAATCCACAGGCCCGAATCAGGGATTTTCTGACAGCTCGGAGAAAAAACACGTAAAAGTTGGACCAAGTTTTTAGTTAACGTATGTCGTATAAGAAAGACAAAAACTAGGCCATGAAGCCTGGTCTATCGTAAATATTTATTATTTTAACATTTATTTAATTGTTGTAAATGCAGAGCTCCAACAATTAAATAAAGGCTTATTGAGGTATTTTATAAACTTTCGTCTCCTTTCAGCTTAACTATCTTTTACAGTTTCAGACCAGCTTATCGTAGCGCCTTCTATCGAGATCATTAAAACTATTTTTTTTCTTAATTTAAATAAGAAAAATCCCTCATCACATTTAAAAAAAATTCTGAAGTGAAAAAATAAGTCAGAAGTAATTCTAAGCAGTTCAGAATAACAGTAAGTTGTGAAACCCCATACTCTTTTTTAAATGCTTCAGGCCATCGGATACGGCCTTAAAATAAATACAGACATGATATATATTACTTATTGCACAACACCAACATTTAAAAAATAAGTTATTATCTGTAAAATAGATTTCTTCCCATTTTCCCTTTATTGTTGGACAGTTACATAAAATGGGTGTCAAAGGTGCACGTCATAAGCTTAGTACATAAAAAAAATGTTTAACAAACATATATTCATACATAGAGATGATATAAATAATATAGAATACAAATACATAAAATATAAAATCCACGAAAAATTATTGTTTTTGATAATGCCTCCTATCGTTCGATAAAAACAAACAAAGCGCCAAATTCGAGTTCTCTCATTGAGGAAATAAAACTCTAGCTATTAGAAATAATATTCCGTACGAACCATCGCTGAGTAAACCAAGTCTTCTCAAATTAATAAAAAAATTTAAACCAGATCCAATATAAGCAATTAACGAGCTTCTTGGAAAATTAATAAAAAATAATAAACCAGATCTAATATAAACAATTGACGAGCTTCTTAGAAAACATGGACATATCGTAGCCAGGCTGATAGGGTATCACTGCGATCTGAAACCTGTTGAGCTCATTTGGGCTCCCGCCAAAAAAAAGAACACAATTTGGCCACTCGCGATGTTAAAAGTTTGACAGTACAAGCGATAAACAGTATCACAGCTGAGAATTGGAGGAATTGATGTGAACATGTCATCAAAAAGTCATAGAAAAAGAATATTTTGGGAGACATTATAAAATGATAGGTACTGATGATTTAGTTATTCAAGTGGAAAGTGATAGTCGCAGCAATAGCGACTTATCGGGTGTTGAATATCTAGATGTATGTGATGAATAAATATGTACAAAATACTTTACTGGTTTATTAAACATTATCCTATTGCACTCTGGCTGCATTAAAATGGTCTTTTCTTGAGTGTTGTATGTACAATGATCCTGTGGTAGAGACTAAGTTTTTGCAACTCATAATTATTGTTAAGGGAAACAAGTTTTATAGAATAGTTCACTGTATACTATATTTTAGTTTCGGCTTTACATACTGTATAATATTAAAGAGGTTACTTTTTATCCATTTATACTTCCCGTAGGATATAACTTAATTATAATAATATACGATATTCTTGATAACATTCGTCAGTTCTTTGATATATTTAGTAAGCAGTACGTGTCTAATTACAATTGATATTTTAATAACATGCGTACTCTAAATTCTTACAAGCTGTAGGTTTCCGCCGGCAAAAGCTAGTTCAAAATACAAAACTCGTGCGTGCCTCTTATTGTAGACTAACGAATATAATTCCATAAAGCTGTTGGAATGACCAATATGCATTCATTCAATTAGTTTATTTTAAAGCGATTTAAAAATTATAGATTTTCAGCAAAATATATTTAGAATCATGATAATGCAAGATAGATCTTCTACAAATATTAGGTCTTTACTTATGAAATTGCCGTTTTTCACGAAATAAATGAAGCGTAATTTTTTATATATTTTTTATTTCTATTAATCAAAATAATCACCCATGCAATCAATGCATCTTTGCCAACGCATTGGTAGCTTATTGATGCCTTTCTTGAAGAAATCAGCTGGACGGGAGGCAACAAATTCTTCAAAGGCATTTTGTACTGCCTCTCGGGTATTGAATTTTTTTCCCGCCAAGAAGTTATTCAAATTCTGGAAAAAGTAGAAGTCTGTAGGCGCAAGGTCTGGTGAGTACGGCGGATGACGGAGAACTTCCAACCCCAACTCTTGTAGCTTGGAGACCGTCTGCTGTGCAGTATGAGGTTGCGCGTTGTCGTGCAGGAGCAGTGGAGCCGAACGATTGACCAAAGCTGGTTGGAGGCGTGCGAGCTTCTCCATCATTGTGTTCAGTTCTTCACAGTACACATCTGCAGTAATGCTTGTCCCGTTTGGCAAGAAGCTGTGATGAATTACACCCGCGTTAGTCCACCAAACAGTGACCATCACTTTTCTAGGGATAAGTTTTCGTTTAGGGCATTGTTTGGGTGCTGAACCAGGGTCCAACCAACTTGCTGAGCGCTTACGATTGTCAAACAGGATCCATTTCTCGTCACAAGTAACAATGCGGTTCAGAATTCCTTCATTTGTATGCCTGCTGAGCAGTGCAAGGCACGTGTCCACGCGTACTTCGCGCTGGCGGTCATTGAGTTCGTGGGGTACCCATTTGTCAAGCTTTTTTACCTTGCCAATTTGACGCAAATGGACCAATATTGTTTTGATGCTAACGTCGAAAGCTGCTGCTGATTCAGCCGTGGATTGAGTTTCATCAGCTTTCACAATTGCCTTTAATTCGTCATTGTCGACCAAAGTTTTCGGACGACCACGGGGTTCATTTTCAGGTCAAAATTTCCAGAACGGAAGCGGGTAAACCAATAACGGGTGGTGCGTTCGTTTGTAGTGTTCGCTCCGTAAACGTCGTTGATGTTGCGTGCCGCTTGTGCCGCTTTGCTGCCACGACGGTACTCATACTCCATAGTTACTCGAATTTTTAACTTATCCATGATGACAAAAAATGTTCTAATGCGTTGAAAACAAAACACTAACTATTAAACAAATGACGATTTTAGAAAAAGAATTCCATGTTTGTCAAAAAAAATTAATTTTAAATTAGAATTATCAGTCAAAAAAAAATATTTTCGTTTGAAATGGCCAGTACGGTAAAACGGCAGTTTTATAGGTAAAGACCTATTATAAAAGGCTCTCAGGTGATTTTTTTCTTCTTGCTTTGTAAATAATGATGGAAATATCAAAACAGTTTTATGGATACTACACGATGTTACCATATTCCCTACAGGTAATTCCCGGAGGTACCGCGCGCTTCGTAGCTTACGCATCTTTTTAACTACGCTCCTGTAATTCTCGTGAAATAAAATAGTCAAACTGTGGTTTTAGTGCTGAAACTTATAAAAAAACCGAAACCTTCGGTTCGTCGTATTGAAATTCGTGCATTAAAAAATATTGATCCCGTAGTTTTTAATGACGACTTATCGAAAATTAACTGGAATAGTCTGTCATCTTTTACGGAAGTTGATAAAATCTTACATGCATTTTATGAAACACTTTTACCAATTTTCGAAAGACACGCTCCACTAAAACAGATCATTGTTAAGGAGATTCGATGCCCCTGGATAACACCAACGATCAGGGAAATCATGAAACTGCGCGATCGTGCCCATGATGTAGCCCGCCGGTCAGGTCTTAGGCAGGATAAAGATTATTACAAGGAGCTAAAAAAAAATGTCACCGTAGCGCTTTATGCTGAAAAGAAAGCATACTTTAATAGTTATGTAAATAATAAAATACACGCACCGAAAGCCCTCTGGAATAATCTTAAGCGAACAATTAGCTTTACGTCTTCACAGCACGAACTACCAGATTATTTAAGAGATCCTAACAAAATAAATCAGAGCTTCCTTGCAGTCCCAGGTAACAGTCACGTTCCTCTTTCTCTTTTAACATATTTCGAGTTCCACCGACACGGGACTTCGGAGTTCGCCTTCAAACCTGTCGACGATTCTTGTGTACTTAAAATCATCAAGTCTTTGAAGTCAAACGCTGTGGGGGCGGACGCGTTCACTCTTAATATGTTACTGCTCACACTACCAGAGTCCATAAGCACCATAACTGCTATCATAAACCGCTCACTCGAAACCGGTGTTTTTCCCGGCGCTTGGAAGACGGCGATGGTGATGGCACTACCCAAGAAGCAGAATGCGGCTGAACTCAAGGACCTACGCCCCATTAGTGTACTTCCTTGTGTTTCGAAGGTTCTAGAGCGAGTAGTACACATTCAGCTGAGTGCTTACTTGGAAGACAACAGTATACTGCCTGTTTTCCAATCTGGCTTCAGAAAGTCACACAGCACCATCACAACATTACTCGACATAACAGACAACATCTTATCCGCACAGGATAGAGGACAGGGGACGATGATGGTCTTGCTGGATTGCTCGAGAGCCTTTGATTCAATAAATATTCCACTTTTACTGTCCAAAATGACCTTCTACGGCTTCGACACAATTACAGTCAAATGGTTCTCTAGTTATCTCTGCAATCGATCCCAGATAGTCCGGCTGCTTGGCAGTGATGGTGCTTACCAATTTTCTGCTTGCTCCTCAATCACTAGAGGTGTACCACAGGGTTCTATATTAGGACCCTTGTTATTCACGTTGTATACTGCGGATATCTGCTCAGCTATTCATCACTGCAGTTATCACATGTACGCCGACGACACACAACTATATGTATCGTTTGATCCCAAGAATACCAAAACAGCAGTGGATCAGCTTAACGATGATTTGTCTAGGATTGCTGCTTGGTCAGAAGCAAACACTATACCTCTAAACCCTAAAAAGACGAAGCTCATGGTATTTGGATCTCCAAACCAAATTGCATCGATTTCTTCCTTTAATCCAGTGGTGTCTATAAGGGGTGAGCAGGTAGAACGCGTTATGTTGGCTCGAAATCTGGGCATACTGATGGACGATCAGCTTCGTTTTGAGGGTCACGTATTGGAGGTGGTCCAAAATTGTTTTTATAGGCTTCACATTTTGTACCGAATTCGCGACTTTCTTAGCGTGGACCTGCGTGTGCGGCTATGTGATGCATTAGTTTTGTCCAAATTAAGTTATGGCAGCCTGGTGTATGGCCCACGTCTGCTTGCACGCACGGACCGAATTATTCAGCGTGTACAAAACGCATGTGCACGCTATTGCTTCGGTGCGCCTCCACGTTCACACATCACACCATTCCTCAATTCGGCCGGCATACTTAAAATGACGCTTCGCCGAGAACTGCACCTTGCTACTTTGTTGTTTGGCCTGGAAAAAATTGGGCGTCCGAGATACCTCCTCGACAAACTGGAATGGCGGGCCAAGAACAGAGGGTGCCGTATATTAAGTCGACCATTAAATATGCCCTGGCATCGTACATCTGCCTTTCGTGGAAGCTTTAGATACTCGGCCACTAAATGTTGGAACAATATACCACCCCCCCTTCGCAAACTAGGAACTATATCATCCTTTAAAACGAAACTTAAAAAATATTTACTTGAATATCAAACAATGATACCTAGTGGGGTGCACGTTGTTCCAACATACCAGTGACGGGTATCAAGTAGGTGCAAGCTATATTATTATTATTTATTTGTTTAATTATTAAATGTATGTAGTGCAGAGAATATATATTAGTTAAAATAAATTTACACTATTTTATTTAATATTTGTATTAAGCGTTTATATTTGTAATTTATGATAATTTTAATTTGTTTATAGTGAGAATATGTTATAGTCTGCTACAGCTACGCAAGTGCGCATACGTACCGGTCCACAAGGGCACATCTGAAAATCAGCGCTGTGGCATGCCCGCAGCACATGCTGAGATGTGTCCTGTTTCACAAATATACTACAGCGCAACATATTGTTCTATGTATTTCTAACAATTATTGTTTTATTTCCGATCAGTTGTCATAATTGCTTTTTAATTCTGGTGTATTATTATTATTATTTTCTATCTCTTTTCTGTGTGTTTATATTTTAGATTGCATATGTTTTTTTTTTTTTTCTTTTTGTATTTCTGTATTTCTGGTCTTGGTCATTGTTTTATGTTAAAAATCTGTACTTTACTGTGTGTGTCTAAGTGCTTTTATTGTTATATTTTGTTGCTGTAGTAATTTGTGAAATAAATGAGTTTGAGTTTGAGTTTGAGTTGAGGTATTTGAAGTGGCGGCGCCCTAAATTTTGTCAAGACTTTTTGGTCGCACTCACAAACTAACTAGTTAGCATCACACGCATCAGACGAACGTCTTCCTAACTACAACACTAGGAACAAACTTTTTCAATTTGACAACAATTTTTTTTAATTTAGATTGTCCAACGTTTTTTTTAAAATGGCGGCATTGGATTTTGGGGTAATGCCATAGTGGCAGTGCGAAAGCCCCTCTTCTATTCTACAAGATATTTTGACAATCTAAAAGATAAAGAAGGTAAAATAAATAAAAGACTTGTATATTTATGAATTTTTTTATTTCTAAAGTTTATGTTTTATTTTCAGATGCTTTGTTCGTATTGCATGGGAGGAAAATTTTTATTTTCTAGACGCGAGACATTAGTACCTTTCAATATTCAGCAATTATGTTACACCAATTAAACACCGTTATTCTTATTGAGTAACCCAGAAAACATTTCTTCTTAAAATGTTTGTGGCTTACAAACAATTTACCTACGAAGTTCTACCACACTTAAACCTTGTAAGTTAACACTATTAGCACAAAGACACGGTAACCAACGTTAGGTCCGATCTAAGTTCTTGGGAAATGATGGAAAATGACGTCCTTTCGCCTACTTTCTTCACTACCAGCACTGTACAACAAGTACATTGTGAAGCACCATAAACGCAAATTAATTACTATATTTGGGAATTGAGAGGTTATTTTACGGAAATTGATCAATGCAAACTCTTCACTCGTCAAGCATTGAAACCGTAATGGTAAATCGATTGAAAATTAAATTAAATTTTGCGTTTTATGGCAATCAGCTGTAGTTACTACACAATAACTATTTGTGCCAATGTCAAATATTAATATAATAAAAGTAGTTTTAACATAAAACATTCAACGATAACCTAAAACCGTATATCATTGATTGAACATAGTGTTATCATTCATCATTCACATTAAAAATAAAATAAAAAATAGAAATGACATAGAACAATTGTACGCCGGAAAGTAGCAACGCAGCTGTCATTATGTTTAATTGCTTGTAAAATCAAACTTTTGCTCCTCTTGGTAGAATAACGCCTATACCATTGCTTTGTTTCATGACGGAATAGCTGGACGAAAACAGGAGGAAATAATGAGTGTCCTTTTTATATTTTTAACGCAAAATCGCGACGTCCAAAACATAAACATATGGTTCGATAATTGCACAGCGCAAAGTAAAAATTGTCTACTATACTCATTATTACTTCATTTAGTCAACAGAGACTTAGTATCTATAGTTGAGAGTTTATTTTGAACCTGGTCGTACGTTTATGAGTGCGGATCAGGTTTACCATCAGGTAGAGCTGGCTATGAAAAGAAAAGGTAGGCTTTATAACTTTACAGATTTGTTGATTCAGTGGCTTCAATTAATAGTTACAAAGTAATAATTTTTTATTTAATAATTCATAAAACTGGTAGGTAACATACAAAATAGTATTCGTTGCTTAATCATCACCTACTAGATGTGAATCCAACATGCATTAAAAAATATAATCAAATGGGCATTTTACATTTATTGAAAAGATGACTTCTGATATCTTCTAACTATAATATACAATTTAATAATCTAAGTTATTGAGCTGTAGCATTCTTTTAGTGCTCCTTTGATTGAGGCTAAATAATCAGAAAATATCAAATATCACAGTCATTTCTTATGTTATTTGCGAAACATATCATACGATTTGTCAAGTGGCTTCCGGGGCGTGGAACTCAGAATTCTAGCTGCGCGAGCAATTCGTGAGAATCTGTTTGACCCTGAATTTACTTTTTAAAAATGTTTAATCTAATATTTTGCTTCGCGTAACTAGCGGCATCACCCTGTAATAGTCGCATCTTTCCTTATAACAGCACAACTTCCTACATTTGTTGTCCGAGTATGCTAAATGGAATAAGAATTTTTTTTTTAATACGTTCGAGATTATTTATATGCACTTGATAACTAGGATTCCACACCGGACAACAATATTCTAAAATGCTGCGAAAAATGCTGTTAAAAACCGTTATTGGCACTTCAAGGCTTCTCGTTAAATCGATGTGACCAGAAAATTTCCTAAACATCCCAAAGTTCATTAGTGAAAGGCGCATCCAAAAATCTAATCCGAGAGCATATCTAAAACTATGGTGCATGTATGTTTCAAGAGAAATTCATTTGAATTGTTCTATAAAAATAATTTCAATGAAGATTTTTAACATCTTTACACTTCGTGAATGATCGTTATTTAAAAATTCCAAGTAGTTTTAGTTTTACATTCCATACATCTCCAAAAGGTATTGAACTAGATTGAAAAGCTGCGTTACTCGATAAATTAACACCTGTAGTACCGCCACATAAATAAACATTTTGGAAAAACGTACCAATAATAAAATTAACAAACGATGATGGTGAGGGAACTACGACTTTATAGTTAGAAACTTAGCTAACGAGTAATAAATGTTAATAAGACTGATACAGTGCCATTTATATCATTGTAAGTTTTATTTGTAAAGGATTAAGTCTTGCGTTAATTCTCCGATAGTTTTTTATCTATTCTAATATTGTGATATTAAGATTTTCTCTTAAGTAGACTTTATCACCAAATGATATTTTAATTGTTGCGACGATGTTTAAATATATAATAGAAATTTAAAAGACTGTTGAATTGTGTTTTCGAAAAAAAAGACTCGGTTTTAAAGTATGTTCATTTTAAGAAAAGTTCAATTTTATTACATTTCATAAGTATTGAATTATTTTTGTTTACTGAAAAGCTGTTTTGTGTTTGGTACATAGGAGTACGTTTTCGAAACAATTAAAGTTATTAATTTCTTTTCAATATCTTTTTTTTTTAATTGGAAATTATTTTTCTATACAGGCTTGCTATAAAGTCTTAGAAGTACCTAATTTTGATGTAATTGAAAACTTTTATTTTTTATTTAATATTTCATATAGGCAATTGCTTGTTTTATTGTATTGGATAACGCCATTTTATTTTATAACTTCAATTGAGACATAAATACTTTGCTATAACATCGCTACGCAAGAATGGTTTTGATAATAGTGTATTTTTAGTTAAGTATGAGGCTAGCTAATTCAAAACTTAAGTGGATACATTTAGCCGAAAAATCGTAAAACACCTTTAGTGATGTTTTAACTATGTTTTATATTTACTTTAAAATATCTGTTCTTCATCTATAAAATCATTAAGTTCCTTAAAAGTGCTATAGTGAAGTACTGAATATTTTTTTTGCGATGTGTAAAATAAGCAAATATTTTATTCCAAAATATACAGCAATAACAGCACTAAAGTATGCTTAATGATGCTTTAGTAAAGTTTTTCCAATTAAATAAAAGTTTATGACATAATTACAACCACTTCAATTCATTTTATTTAACACAAAAGAAGGTTAACTTCCTACTGGTTTTTTATACATTTTATTGTTTACAGACAGCATTGCTATTAGTTTTTCACTAGGAACTTCATGATCATCACATAAGCTAAGCCAGATCAGTGTTCTTTTATATACTTATCTGTATGTTATCAGATAAACATGTCAGTTATTTGGAATTATCTAGTCTGTCTCCATTGTATAGTGTCAATATGTATGTGAAAACAATTTGGTTAGATACAAAGTATTACGACCGGGAAAAGGCTTGCGAATTAAGACACGATTACATGTTGAATGACAATTTATTTTTTAAAATAATGAGCTTATATACTAGATATCAACGTGTGAAATACAGAAATATTTAATCATCTCATGATCTTCCTCTTATCACGTATGTTCCTAAATAGATAAACTGATTCTCTGTAAGTCACGACTGGGGACGCCACACTAAGCTTTAAGTACTCGAGTAAATAAATATAATAATATCAATCTAACTACTAATATCAATCATGTTGAGTTTTATCTGGTCGATCGTATCAACAATAATACGCAAATAAAACCGCAACTCTATAATAATAGGTATTCGTTATCATTGGTAACAAAACTATCACAACGAATGAATATACATGGACCAAAAGACGTGATTCCAGACCGTAATAAATAAAGCATGAATTAATGACTGAAACGATGATACGTACTGCGATGTCAACAAGAACGTCTTTTTTTTTTTAAACTTTTATCCAGTGCTTCATATGATTTAAAATTAACAACATAATTCTAGTTTTTATTTATTAGAGCAATCTTGTAATATACTTTATCTGGGCATTTCTGGGGCACAGATGGGCATTGACGTTTTTCTCACACTTTTTCGCTTATATCTCAAAACTTGGTTTTGAGGCTTAGTGATCAGGGGGGTTCACTTTGTTCTACACAATTGCAACATTGCAGGCCCAGGGGGCCCGGAGAAATGTTTTCATTAAAAAAAATCATAAGATAAAACATTGGAAGCACCTGTTTCAACTGCTACAACTAGCACATTGCCCCCTGTACCAGACAAACAAAAATATTATATGAGGAAATTCAGAAAACATATGCAAAAAATTTGTCAGCTGTGAAATAAAATAAAAAATCAAACAAATGATCAACTATTAAAAGCTTTGGAGGATGACGAAAGCTTAAGATATCTTTCACAGAAAATAAGTGCAACCATGGCCCTAATTCTACAAGGAGAAATTAAAAAAAAAGAGAAAGGCAGACGCTGGACAAAACATTACAGCATTAAGAACATTTAAAAGATTGCCAACTTGCCACAATCTTTTGCGCAGATTGACTATCGTACCTTCGCCAAGTGCTTTTAAAAAGCTGCTCCAGCAATTTCATATAAATGTTGGATCAATTAAAAACAATTTGAGATGTTAAAAAAGTTCTCCAACAGTCAAGACCCCAAGGACCCCATTTCATCAAATGTATTGGCAATGAAATGGCAATTAAAAAACATTTACTTTGAAATAATAAAGAAGACAAAATTTATGGCTATCAAGACCATGGCCAGCAAGGCTGATCCTCCCAAGTTGCATCCCATGCACTGGCATTTATGATTTGTGGCATTAGAAAAAAGCTGATGCAGCCAGTGGCCTATTAATTATCTGGCTCATCAGTAACTGCAGATAGGCTTGCTGTTTTAATTAAAGAGTTAACTGTTAGTTTATTTATTGAAAATACTAAAATTGAAACTTTTCGCTTTAAATTAAAATTAGACGTTAAATAAGTAAGTAACCGAAATATTTTAAAATATTTTTAGGTGTTGTACCACTGTTTCGAGAAATTTATTCATGAAATATAATATTAAACATTCCACAAATATAACATCTGAAGGCAACATTGGTGAAGGTAAGAAATGAAATTAGTAAACATGAATGAAAAGCGAAAAAATAAAAAATTTGTAAATACTTATCATATTGAAGTGAAATAAAAACTTTTAAATGTTCCAAAACTTCGATTGGAACATTTAAACCCAAATACAAACAGAAAATGAGAGTTAAGTTAGCAGCTCAAGTTTTCAGCCACTCAGTTGCAGCAGGAATGTATCGCAAAATTGCTCAAGGTAAGATTTACCATTAATGTCAACTGGATCCCCGTATCTACAGACAAAGTGCGTGCACTGGATCAGTGTACTTGTAAAGAAAGCATATTGTTTACAATGCAGATCGAGCAAGCTGAACCAAATATAACCAGTAACCAGAAATACTGTTTTAGTTATAAATATTTTTATTTTTTGTATTAATGAACATACAAATAAACAAATTCTTACATACAACAAGATAGTATTAGAACTATTGTATTATTTATTAAGTAAAGTTAATATTATTTCAGGGGAACTTTCAACGGTAGCAGTGGTAACAGCTGACCTCATTGCTGATATAGACAATTTCGGCAAAGACCATCGTCGCTTCATCTCGCTCACCTATTACTTATTTTATTTTGTCATGTAACTTGCCCAATATTAACGTAAACGCTTTGTATTGTACAAACCATACATAGATTTTACAAGTTCACATCATATCTGACCAAATTGTATTTAAATAACCTCATCTCTTTAAACATTTGAATGTATTTTGCAAAATATTTTATACTGCTCTACCATAATGAGTTTTTTTTTAAATAAAGTCACATTTCTTAAATATTTTGTTTTATTTACATAACAATAATCATAAAAATTTAAAATTATGGTGTAAGCATATTACAGACATCATAAGTGGAAATACCCGCCAGTGTATAATTCAGGGGGCCCCCAATAGATGGCGAATCAATTGATTTCTGGTCAAATTATTTAGTGTGAAGTTGTCATTCTTCTCGCCGTAGTATATGTTCCTTGTTAGTGATGTTATATGCTGCGTTCCGTTTGCCGATTATAGCGCTCACAGTGCTCATATCCCCGTTCCGATTGCCGGTGAGCGCGCTCACAGCGATATCGTTACCTCATCAATGACGTCATAAGCGCCGCCATCTTCCCGCTCACAGTGCCGAAGCTACGGAGCATGGTCGCTGTGAGCGGCCTGTCAAAACTGACACATGACGTTACTTTGTTAATGTTTTTATTAGTCGATTAAAGATTTTAAAAGCTTGCTTATTAATTTTCTTTTGTAATAATATTAAAAAAATGGCTCCTGCTTCATTCAGGGTCAAAGATCTTAATGAAATTGTAACTTTAGACTTAAGCAACGAACAATAAGAATGTTAGCGCGATATTTACCGTTCCGATTGCAATAGCACTAATAACACTTTTAGCGCGCTCAAACGAATCGGAACGGTTTTGAGCATTTTTAGGGCTGTGAGCGCTGTAATCGGCAAACGGAACGCAGCAAAACTAACTAGCGTACCTCTGTTTGTAGTGCTGCGTTCCGTTTGCGGATTACAGCGCTCAAAGCGCTCATATACCCGTTCCGTTTGCCCATGAGCGCGCTCACAGCGATATCGATACGTCATCAATGACGTCATAAACGCCGCCATCTTCCCGCTCACAGTGCCAACGCTACGGAGCATGGTCGCTGTGAACGGCCTGTCAAACTGACACATGACGTTAATTTGTTGATGTTTTTATTAGTCGATTGAAGATTTTAGAACCTTGCTTATTAATTTTCTTTTGTAATAATATGAAAAAATGGCTCCTGCTTCCTTCAGGGTCAAAGATCTTAATGAAATTGTAACATTAGACTTAAGCGACGAACAATCAGAATGTTAGCGCGATATTTGCCGTTCCGATTGCAATAGCACTAATAACACCTTTAGCGCGCTCAAACGGATCGGAACGGTTTTGAGTACTTTTAGCGCTGTGAGCGCTGTAATCGGCAAACGGAACGCAGCATAGTAAAAAATGTAATATATATAAACTTTATACAGTTATGCTATGCTTACTGCTTATTAATTATTTATTAGATACAAATTCAATATAATATTGATATAAAATAGGTATAAAAAGTTAGTTCGTTAGTTAAAATATTTCCAAACAGAATGATGACTGGTTTTAATTATTATCTGGTTGTCATGGCTACGAGAAACAAGTAAACAAAGAAAAAGATTAAGAAAAGACCTAAATGGTGTTAAGCATTTCAATTAACTAACTAACTGTTAAGAATTTATTTACTGTTCTAGAAATGAATGAGTTTATTCCAACTAACAAAACTGCTGGTATTTATTGGCTGCAGAAACCAATCGAAACTGTAAAAATATCGTGAGTTGCCTTTGTTATTTGTAAGTTTAGAAATCTAAACTTTTATAAATGATAATTAGGTAGTTTAAGTTACTTGAATTGTTATGGAATTATAATCGTATATTAGCTGTTGTAGTACAAATAGTATATTTTGGTTAAAGGTTCAGTTTATCATCCAAGTTTTAAATATCTACTTGTATATATTTTTTTCACATTTCAAATATATTTCTAAGTAAATTTCAGGATAAATCTCCAAGAACAAAATGATGTGTCTCCGTTTCCGAGATTTGAAGACTGTGCAAATGTACCAAACCAGACAAGCCTGCTGGAAACCCCATCCACTGAAGAGTTCCTATTTAATTGGCAAGAAAAAAAATTCTCTCAGTGGGAAATCACAAGATACAGTGACATTCACTATTGCTTGACAGAAAATGAGTTAAAGTATCATCAGATGTTAATTGAAAATGATATTGAACCCTCAAAAGTCTGCACATACATTCATGAAGACTATTACTATCCTATGCCACATTTAAAAAAGGAAAAAGATCCTAAAGAATGTATGTTAAGCCTTAACTCATTTATGCAGCGGCTAAATTTGAGTGGCCACATTGATAAGGCAATGCCAAGTGGCTCAAGTTCTACAAGTCATTTGTTTCGGAGTGAGGAAAATTTGACTTTAGAAAATGAAGAGTGGACAGCGATGCATATTGTTTTTGATAACTCAAGTTATAATGAGTAAGTATTGATATAACATTTTGTTATGGAACATTTATGTTTGCTGCTGTAGCATAGCCAATTTCTTCACTTGGTAACAGGAAATGATAATGAAAAAAAAATTCAAAACTACTCAAAAGTGTTAAAGAAAAATCAGAAAAAATTGTGCCGCTAGGAGCTTTAATTGAAAACCCTGCCTTACCCCATTGCAGTGATAATAAAATTCCTATTGACAGAAAGAAATATATTTATTGACTAACATAACACTTTATAGTGAAACGAAATATACATACAAAAAAGAACACAATTTATATCACAGGTTTAACCCGTCAAGTGTCTCTTGTACCTCATATGTACATAAGAAAAATGTTTGGAAGTGTTGCATTTATCACAGATTGAATGAAATGAATTACTTAACTAATAATAACTTATTAATAAGTTAAGTTACTCATGTCGTTCAAGCTATGATAAATGCGCCGCTTCCGAAAATATTTCTTATGTACCTACGTGGTACAAGGGACACTCGACGCACTTGGTGCAATTGACTTCAGATACATACACATAGTATACGCCATCCCCCCCCCCCGATGGTGCGTGGCAGGAGCGCCCACGGACGTCGTTAGTCGTTCTATTATATCGATCGACTCAGAAGCGTGCCGACCGTAGGCTGGAATTGGAATTGCCTTGTTCGAGTACTTGAACTGCCTGTGCCTTCCCTGTAACCGGAACACAACCGTATCAACGTGATTATTATCAGGTGTCGCTCCGATGAAGGCTGCATAGCGTTCCCTTGCCGCAGCCGTGATGCTGGTTTTTAATGTATAAAAAATATAATACTGAACCGTAACGCTCTGTCCTGATTGGTCTGGTCAACGTAGCGGGCGTGCGCACTCGTAGTGATTCGTTTATACACACACGAATTGACGAGTTTAAAAAAAAAATTGACTGAAGCGAGACTGTACTTAGTCTAGTTTGAAGAAAACCCGTTCAGCCGTCAGTACGTTATGCAGCGTTTGTAGCGTCGTTATTAGTGTTTAGTCACAGTTAATGTCCTTTCTTTCAGAGAGCGCCAGCTGCTGCTAAAGCAAGAGGCTAAATTAGTATCTCTCTTCTACAATAAGAAACACAAGTATTTAGTGATTTCGCCCAACGTCAACAAACTGGAGTTGAACCCGTACCACGTGCAGCCGGCGCCGGGGCTGCACTGGGGCTACCAGTACTCTGTTGGAGTGGATCTCGATGAGGACGGCGGCGAGGAGTTGGCAGAATTTGTAAGTAGGAATGATGTGTCTATTGTGTATTGGTCTACAATCTAAAACATTCATTATTGTGGAACGAGTGATAAGTCAGTTACTTTTTAGTATATTGATGGCCGGACTCGTCTGCGGTAAGTCCATCCATGCCGGACTCGTCTGCGGTAAGTCCATCCATGCCGGACTCGTCTGCGGTAAGTCCATCCATGCCGGACTCGTCTGCGGTAAGTCCATCCATGAACGGCATTAGTCGTTATTACTTGTTAATGTTAGAAGAAGTAAGTAGAAAGGTATTCTGCAGCAGGCTCTCTTAGAAGGCTTCGGAATGGTCGGCCCCTACCAACTTGAATGGCTCTAGCGGAATCACTCATACTTGCTGCACTGGGTGACTCCATCTCACGGAAGAGCATGAAACTTGAGCGTCTTCTAAATATTTGCACAACAGTCATATTGCACTCGTTAGTTGGTCCGGCGCCACCACCACGCGCGTGACTTGCGTGCGGCTGGTCACTGTTTTCTGCCACTCCTACTCACTCATACTGTTTTTGTCAGCAGTCGTGCGCAGGGACAGCCACTTATCCACGGAATTCGCTTCCGGCCTCTTTACATTCTCTTAAAAAGCTTCTTTCAGAAATTTTTTTCAAGAACTGTTATGTTTTTTATGATTATGATAAGTGTTGGTAATGGGTTTACCATTTAAAAAAATATTTGAATGGGTAAAGTAAGTTACTTGTAAAAAATAGACATACGCCATCGCGGACTTTTCTATAGATCTATGAAAGAGGAACATTTTCACCTTACATTGTTTTGACATATCTTAAAGGGATATGTCAAAGGCAGCGTTTTCGACGAATGGCTCCAGGTGAAATGGCCGTTGTCACGGCTCTAGCGCCGCGCCGCGCTCCATGAGACCGCCACGAGGAAACTATACTACCACTACAAGAACTATAATTACTTACTGCGTTTGTTCTGCTCGCCAAAATATATCAAAAGCTATTATCTGATTTTTTTGCTTAGGGAATTGTAACCAAAAAATATTCTTAGTTGAATTATATGTTTTGTTCAGTATAGCCTTAAAACTTCAAGAGCTTACATGTCTCTTTAGCTAAGAGCTTTTTTAAATAAATATTGATTTGGTTTCCAGCTACAGGTACTTCACAAGAAGTGGGAGAACAAGCACCAGCGACTAGTGAGGTTCATCACGCCTGCCTTCGGCAAGAAGCAATGCTGCGTCGCCTTGGACATATCGATGGCAACAGGGTTTGAGTACAAGGATCTGTATATCGAGTTTACGATTAAGGTAATTTGGCGCCCGCTCCTGTACGATTTCCTGTACAGAATACAGCGTATATTCGCTTCTGGATTCGGTAACAAATTAATGGTGAACTTTTTAAATCTGTACAACAGTTTTAAAATTTTTAGATAACAAACAAGGAAATATTTAGATACGAGGGTCAAATTGAAAGTTCTTAGAAAATCTAAAACTGATTAAACTAGCTAGTTATTAGTTTTATTATATCATTTCAAAATAGTGTCCATTCACGTTAATCTATCGCAGCATCCGATGGAGCCACTGAGAAAAGCACTTTGCCCACTCGTCGTTAGGGGTCTCTTGGGCGGCCTTTTGAAACGTAGCCACAGCTTCCGTGGCGTCTATAAAACGTGTTCTTCGAAGTTTTTCTTTTATTTTCGGGAATAAATAACCTCGCAAGGTGCTATACGGCGAAGTCGGGGCTATACGGCGGGTAATCTACTAATTCCATGTTTGACGTCACCAAATAGTCGATCGTTCGCCTGGCGGTGTGCGACGAGGCGTTGAAGGAGGATCCTACGGCGAGGCAACTCCTCGGAAGGGAACAGCCGCTGAGCCGACTGTCTTTTGGTTTCGGGATCATAACAGTAAATCCAGCTTTCGTCACCCGTAAGTATGTCGAACACAGCATTTGAGTCACCTCCTTTAAATCTGTCTACCATTTCACGGCACCAATCAACACGGCGGAGTTTTTGGCCCTCGGTCAAATTATGAGGTATCCACCGGGCACAAAGCTTCCTGACCGCGAAACTTCATGGAGGATTTTGTGCACTTGACTCGTACCGATACCTAAGCTTGTCCGAATCTGCTGATAGGTCACAACAGGTACACAACACAGACGTTATCTTCAGTCGTCGCCGTAGAAGGCCTGTAGTGCGACCTCGTTTAAAGTCATAAACCAGTCGTGAACAGCGGCACGAGGTGGGGCTTTACCGGGGAACGCCGGTCGCAGTCTGTCATGACGTTCTTGTTGACTTACAAGTAATTGAAAAGATGAGATTAAAGTTAGACTCATGCTGACGTGAAACAGACAATTTCCAATTTGCCCATCACCATCATGCATCATGAAAGAGTTCCATCAGCAACATTTCATATTTTTTTTTATTCTATTGTTTTCCAATGACCAGTTCTAAGAATTTTCAGTTTGACCCTCGTATTTATTAAATTCTTTGATGAAAGTAAACTAGCGGTAAATAAAATCGAGCTCAGACCGCACGGGCCTCACAGGTCTTGTCCCCGGTGTCTATGAACTTGTCGCCAGCCGACTGTCGTTACACGCAAAGAACCGACGCGGTGCCTTGCGCGCCATTCGGTCCCTTTCTCCGTTTCATTCAGGTAAAGTTGCATAAATGTCATATACTTGGTTGAGTCTGTGTGAGTGCTTGATACACTACTCAAGAGCAGCTCTTGAAGAGCTTGTTGTAAGCACGTCACTGAAATGCCGCTAATGAAAGCAACAATGGCGTTGAATGGCGATGCCGGACTCCGAACAAACCTTGAGTCCCCTGTCTGTTACAGCGTCTCATTCAATGAACTCATCCCATACCTACAGAGCTGCGTCATGCATTCCCAGGTACCTGAACCAATGGAATGCGACAACGCGCTCCGCGGCCGCACGCACGTGGCTTCAGCGTTGGCGGCAGATGACGGGAAAATGTGGCATTTTGGACATTTGCTGGACCTGGAGTTGATGATGGAGGCTGATGCTGGTGGGCCGTCTTTTGATTATTTAAATGGAAATTTACTAAAGAAATAAGGTTAAAAACTGTGAACACAGACCTATATATATTGCGATGTAGGAATGCGGCTGTGAGTTTACACTTCCTCAGCACTGCTACTGTTCTACTTGGTCGCTGCTTCTGAACGTAACACCTGCCGAAGCAGCTTGCTACAGAATCGTGTTTAGAGTCGGGACTCGAACTCCACCTAGATGAGGTGATTTTTTTCGTACGAGTACCTTAATTCCTCCCAAGGTGCCACATTTACTACATCATCATGACGGCCGAGAAGCGTAGGGGTTAGAAGCCCTGCCTTACCCGCCGGAGGTCCCAGGTTTGAGCCTGGCCAGGGCACGCAATTGTGTGATTAACAGAGATGTCTGCTCTCGGATTATTGTTGTTGATATTTATATAAGTATGTATGTTGATTCTAGGTTATCCCCTAGTTCGATGTATGTATCCATAACACGAGCTCTGAGTTACTATAAATAACATCTTATTTCAGAGCCGCCACCACTCAAACTATTCTTCGAAGCAATATCCATAGACTGGGCAGGACGCCACAGAACAGAGGGCTATTGCTATCTCCCTCTCGCACTAGAGCCGGGGCGATTCCGGAAGCTGCTGTCCTGCTCTAGACCAGAAGAAAAGAATAGAGTAGAAGCAGAGAGCAGAAGGTTCTTTGTGGGAGGATGTAATCTGATCAAGGATTTAGACGTTTTGGCTGAGCCTCAGTTATTTGTAAGTAATGATCAGTAATTATAACAATATGAGCATCTTTAGCTCAGGGGGAAGTCACTCTGTTGCGAATACGACGCGGGTGCGGTCGTCCCAAGGTCCCTCATTTGTGTTGAGTCCTTTAAATACAATAAACTTGTCCAGTGCAAATAAATTATCTTAAAATTTAAATCACTATGAAAGGGTCCGGGTAACAGACTGATTCATAGAAAACATTTGATCGATATGATATCACGGTATGTTGGTACCGTGGTTCACAGAAAGCCCTTCTTAACGATATAATCACCGCACGTAAGGGTGTTACCACACCAATCAATCGATCGACGTTGATCTATTGGTGAGGTAACACCCTAAAGTTACAGTCGGGAAAACAGAGCTATTTATGCTGGAAACATTCTTGGACACTCAATTGTCGCGGAAGTAGCCAAGTGATTTCATTACATTTGCAATGGATTATAACGCTTTAGATATTCATCGGGACGAAAAACTCATCGAACAAACAGACACATTACACATGCTTTGTTACAAATACTAGAACAATCCTGTCAATGAGGGGATTATACCCGAGGGCTTTTATCATCCAAATAGTCGGATAGTTTATAATATGCTTTAGCACACAACTTCTGCTTTATAGTTTCTTTGAATTTGTCAATAGGAAGACCGTGGATATCCTCAGGAACCTTATTATAAAAGCGTATACATTGACCCATGAATGAGTTAGTGACTTTATGAAGCCTACTATTATGAGCTGCCAGCATATTTCTTCCTCTTGTGTTAACATTGTGCAGATCTTTTTTTCTTTTGAGCAAGGGTATGTTCTTTTTTACATACATAAATTTTCTAAAATATATTGTGAATCGAAAGAAGAATATTTATTTCCTTAAATTTACTTCTAAGTGACACCCTTGGACGAGCTGATAGATTGCGCGAACAGCCCTTTTCTGCAGAACAAATATAGTATCTATGATGAAGTAACCGAAATAGACTAAAAGAGCAGTTTCATTTTTTTGTTTCATTTGAAATTGTTCCTTGTTTTTTGACTACATATGCGGCAGAGCCAAGCTGTTTCGCTAAACCATCAACATGCTGTCCCCACTGGAGTTTGGCGTCTAAGGTTATGTCCAGAAATACACTTGAGTTTACAGGAGTCAGTTCCTGGCTCTTAACTACAATGTTTGTGTTTACCTGTTTGACATTTGGCAATGTAAACTTAACACATTTAGTTCTGTTTTCATTGAGATGTTCACATGGATCCAGTAGCTGGCGCCATTCTCCTATAATTGTATACATCACTAATCTTCTAACGGATGATGCTAAAGTAAATATGAACAAAAAAACTCCAGAAACTCGCGCATGTGCTCGCAACGCCAGCATCGCCAGCATCGGCGGACTAACCTCACAAGTTTCAGCTTCTGTTCCGGGGCCGCGCAATAATTACACGATAGGTTAACTACAAACCGAATATTTTTTTGAAGACTTTCAATAAACGGGGCTTCAAATACCAAGAAGTCATATTTCGCGGAAGTTATCCCCCCACATTTGTTCAATTTAAAAGATAATTTCAAATCCTTTTTACTGTCCCAACAAATTTCGTAATTACCTGTGGCAAAGTGGCGTGGTATCTGAACTGCAATCAACAACACGATTATTTAGGGTTTGCTAGCGTCAAATATGTTTGATTTTATTGCTATTTTTATATGTATATGTATTTTAATGTGTGTAATATAATACTCTTTTGTTATTTTCTTTCTGTGTAAATTTTTAATTACTGTAATTTTTTCCTTATAAGCATGTGTTTGCACGCGAAGTGTGAGTATTCTGCGGGTCTTGGCAGAACAAACAGCGTGTGACTGGACTTGCTTCAGCACATATGAAGCTGAGCCATTTTGCTATTTTGTTACTTCTAAATCATATATTGTAATTTATACTGTTTTCTCTCCCATGTGTGTGTAAATGAACATATTATTATTATGATTGAGTCCGTGTGAGGCAACTCTGGGCTTGCTTGCTGCCAGGATATAGACTCGGTAACTTCTCGGCTCTCTGATTGTAAATTAATTATTTTAATCCAACAGGAAACAAACTACACCTACACCCAAACCGGCACAATCAAGACAGAGTGGTGTACAATCATGCAGTCACACATTCCCGGTAAATACATAGATACCGGTAATTGTACCGACGTGCTACGCGGCGCCGAAGCCGTTTTGAAAAAGTACCGACAAGCGAAAGCGCGCCTTATAGCTGTCACTCGGGACTTGAATGGCTCCGGAGATGAATGAACTTATAGCTGTCACTCGGGACTTGAATGGCTCCGGAGATGAATGAACTTATAGCTGTCACTCGGGACTTGAATGGCTCCGGAGATGGATGAACTTATAGCTGTCACTCGGGACTTGAATGGCTCCGGAGATGAATGAACTTATAGCTGTCACTCGGGACTTGAATGGCTCCGGAGATGAATGAACTTATAGCTGTCACTCGGGACTTGAATGGCTCCGGAGATGAATGAACTTATAGCTGTCACTCGGGACTTGAATGGCTCCGGAGATGAATGAACTTATAGCTGGCACTCGGGACTTGAATGGCTCCGGAGATGGATGAACTTATAGCTGTCACTCGGGACTTGAATGGCTCTGGAGATGAATGAACTTATAGCTGTCACTCGGGACTTGAATGGCTCCGGAGATGAATGAACTTATAGCTGTCACTCGGGACTTGAATGGCTCCGGAGATGAATGAACTTATAGCTGTCACTCGGGACTTGAATGGCTCCGGAGATGAATGAACTTATAGCTGTCATGAATGAACTTATAGCTGTCACTCGGGACTTGAATGGCTCCGGAGATGAATGAACTTATAGCTGTCACTCGGGACTTGAATGGCTCCGGAGATGAATGAACTTATAGCTGTCACTCGGGACTTGAATGGCTCCGGAGATCAATTAACTTATAGCTGTCACTCGGGACTTGAATGGCTCCGGAGATGAATGAACTTATAGCTGTCACTCGGGACTTGAATGGCTCCGGAGATGGATGAACTTATAGCTGTCACTCGGGACTTGAATGGCTCCGGAGATGAATGAACTTATAGCTGTCACTCGGGACTTGAATGGCTCCGGAGATGGATGAACTTATAGCTGTCACTCGGGAGTTGAATGGCTCCGGAGATGAATGAACTTATAGCTGTCACTCGGGACTTGAATGGCTCCGGAGATGGATGAACTTATAGCTGTCACTCGGGAGTTGAATGGCTCCGGAGATGGATGAACTTATAGAACGTTTGGGATGTTCAAGTGATTGAATTGTATGTTTTTGTATTTGTAAATAAAATAGGAGTGTCTACGAATTTTTACACGTTAGTTTTATTTATAGACTTTCATAACCTTCTACATAAAATTAGATCAAAGTATTATCGAACGACTTCTTCAATGTCCATTTAATTATATTGTTATAGTGTTTAGTTATATTTTTCTTTTTGGTTATTAGACGCATGACGTTTGCTAACTTAAGACTGTCTTTCTTTAGACGCTGGAAAGGTCCCGAATCCTTCATGATTGCCAGTGTACAGCCTGTACCTAAATGTGCGGCGTTAGGGTGTTACCACACCAATCGATCGACCGTCGATCGATGTCGACAGGTGTGTGTGTTGTGCTAGCAGCACATTGTATCAGCAGCAGCTACAGACAATATTCTTTTTGAATACGTGCTTGTAACCTATTTGATAAAATAAAACGCGATCACAATATTGATATTTTTCATACTAGTGTACCTGGCATGCGGGCGACTATTGCGAAATCATTCTTTGATTGTGGATCACAATAACTTATATTGTATTTAAAATATAATATAAATTTAACTAATCTACTCAAAATAACACGTAAATTTTATGTCTAATATGTAGAGCCTATATATTGTTATTTTTCACTTTTTATCATTTATTTATAAGCGAAAACTTGTAAAATGCCTTACTAAGGTATTTTTCATTTCTATAAATACATTTGTTTGAGCTGTAAGTTTTCCTGAGAGAATGAAATAAATATGGAGGGGATCGGGCTGACATGGTCAGGTTGGCCCGGCCACCAATGTGGTTTAATTTCTTTATTGATTAGGTACTTACTTTACAAATAAAGTAGCTACGTGTGATCACACAAAGGGTATATTGGATTGATAGAAATACCCTTTGTGTCTCACGAAAATAAGTAGATAATGAATGCAATTAGTAGATATTACCTCCGTAAATAATATTAACTATGTCGGCGAAAGTGCTAAGATGCTAAGACATCTTAAACATATAATTGTCATGGTTTGAAGCGATCCTTTGGGAATATTATTAGATTTATAACTTGTAAATACGGTGTGATTTTGTAACAGGGAACTAGGCTTTGATCTCTTGGCATATCGGGCGCGGGAGCGGTCGCCGCGGACGTGTATGGCAGCGCCGGCGCCGGGGTGGGGCGCGCCGTAGACAAAAGCAGGGTGCAGGCTGAACTAATGATGTCCGTGGAGAGAGCTGCGTCAATACTGGCGTGTCCTTGCTGTCCTAGGATCGGCTTCCACGCGGGGGCTAGGGCCCAACCAACACCACGATTGAAAGTGTCACGCCTGTTAATATTGATCGCTTCGTGTATTTTGCGTGGAACGAGGATTTTCTCCCGAACTAATAGCCGAGCTTTATCAAAGCGGATGTAATGCGACGGACCAGCGTGTAACATGTGTTCTACGACTGCAAATGTCTTCTCACCTAACTTCTATGCGCTGCGGATATGTTCAAAGAGCCTCGTGCTGATGTTTTTGCGTGTCTCTCCAAAGTAGCTTTTACTACAATCGCATGGTATTTCGTATACTCCCCACCTACCTAGGGGGTCCTTATCATTTGGTGGCCAAAGGAGCTGCCGGATTTTCGTTAAGGGACGATAGAATGTCGTAATATCGTACTTACGGCTGAGTATGTGCCCAATCAAGTCTGTTAGACTTTTATATAAGGTAGGTAAGCCGGCGCTCTGCTTACGGTGGCAGGACGATGTTTAAGGCTCGCACTTGAGACTCGTAGGCTCTGTATCCAGTTGTACCCATTCTGCTCTAACACCCGTCTACTGTGATTCAACTCGGTGTTAAGATCTTGAGGATCACACAGACGCAAAGCTAGGTTTATAAACGCGAGTCTGCTTTTAGGTACCGATCCGTGTGACTAGGTTTGCGATACACAGTGTGTGTAAGCCGGACATTAGGTGTTCGTCGAACCAGTACATCAAAAAATGGTAGTTCTCCTGTCTCCTCCATTTCTACGGTAAACTGTATTCTAGGATGTACCTGATTCAAGTGGTCAAGAAGCTGTGTAACCACCCCCTCCGGTACACTTGAGTACACATCGTCGACATAACGCCACCAATGTCGCGGTTTTACCGGTGCAGTATTTAGCGCTTTTTCTTCAAACGCCTCCAAGAATATATTAGCCACCACAGGCGCTATAGGTGAACCCATAGCCACACCGTCCAAAAAAGCCACTGGTTAGACAAAACTCAATCAACTCCATGTTGTCAGTGGGTAAGTCACTACCATCCTATTAGCTTGCTTAGAGCGATAGGCAAATTAAAGAAAGGATCATTTTTAACAGGCTCCGAGAGGTCATCCATTCGAAGCACCTGTTACTGGATGAACAGCTCGGCTTTAGGTTCCGTCATTCCTGCGTCCAACAGGTGCACCGCATGACGGAGCACATTTTGGAGCAAAGGTTTTCTTTGACGTGGCTAAAGCCTTCGACAAGTTCTGAGACAACGGCTTGTTATATAAGAAATAGGCGTGCCAGACAGCCTCGTGCACATCATATGAGACATTCTCCACTGTCGAACCTTTCGCTACAGATTGGAAGGTACACTCTCCAATCCCCGTCCTGTATTAGCCGGTGTCCCAGAAGACTCGGTGCTTTCTCCAACTTTGTTTTCACCAGTGACATACCAAGGACGGAGAAAGTAGACCTAGCGCTATTCGCAGAATACACCACGCTATACACATGTGATAGAAATCTACGTAGGTTAACTATAGTACTTCAATCAGCAGCCAACGCATTTGGCGCTGGGTTTAGGAAACAGAGAATAGAATTCAACCCAGAAAAAGTGCAGCAGTGTTCTTCTCTCTCTCAACCTGAACTAGCACAAACTCTAGGAAACGCTCCAAAATATTAGGTCAGATCACCCTGTTTGGTACTCCGATCGCATGGGCTAAAAAAGTCAAATATTTAGAGTCACTTTCGATAGTGGACTTCGCGGATCACATAAAACGCGACCGGGACCGAGCCGCCTTCGTCATGGGTAGGCTGCACCCTCTAATTTGCAAGAAGAGTAAAATGTCGCTAAGAAATAAGCGTACACTGTAAAAATTTTCATCCGCCCCATCATGACATATGCCAGTGTGGCTTTCACTCACGCCAGCAAGCCGAACCTCAATCACTTGCAGGTTATTCAAAATAGGTTCTTACACAAATGCGTCGGGGCCCTGCTTCTGGCTCGAGCTGCCCTCCATAGCCGCATTTATGAAGTTGGCGTCTAGACGCCGCTTCGACAATGCTCCCCACTATCCCAACCCGCTGGTCAATAAGTTATCTGAATACACAGCCAACCCAGACTTGGCGGTTCGTTATAGGCGTCCGTCCGCGTAACGTCTTAACATATCCCGACGACGCTATTACAACAAGTAACGCCGGCGTTCCAGTTAGAAATAGGCAACAAGCATTCGAATCGCCTAACCCACCGGTGCACTATGGAAAATGGTAGAAAGACGGCATATCAAAAATCGTTTTCAGTAAGTTGTTATTGACGAACTTTTGAATGTTAATTGTATAGTATAGTATTGTAACTTCAATATAACATAGTAATTTTGGATGAATTAAACTTGGAATATATATGTTTTTACATCACAAATTGTAATTCTTACGAATGTTAATGTTAGGCATCTTCGTTTAAACACATTGACTTTAATTTCCTTCAAAAACATATGGGAATAGATATAATGTGTTATACATTTCTAAAAAAGCTCATAGCATGCAGATTTTAAAGCAAGTATAATTTTATAGGTTTTATGATTATATTTCGGAAGTATGATACAAGTCATGTAACAGAAAACCTCTTCTATTGAGGTTTCTAATGTTGTACACATTCATTTTATTAGTTTGCGGTAGATTTTAGTTTTTTACTGATAATAGCGCCCTATTTACATTACTATCTACATTTTGTACTAATTTTGTGGTACAAATTTAATCAACAAAATGTCAATTATCAACAAAAAACCCACTTTGCAGATTTATCATATTATAAAAAAAGGGTAGGGCTATAGCCCTACGGCTATTACAAAGGGTTAAGTCCATTTTAGGCCGTCAGTAAGCTTTTTGTTTCAGCACTTAATGGACGAATGGAATGCACGATAATTCGTATCATTTATGTAAATGATTATTAAAAAAAATATCAGAACTAAAATATTTCCCAATAAAATTATCTCAATCAATAAGAAACTAAACGTGAAGAATCTCCATACAATAGCTGCGCAACGTTGGGGTTACTGATTCAATGCTAAAGAAATTTTTCTGATGGCTTATTCTAAAGATAAAGGCATAAAGCTTTTCATAAACAGTAAACATATGAAGTATACATTTAAAACTAAATAAATAAAATCAAAAACATATTACAAACTTAATTATGTTAATTGTATAATCTCGCAAAGCATTATTTCGATTGCAACTATAACTTTTTGTGAGTTTTGTTTTTTTTTAGTTCGGGATCCCTGTCACCAAACTTCAAAATTCAAATACGTCTACAATATTTGCTCTGTTATTTTGCAACAAGTGGATGTGCTCTTTCGGTTTTCATTTTTTTTTACTTTTTTTCCATCATGTTATTTCCTTTTGGATTTTCCTTTATATTTGAACGTATTTTATCATAAAATAAACTAAATTATGCAAAAAACTCTCCTGTGTTAGACAATAAGAACTCAAGCTTCATAAGCGCGGAAGGTAAACTTGTTTCCGTCTATTAAAGTTACACGGGGCTAGCATAATCAGCCGAGAAGGTGTCTAAACGCGACAAACACTTGCTTCGGGTCGAGAGATAATATGGCTCAGTAGCGCCAGTTTCTCGCATTTTGAGAACTCCCCGACTTGTCACTGGTACAGAACCTTTCCTTTAAAAGCCTTTAGGTTAGTCCAATGTATAAATGTGTTTTCTTTCTATATTCTAATTAAGATTTTGAACACGTGACTCTAGTGTTGTACGTAAGATTTCCTTTGACTTATTTAAATACCAAAAACAAAAAGTTAGTTCAATAACCTTTTAAATATGGTTTATGACTGTATAATCAATCTATTAAAAATAATCATGACAGTAGGTATTATATGCTGAAGCATCATCGGCCGACGGCTCAAACACTATGGACTTAAGCCTTTGTAACTAAACTAAACAAACGTTTGTTTGTTACTATCTTTACCGAATTTTTAATTGACTAATATTTTCAAGTGTTCTAATACTTTCATATTTTGAAAGAAAAAAAAACTTGAAACTCTATCAACAGTTTTAAAAGAAAACTATCATGTGTCGAAGACTACATCTGTTCCGTTATCAGTGATATGCAAAGGAATCTCATTCCTTCCTTTAATAAACAATGGGCAGAAGCATCCAGGAAAAGGATTAATTTTTTTAAAGGACGAAATTTGGTTGGATTCTGAATATTTAGTTAATTTACCTAGATTTGAAGAAGAAACACTAGGCATCACACCATCTACTTCTACTGGGAAACGCCGAAGACGATGTGTCTCTTATGGGGACTCTTCAGAATCAACAAAAAGACGGAAAAGTACCGCGCTTATTAGTGAGTATGGCTTTGAACACATCTACAATGCCTACGGTCAAGCCAAACTCATGGAAATCGGGTATAATGATGAATATGATGAATATTCCATAGAAACTGTTAGGATCTATGTAAGTAATTATGAGTGGTACCACATGCCATCTTCAGTTCACAAAATTTTGTAATTCCATAGAAACTGTTAGGATCTATGTAAGTAATTATGAGTGGTACCACATGCCATCTTCAGTTCACAAAATTTTGTAATTCCATAGAAACTGTTAGGATCTATGTAAGTAATTATGAGTGGTACCACATGCCATCTTCAGTTCACAAAATTTTGTAATTCCATAGAAACTGTTAGGATCTATGTAAGTAATTATGAGTGGTACCACATGCCATCTTCAGTTCACAAAATTTTGTAATTCCATAGAAACTATTAGGATCTATGTAAGTAATTATGAGTGGTACCACATGCCATCTTCAGTTCACAAAATTTTGTAATTCCATAGAAACTGTTAGGATCTATGTAAGTAATTATGAGTGGTACCACATGCCATCTTCAGTTCACAAAATTTTGTAATTCCATAGAAACTGTTAGGATCTATGTAAGTAATTATGAGTGGTACCACATGCCATCTTCAGTTCACAAAATTTTGTAATTCCATAGAAACTGTTAGGATCTATGTAAGTAATTATGAATGGTACTACATGCCATCTTCAGTTCACAAAATTTTGTAATTCCATAGAAACTGTTAGGATCTATGTAAGTAATTATGAGTGGTACCACATGCCATCTTCAGTTCACAAAATTTTGTAATTCCATAGAAACTGTTAGGATCTATGTAAGTAATTATGAGTGGTACCACATGCCATCTTCAGTTCACAAAATTTTGTAATTCCATAGAAACTGTTAGGATCTATGTAAGTAATTATGAATGGTACCACATGCCATCTTCAGTTCACAAAATTTTGTAATTCCATAGAAACTGTTAGGATCTATGTAAGTAATTATGAGTGGTACCACATGCCATCTTCAGTTCACAAAATTTTGTAATTCCATAGAAACTGTTAGGATCTATGTAAGTAATTATGAATGGTACCACATGCCATCTTCAGTTCACAAAATTTTGTAATTCCATAGAAACTGTTAGGATCTATGTAAGTAATTATGAGTGGTACTACACGCCATCTTCAGTTCACAAAATTTTGTAATTCCATAGAAACTGTTAGGATCTATGTAAGTAATTATGAGTGGTACCACATGCCATCTTCAGTTCACAAAATTTTGTAATTCCATAGAAACTGTTAGGATCTATGTAAGTAATTATGAGTGGTACCACATGCCATCTTCAGTTCACAAAATTTTGTAATTCCATAGAAACTGTTAGGATCTATGTAAGTAATTATGAGTGGTACCACATGCCATCTTCAGTTCACAAAATTTTGTAATTCCATAGAAACTGTTAGGATCTATGTAAGTAATTATGAGTGGTACCACATGCCATCTTCAGTTCACAAAATTTTGTAATTCCATAGAAACTGTTAGGATCTATGTAAGTAATTATGAGTGGTACCACATGCCATCTTCAGTTCACAAAATTTTGTAATTCCATAGAAACTGTTAGGATCTATGTAAGTAATTATGAGTGGTACCACATGCCATCTTCAGTTCACAAAATTTTGTAATTCCATAGAAACTGTTAGGATCGTCGGCGCCACTAACTTTATCTTTAAGATATTCAGTAAGTGCCTCATTCATTAGTTTCAATAACAATATTCCTTGCAATCATACATAAGTGAAAGACGGTAATTTAATATTTAGTTTGTTTGTTTTTAAAAATAGGTTTTGTTTATGCTTGTGTGTGGCAAACAGATTGACAGATACCACTGCGACTGTGGCACTTAATGTAAGGCTGTAATCAGCCATTCAATCAATCATTGTGCGTACTTGTAGTGGACCACCATTAGTGTCGTTTCTGTAATTTTTATTTTTATTTGTGTTTTCTTTCTCCATTAACTTGTGAGTGGCTGGTGGTTTAGTTAATTGTAATTTTTTTTTATACAGTAGTGTTTATTCTTATGTAGTATATTTATTTCTATTTATTTCGTACTTTCTATCATTGCACTAGTTATTTTATATATATATGTTTAATAATAATAATGATTGTGACGACAGCTTCGTATCCTGTTCTTCTTCGTCTTGCAGTTTCGCTAGCATCGACAGTACTCTCTCTCCAGCTCCGACGTTGCATGACAGACTGTATACTTCCTTTACTGATAATCCCTTTAATTTAAAAATTGCACACATTAATGCGCAAAGCGTACCAAGCCATTATTCTGATCTTCTAGCAACGTTTAGCTGTAAAAATATCGACGCATTGCTAATTTCTGAAACGTTCCTAAAACCTTCCCTTCCTTCAACAAATTTTTCACTTCCAGGTTTTGTCCTCATACGTAATGATAGAACTGGTAAGGGGGGAGGTGGGGTAGCAATTTATTTGCGTGCAGATTTGTCATACAAGATTGTGAGTGCATCACCATCACTTTACTCAGAATCAGCTGAACACCTCGGTATCGAAGTAACTATACGACATACGAAATTACTCCTAACGGTTTTTTATAATCCTAATATGAGTATTGATTATTTCGATACCCTGGAAAGCTATTTCAATAATTTCTGCCCTATTTATGATCATGTCATTATGCTTGGCGACTTCAATACTTGTATGATCAAAAACAACTCTCACTCTCGTAAGCTTGAATCACTATTATCCTCTTTCAACCTTTCTATCTTACCGTTGTTTCCCACACATAACTTTCCTAATTGTGTCCCATCCTTAATAGATCTCATGATAGTATGTATATATATGTATATGTATAATGTAGTAAATCACGGACAACTCACAGCATCCTTTTCGTATCATGACCTGATATACCTATCATATCGAATCCGACTCCCCAAACAAAAACCGAAAGTATTAACCTTGCGTAGCTATAAAACTATTAACTCGGAATCTTTGGAGCGAGACGCGAGAGATATCAATTGGTCGCCAGTTTTTAATGGTGCTGATATTAATGACAAAGTTGACTGCTTCAATTCTCTTCTCCTTGGCCTGTATAATCGTCATGCTCCTCTTAAATCTGTAAAAATAAAACACAATCCTGCACCTTGGTTAACTGACTCAATAAAACACTCCATGTCTCTTAGAGACAAAGCCAAGATCAGGTATAAACGTCGTCCATCTGAAAATAACCTCACTACCTATAAAAATCTACGCAACCTTTGCAGGCGACTTTGTCGAGACGCTAAGAGACGCTACTTTGACGACTCCCTCGTCAACCAAGGCGCTGCAGAGGCATGGAAGTTCTTGAAATCTGTTGGTATTGGTAAATCTTCCACTAGTCATCATAACAACTTTGATTTGAATGCTTTAAACTCCCAATTTGCTAAACCAGCCGTAACTCTGGATCCGACTGTCAAAGCCAGCACTTTAAGATCTTTGCCAAATGCTACAAATGCATGTCCGTCATTATTTTTGAATACTGTGTCAGTGGACAGTGTTAGGCGATCTATTCTTTCCATTTCGTCAGCAGCTGTAGGAGATGACAAGATATGCTCCAAAATGGTCACCTTAATTTTACCCGTCTTATTACCCGTACTCACCCATATATTTAATTATTCCCTGTCAACCGGTACTTTTCCGAATTCCTGGAAACTCGCACATATAATCCCATTACCTAAAGTTACAAACCCTACCTCTCTTTCACATTTCCGACCAATATCTATCCTGTCCTTTTTGTCTAAAGTTCTGGAGCACATTGTCCATGAACAATTACTAGAGTTTGTATCCACTAATAATCTCCTCAGCAAATACCAATCCGGTTTCCGGTCAGGGCACAGCACAGTATCTGCTCTTGTTAACGTGACTGACGATATACGTTGGGCCATGGAGGGTGGATCGCTTACATTGTTAGTTCTACTTGATTTCAGTAATGCTTTTAGTTGTGTTGACTTTGATATTCTTCTTGGAGTGCTAGAATCACTGAATTTCTCCCCCTCTGCGGTTGCTTGGTTTAGTTCTTACCTTCGAGGTCGATCTCAGCGGGTCCGCTGCGAGGAGTCCTTCTCCGAGTGGTGTGATCTCGTTGCGGGTGTACCTCAGGGTGGCGTTCTCTCTCCATTACTCTTCTCTTTGTTCATTAATTCTATCACTAAAGTTATCTCAAGTAATTACCACCTCTATGCGGACGACTTGCAGGTTTACCGCCATTTCACTGTTAGCAATGTTGGCTCTGCCATTGCCGCGATTAATAAAGATCTTGGCCACATTAGTAAATGGGCTTCATCTTTTGGAATCCATGTAAATCCTAGCAAGTCGCAAGCAATAATTGTAGGCAGCCGATATATGAAGGGTTGCCTTGATATGGATGCTCTTCCAACTGTAATACTAGATGGTACTTCGATTGCTTTCACCGATACTGTAAAAAACTTAGGCGTGATAATTGACTCAAACCTCACGTGGCAAGCTAATGTCGGTGAAATTGGTCGTAAGGTCCATTACTCCTTTCACACTCTCAAGTGTCTCCAAAGTTTTTTGCCTTATCCAACCAAAATCACCCTTGCACAGGCGCTCATACAGCCAATCATAGATTATGCAGACGTGTGTTACTTAGATGCTACAGAAGAACTTTTAAATAAGCTGGAGCGTCTGCAGAACCTATGCATTCGGTTCGTGTTCGGTCTTAAGAAATATGATCACGTTTCAGAATATCGAAAGCAACTCCGATGGCTACCGATTCGGTTACGTAGGAACACTCGCATTCTCTGTCTACTATATAATGTCCTTTACAACCCTTCCTCTCCCCGATATCTTAGTGAGCGTTTCTCTTTTATGGTTTCCCAAGATAAATTGTGCAGAACTCGCAAGCGCACTCTCCTTTACCTTAAACCTCATAAGACCGATTTCTTTTCCCACTCCTTTACTGTTCATGCCGTCAGACTATGGAACTCACTTCCTTATGAAATACGCGAAGCAAAATCGTTACCAATATTCAAAAATAAAGTAAAGCAACACTATCTTTCTCAACCTTAAAATGTTGTGTTGATGTTCAAACTTTATGTGTATATGTAGAATATTAATATAAATCATTCGTTTATAAATGTATGTATGTATATAAATAATAGAATTTTATGTATGGGTACAAGTTAATTTATATGTTTATTTTATGATTATTTATTGTATTCTATTTTATTTTATATTATTTGAATATAGTTGTACACACTAAATTTGTTCTGTACTACTTTGTCCAGTAATAGGTCTGCTGGTAGAAATTTCTATTAGAAATAAGCTGTACCTTTGTACTTTATTAGTTTATAAGTCATTTTTATTATTGTGTTTTTCTGTGTGTACATAAATTATTAAATAAAAAAAAAAAAAAATAATTATGAGTGGTACCACATGCCATCTTCAGTTCACAAAATTTTGTAATTCCATAGAAACTGTTAGGATCTATGTAAGTAATTATGAATGGTACCACATGCCATCTTCAGTTCACAAAATTTTGTAATTCCATAGAAACTGTTAGGATCTATGTAAGTAATTATGAGTGGTACCACATGCCATCTTCAGTTCACAAAATTTTGTAATTCCATAGAAACTGTTAGGATCTATGTAAGTAATTATGAGTGGTACCACATGCCATCTTCAGTTCACAAAATTTTGTAATTCCATAGAAACTGTTAGGATCTATGTAAGTAATTATGAGTGGTACCACATGCCATCTTCAGTTCACAAAATTTTGTAATTCCATAGAAACTGTTAGGATCTATGTAAGTAATTATGAGTGGTACCACATGCCATCTTCAGTTCACAAAATTTTGTAATTCCATAGAAGCTGTTAGGATCTATGTAAGTAATTATGAGTGGTACCACATGCCATCTTCAGTTCACAAAATTTTGTAATTCCATAGAAACTGTTAGGATCTATGTAAGTAATTATGAATGGTACCACATGCCATCTTCAGTTCACAAAATTTTGTAATTCCATAGAAACTGTTAGGATCTATGTAAGTAATTATGAGTGGTACCACATGCCATCTTCAGTTCACAAAATTTTGTAATTCCATAGAAACTGTTAGGATCTATGTAAGTAATTATGAGTGGTACCACATGCCATCTTCAGTTCACAAAATTTTGTAATTCCATAGAAACTGTTAGGATCTATGTAAGTAATTATGAGTGGTACCACATGCCATCTTCAGTTCACAAAATTTTGTAATTCCATAGAAACTGTTAGGATCTATGTAAGTAATTATGAGTGGTACCACATGCCATCTTCAGTTCACAAAATTTTGTAATTCCATAGAAACTGTTAGGATCTATGTAAGTAATTATGAGTGGTACCACATGCCATCTTCAGTTCACAAAATTTTGTAATTCCATAGAAACTGTTAGGATCTATGTAAGTAATTATGAGTGGTACCACATGCCATCTTCAGTTCACAAAATTTTGTAATTCCATAGAAACTGTTAGGATCTATGTAAGTAATTATGAGTGGTACCACATGCCATCTTCAGTTCACAAAATTTTGTAATTCCATAGAAACTGTTAGGATCTATGTAAGTAATTATGAGTGGTACCACATGCCATCTTCAGTTCACAAAATTTTGTAATTCCATAGAAACTGTTAGGATCTATGTAAGTAATTATGAGTGGTACCACATGCCATCTTCAGTTCACAAAATTTTGTAATTCCATAGAAACTGTTAGGATCTATGTAAGTAATTATGAATGGTACCACATGCCATCTTCAGTTCACAAAATTTTGTAATTCCATAGAAACTGTTAGGATCTATGTAAGTAATTATGAGTGGTACCACATGCCATCTTCAGTTCACAAAATTTTGTAATTCCATAGAAACTGTTAGGATCTATGTAAGTAATTATGAATGGTACTACATGCCATCTTCAGTTCACAAAATTTTGTAATTCCATAGAAACTGTTAGGATCTATGTAAGTAATTATGAGTGGTACCACATGCCATCTTCAGTTCACAAAATTTTGTAATTCCATAGAAACTGTTAGGATCTATGTAAGTAATTATGAGTGGTACCACATGCCATCTTCAGTTCACAAAATTTTGTAATTCCATAGAAACTGTTAGGATCTATGTAAGTAATTATGAGTGGTACCACATGCCATCTTCAGTTCACAAAATTTTGTAATTCCATAGAAACTGTTAGGATCTATGTAAGTAATTATGAATGGTACCACATGCCATCTTCAGTTCACAAAATTTTGTAATTCCATAGAAACTGTTAGGATCTATGTAAGTAATTATGAATGGTACCACATGCCATCTTCAGTTCACAAAATTTTGTAATTCCATAGAAACTGTTAGGATCTATGTAAGTAATTATGAATGGTACCACATGCCATCTTCAGTTCACAAAATTTTGTAATTCCATAGAAACTGTTAGGATCTATGTAAGTAATTATGAATGGTACCACATGCCATCTTCAGTTCACAAAATTTTGTAATTCCATAGAAACTGTTAGGATCTATGTAAGTAATTATGAATGGTACTACATGCCATCTTCAGTTCACAAAATTTTGTAATTCCAAAGAAACTGTTAGGATCTATGTAAGTAATTATGAATGGTACCACATGCCATCTTCAGTTCACAAAATTTTGTAATACCATAGAAACTGAACTGTTAGGATCTATGTAAGTAATTATGAATGGTACTACATGCCATCTTCAGTTCACAAAATTTTGTAATTCCATAGAAACTGTTAGGATCTATGTAAGTAATTATGAATGGTACCACATGCCATCTTCAGTTCACAAAATTTTGTAATTCCATAGAAACTGTTAGGATCTATGTAAGTAATTATGAATGGTACTACATGCCATCTTCAGTTCACAAAATTTTGTAATTCCAAAGAAACTGTTAGGATCTATGTAAGTAATTATGAATGGTACCACATGCCATCTTCAGTTCACAAAATTTTGTAATTCCATAGAAACTGTTAGGATCTATGTAAGTAATTATGAGTGGTACTACATGCCATCTTCAGTACACAAAATTTTGTAATTCCATAGAAATTGTTAGGATCTATGTGAGTGATTATGAATGGTACCACATGCCATCTTCAGTTCACAAAATTTTGTAATTCCATAGAAACTGTTAGGATCTATGTAAGTAATTATGAGTGGTACTACATGCCATCTTCAGTTCACAAAATTTTGTAATTCCATAGAAACTGTTAGGATCTATGTGAGTAATTATGAATGGTACCACATGCCATCTTCAGTTCACAAAATTTTGTAATTCCATAGAAACTGTTAGGATCTATGTAAGTAATTATGAGTGGTACTACATGCCATCTTCAGTTCACAAAATTTTGTAATTCCATAGAAACTGTTAGGATCTATGTAAGTAATTATGAATGGTACCACATGCCATCTTCAGTTCACAAAATTTTGTAATTCCATAGAAACTGTTAGGATCTATGTAAGTAATTATGAGTGGTACTACATACCATCTTCAGTTCACAAAATTTTGTAATTCCATAGAAACTGTTAGGATCTATGTAAGTAATTATGAATGGTACCACATGCCATCTTCAGTTCACAAAATTTTGTAATTCCATAGAAACTGTTAGGATCTATGTAAGTAATTATGAGTGGTACTACATGCCATCTTCAGTTCACAAAATTTTGTAATTCCATAGAAATTGTTAGGATCTATGTGAGTAATTATGAATGGTACCACATGCCATCTTCAGTTCACAAAATTTTGTAATTCCATAGAAACTGTTAGGATCTATGTAAGTAATTATGAGTGGTACTACATGCCATCTTCAGTTCACAAAATTTTGTAATTCCATAGAAATTGTTAGGATCTATGTGAGTAATTATGAATGGTACCACATGCCATCTTCAGTTCACAAAATTTTGTAATTCCATAGAAACTGTTAGGATCTATGTAAGTAATTATGAGTGGTACTACATGCCATCTTCAGTTCACAAAATTTTGTAATTCCATAGAAACTGTTAGGATCTATGTGAGTAATTATGAATGGTACTACATGCCATCTTCAGTTCACAAAATTTTGTAATTCCATAGAAATTGTTAGGATCTATGTAAGTAATTATGAATGGTACCACATGCCATCTTCAGTTCACAAAATTTTGTAATTCCATAGAAACTGTTAGGATCTATGTAAGTAATTATGAGTGGTACTACATGCCATCTTCAGTTCACAAAATTTTGTAATTCCATAGAAACTGTTAGGATCTATGTAAGTAATTATGAGTGGTACTACATGCCATCTTCAGTTCACAAAATTTTGTAATTACATAGAAACTGTTAGGATCTATGTAAGTAATTATGAATGGTACCACATGCCATCTTCAGTTCACAAAATTTTGTAATTCCATAGAAACTGTTAGGATCTATGTAAGTAATTATGAATGGTACTACATGCCATCTTCAGTTCACAAAATTTTGTAATTCCATAGAAACTGTTAGGATCTATGTAAGTAAATATGAGTGGTACTACATGCCATCTTCAGTTCACAAAATTTTGTAATTCCATAGAAACTGTTAGGATCTATGTGAGTAATTATGAATGGTACCACATGCCATCTTCAGTTCACAAAATTTTGTAATTCCATAGAAACTGTTAGGATCTATGTAAGTAATTATGAGTGGTACTACATGCCATCTTCAGTTCACAAAATTTTGTAATTCCATAGAAACTGTTAGGATCTATGTAAGTAATTATGAATGGTACCACATGCCATCTTCAGTTCACAAAATTTTGTAATTCCATAGAAACTGTTAGGATCTATGTAAGTAAATATGAGTGGTACTACATGCCATCTTCAGTTCACAAAATTTTGTAATTCCATAGAAACTGTTAGGATCTATGTGAGTAATTATGAATGGTACCACATGCCATCTTCAGTTCACAAAATTTTGTAATTCCATAGAAACTGTTAGGATCTATGTAAGTAATTATGAGTGGTACTACATGCCATCTTCAGTTCACAAAATTTTGTAATTTCATAGAAACTGTTAGGATCTATGTAAGTAATTATGAATGGTACCACATGCCATCTTCAGTTCACAAAATTTTGTAATTCCATAGAAACTGTTAGGATCTATGTAAGTAATTATGAATGGTACCACATGCCATCTTCAGTTCACAAAATTTTGTAATTCCATAGAAACTGTTAGGATCTATGTAAGTAATTAGTATATTAAAAAGTCTTAAAAAGAAGAACAGCCATGGCATAGATGAAATACCACCTAGTCTATTAAGAAGTTGCGCTGAACAGTTAACTTTGCCTTTTTGCCTTCTAATTAATCAATCCTTTAATGAAGGTGTCTTCCCCGATATGTTGAAAATAGCACTCATCAAACCTATATACAAAAAAAACATCAAAACAGACCCCAATAACTTCCGCCCCATAGCCATATTACCAGGACCATCTAAAATCTTTGAGAAAGCAATGTGTAACCGCGTGTATCATTTTTGTGAAAAGTATGACATTTTCGATGATTCTCAAAACGGATTTCGGAAAAAACGGTCAACAACACTAGCAGTCTATAAATATATACAAGAAATACTTCAAATTATAAACGATAAAAAATACGCGATCGGTATCTTACTTGACATGTCCAAGGCATACGATAAAGTCCTGTTTAATGTATTACTAAATAAACTGTACAGCATAGGAATCCGCGGCACCCCGCATAAATGGTTTACATCGTACCTATTCAAATTCAAATTCAAATTCAAATATTTATTTCTCAACATTGACAATTACTTGTTCTTATTGACGTCAAATAAAACATGATTCTACCACCAGTTCGAAAAAAACCTTCGTGAAGAAGAACTGGCAAGAAACTTCACGGGTATATTTTTTTTTCAAAATAAATTTACAGAGTCTCTTTATGTCTATACAAAATTATTCTTTTCTGCATCTGTTAGCTCGGCAAGTCTTCCCTCCCTCCAAGTATCCAAACGACGAACACCCTCAAACGGCACCCGTTCACGAGTTAACGCGGGATCCAGCCATCGCCCTCCTCAACCATATTAGAGGGAAGTGAGCGACCCGTCACCCGACGCTACCATAAGAAGACGTACTTTAGTGACAATGACGCTTTAGATATTCATCGGGACGAAGAACTCATCGCACAAACAGACACATTACACATGCTTTGTTACAAATACTAGTACAATCCTGTTAATGAGGGGATTATACCCAAGGGCTTTTATCATCCAAATAATCGGATAGTTTATAATATGCTCTAGCACACAACTTCTCCTTTATAGTTTCTTTGAATTTGTCAATAGGAAGACCTTGGATATCCTCAGGAACCTTATTATAAAAGCGTATACATTGACCCATGAATGAGTTAGTGACTTTATGAAGCCTGCTATTATGAGCTGCCAGCATATTTCTTCCTCTTGTGTTAACATTGTGCAGATCTTTTTTTCTTTTGAACAAGGTTATGTTCTTTTTAACACACATTAAATTTTCTAAAATATATTGTGAATGGAAGGTAAGAATATTTATTTCCTTAAATTTACTTCTAAGTGACACCCTTGGACCGAGCTGATAGATTGCGCGAACAGCCCTTTTCTGCAGAATAAATATAGCATCGATGTCGGCAGAACTCCCCCACAGCAGAATACCATATGTCATGAGGCTGTGGAAGTAACCAAAATAGACTAATCGAGCAGTTGTTTCATTTGAAATTTGTCTAATTTTTTTAACAGCATATGCGGCAGAGCCAAGCCTTTTCGCTAAACCATCAACATGCGGTCCCCACTGCAGTTTGGCGTCTAAGGTTATGCCCAGAAATACAGTTAAGTTTACAGGAGTCAGTTCCTGGCTCTTAACTACAATGTTTGTGTTTACCTGTTTGACATTTGGCAATGTAAATTTAACACATTTCGTTTTTTTTTCATTGAGGAGCAAATTATTAGCTGAGAACCACTGCTCTGTGTTGGAGATGCATTTGTTCACCGCTCGATAGTCAATTTCATGTCTTTTGATTTTAAACAAGAAGGAAGTATCGTCAGCAAACAATATGACCTCGCATTGATTCTTAACGACCGATGGCAGATCATTAATATAAACTAAAAATAGGAAAGGACCAAGAACTGAGCCCTGGGGCACACCCATTGTCACTGCCGATCCTGATGATTTTTCTCCATTTATTGCAACTTTCTGTTTTCTATTAGAAATATATGATTTAATCAAGGCAAGCGCTCGGTTTTTAATGCCGTAATGGTGCAGTTTCATGAGTAGAGTAGTATGATCCACACAGTCGAACGCCTTGGACAAGTCACAAAAGACACCAATAGCATCACACGACTCCTCCCAGGCGCTGAATACGTGTTTTATGAGCTCAACACCGGCATCGGTTGTTGAGCGACCCCGCGTGAAACCAAACTGCTTAAAATTCATTAAACTTTTACCGTAAAAATGAGAAAGTAATTGATTTAAAATTAATTTTTCAAAAATCTTACTGAGCGTTGGTAGTATAGATATAGGTCTAAAATTATTAGGGTCAGACATACTACCTGCTTTGAATATTGGAATGATCTTACTCAATTTCATTAAATCAGGAAAAACACCATTATCAACACAGTCATTAAATATACTGGCTAAGTACGGGGCTATACCATCAATGACAGATTCAATAATTTTAACAGAAATCCCATCTAAATCGGCAGTATTTTTTACTTTAATGCTTTTAAATGCATTTAAAACTTGTGGAACAGTATACAGATATACATCAATGAGTTGCCAAAAATCATGAGCGAACCATGTGTCTTATTCGCTGACGATATCTCACTTCTTACCTCTTGCGATAGTAACTCCGGCATAAATGAAAAAATCAACAACATCCTTCAGAAAACGGTAGATTGGCTTCACAAACACAAGATATTAATTTTAATAAAACAAAAATAATAACATTCCACCCTCATCAAAAACACCCTATAGGCATTAAATTCAAATTTAAAAACACAGAAATTGAAACCGTTAAGAATTTTACACTTCTAGGCATAGATATAGACACACATATAAACTGGAAGGACCATGTCAAAAAAGTTCGTTTGAAACTGGCAAGATTTGTATACGCGCTCCGCGAAGTAAAAAAGACAACCGATCTGAAAACTGCTTTGATCACATACTACGCGTATGCGCATGCATGGCTCAGCTACGGTGTCATCCTCTTGGGTGGCAGCGTGGATGCGCCATCTGTGTTCACGGCCCAGAAAAAACTACTGCGTATCCTTGTCGGTATCGAACAAACGGACACTTGTAAACCCCACTTCATACACCATAGAATCCTTACACTTCCATGTATATATATATATATTGGAAATCTGTAAATTTGTTAGAAAATATCCAGAATACTACACTAAACGTGAAGACATAACAATAAAATACTCCCTGAGACCGAGTCGAAGAAAGCAACTAGTAGCACCACCGTCTCGACTCAAACTACTATCGTCCGGTCCGCTGGACATGTCGATAACAATATATAATCATTTACCTGAAAATATAAAAAACCAAGCCAAAGATAAAGAATTTATTAATAAACTAAAACAACTTCTTCTCACAAAATGCTACTATTCAGTTAAAGAATACCTAAAAGAAAATTTTAAATAACTAGCTTAATGTACAGCTGACCTTACAACATTTATATAATTTACCAACCGATTTAAAAACACACACACTAACCCACCAAAATAATACAAATTTAAATAAATACCTACCAGAGAAATGTCACATGATGTCACTATACCATATAATCAACACATAATGATAGTAATAGTAAGTTGATTAAAATAAAAAGGAAGCTACAGATAAATAATTTATTAAAAAAGAAACATACCTAACTTAATTTAACATATAGTAGCTACTCACTACTAAATTTAATTCATCAAACTCAATATGTACTTAATTGCCTTTTTTAACATACCTACCAATTTAACAACAATACATACTTAAATAATATAAAAACTCGTATAAATAACCAGTAGGATAAACCAATAATAGGTCACTATTTGTTTTTTTGTAACATAGTAGTATTATTAAACACGAAACGTTACTTACTAATATTATATAATGCTTAGCTTACAAAAATATATATGTTAAAATATTTAATATAAAATAATGATATATTAATGTAAAAATGGGAAAATAAGGTAAAAATAGAAATTATTATTGGGTAAGCTTTAAAAGAAATATGTATAGTATTTGTATTTTGGTAACTAGTAATAAGCTTAATGTAATGTCCCTCACTCATTGCAGTGCCCCTACGGGGTATCACAAGAACTACAACTATACCTAATTAAGATCTTAAATGTTATGTGATAAGCAATAAAGAAATTTGAATTTGAATTTGAATTTAATTATGAGTGGTACTACATGCCATCTTCAGTTCACAAAATTTTGTAATTCCATAGAAACTGTTAGGATCTATGTAAGTAATTATGAATGGTACCACATGCCATCTTCAGTTCACAAAATTTTGTAATTCCATAGAAACTGTTAGGATCTATGTAAGTAATTATGAGTGGTACCACATGCCATCTTCAGTTCACAAAATTTTGTAATTCCATAGAAACTGTTAGGATCTATGTGAGTAATTATGAATGGTACCACATGCCATCTTCAGTTCACAAAATTTTGTAATTCCATAGAAACTGTTAGGATCTATGTAAGTAATTATGAATGGTACCACATGCCATCTTCAGTTCACAAAATTTTGTAATTCCATAGAAACTGTTAGGATCTATGTAAGTAATTATGAATGGTACCACATGCCATCTTCAGTTCACAAAATTTTGTAATTCCATAGAAACTGTTAGGATCTATGTAAGTAATTATGAGTGGTACCACATGCCATCTTCAGTTCACAAAATTTTGTAATTCCATAGAAACTGTTAGGATCTATGTAAGTAATTATGAGTGGTACCACATGCCATCTTCAGTTCACAAAATTTTGTAATTCCATAGAAACTGTTAGGATCTATGTAAGTAATTATGAGTGGTACCACATGCCATCTTCAGTTCACAAAATTTTGTAATTCCATAGAAACTGTTAGGATCTATGTAAGTAATTATGAGTGGTACCACATGCCATCTTCAGTTCACAAAATTTTGTAATTCCATAGAAACTGTTAGGATCTATGTAAGTAATTATGAGTGGTACCACATGCCATCTTCAGTTCACAAAATTTTGTAATTCCATAGAAACTGTTAGGATCTATGTAAGTAATTATGAGTGGTACCACATGCCATCTTCAGTTCACAAAATTTTGTAATTCCATAGAAACTGTTAGGATCTATGTAAGTAATTATGAGCGGTACCACATGCCATCTTCAGTTCACAAAATTTTGTAATTCCATAGAAACTGTTAGGATCTATGTAAGTAATTATGAGTGGTACCACATGCCATCTTCAGTTCACAAAATTTTGTAATTCCATAGAAACTGTTAGGATCTATGTAAGTAATTATGAGTGGTACCACATGCCATCTTCAGTTCACAAAATTTTGTAATTCCATAGAAACTGTTAGGATCTATGTAAGTAATTATGAGTGGTACCACATGCCATCTTCAGTTCACAAAATTTTGTAATTCCATAGAAACTGTTAGGATCTATGTAAGTAATTATGAGTGGTACTACATGCCATCTTCAGTTCACAAAATTTTGTAATTCCATAGAAACTGTTAGGATCTATGTAAGTAATTATGAGTGGTACCACATGCCATCTTCAGTTCACAAAATTTTGTAATTCCATAGAAACTGTTAGGATCTATGTAAGTAATTATGAGTGGTACCACATGCCATCTTCAGTTCACAAAATTTTGTAATTCCATAGAAACTGTTAGGATCTATGTAAGTAATTATGAGTGGTACCACATGCCATCTTCAGTTCACAAAATTTTGTAATTCCATAGAAACTGTTAGGATCTATGTAAGTAATTATGAGCGGTACCACATGCCATCTTCAGTTCACAAAATTTTGTAATTCCATAGAAACTGTTAGGATCTATGTAAGTAATTATGAGCGGTACCACATGCCATCTTCAGTTCACAAAATTTTGTAATTCCATAGAAACTGTTAGGATCTATGTAAGTAATTATGAGTGGTACCACATGCCATCTTCAGTTCACAAAATTTTGTAATTCCATAGAAACTGTTAGGATCTATGTAAGTAATTATGAGTGGTACCACATGCCATCTTCAGTTCACAAAATTTTGTAATTCCATAGAAACTGTTAGGATCTATGTAAGTAATTATGAATGGTACTACATGCCATCTTCAGTTCACAAAATTTTGATTCGTGGTGAAAGTTTCATCAAGCATTTTGGTGTGACTCCTATTGGTCAACTTTCTGAAGATGCACAGAATCCCGTGATAAGGATTATAAAAAATTTCGCCCACATTTGAAAAAAAAATGAAAAAATATTTATTAAGTAACCTTTTTTAACATAACATTACTGAGCCTTCCCATTAAGTAATCATGAGATACTTGTGTTGGGAATGACCCGCTACTCCCCTTATGGACTATATAAGATTACAATTTTGATTAGGTATTTTAACATATATATATATATTTTTTTTTGCTATTTTTGTACATTTATCTTTTGACATAATTAAGTAATTAAAAATAAAAACAATGTTAATAATACAAGAAAGCATGTTGTTGCAGGTGTAGCAATGTAGGTTTAGATAGTGTAGTGTGTGCCTGTGTGTTTGTGTGTAAGTGTATAAATGTGTGTGTTCATTGTGTCTGTATGAGCGTGCATGTGGTTGAGGTCTATTTGGGTTTCATGGTTAAGAAATTCTAGTTAAAAGATCTTCTACTTCGTTATAACTTAATGAAACCAACCATTGCTTTAATGTTATTTTGCACATACGTAACCGCATCGGATAAATTTGAAGTAATTTATTAACTTTATTATAAATATATGCAGACTGAGATTGATAGGTACTGTCTTCTAGCAAACACGGTATGCACGAGTGGCGAATGAGCAACAATGTCGTTTCTTCTTTTCCTTTGACGTGATGGTTTAAATGGTAAGGATTTATGACATTGTAGGGTCAAGTTGAGTATGCATAACTTTCGAACTGATAAGAGATTGCTTATGTTATACAGAGCTTGTGTAGAGAATCTGTATGGTTTGAAATAAATTATTTTTATCAGCGATCTTTGTGCCCTTTCTAGATGTAGAAACACACTTTTATTGGCACCACCCCATATTGGGATACAATAAGCTATAATGGATTGAGCTAGAGCTATGTATATTTTATTTAAAAGAAAGCTAGACATTGTCGACCTTAATGTTTTAAAGACCCAATTTAGTTTTCTTATCCGATTAGAGACAGATTCTAACTGTGGGTGCCATTAAGCCTCTGGTCAACACAAATGCCAAGATATTTAGTGTGACTTATTTTGCTTATAACCGGACAAAGACACGGATAGTTATGAGAACCTGAGCAGCTGTGGATTTTTATGTGTAAGGTGTTCGCAGGCTGTGATGATGTGTAGGGAGCAAAGCATACATAGTTGGTCTTTTGAATATTTAAGGTTAGAAGGTTCTTCCTTAGCCAGTCCTATATACGAGCTAAACCAAGCATAGCCATTTCATGAGCAGAACTCCAAGTTTTGGCAGAAAAGACAATAGCAGTATCATCCGCATAGGAAAGTATCCTGCCCCCAACGCCATTTAAGTTACATAGATTATTGATGTAGATAAGAAATAGAGTTGGGCCCAGAACGCTCCCCTGCGTTACTCCAAATTTCACTGCTTCTTCTTCACTGATGAAGTTGCCTATTTTCACCGATTGATTTCTGTCATGAAGGTAGCTAGCGAACAGTGAGAGAGCTTGCCCTCTAATCCCTAAACTCTCTAGTCTGTTTACAAGAACCGAGACAGAAACTGTGTCAAACGCCTTTTTAAGGTCTAGAAATACAGTTAGGCATTTGTTACCACTGTCGACTTCTATAGTTATGTTAGTAATAAGATCTAAGATTGCATCTTGAGTCGATACTCCTCTGCGAAGGCCATATTGGAATTTAGATAGGATTTTATATTTTTCAAGGTAATTAATCAGTCTATTACTTGTGAGCTTTTCAATTATTTTGCAAATGGTCGTTAATACAGAGATTGGCCTATAATTATTAAAATCAGTTTTGTCTCTGCTCTTGTAAACAGGTGTCACCACAGATCGTTTTAGAGCACTGGGAAAAACTCCAGTTCGAAAACAAAGGTTAGCCAACTTGCAAATATAAGGTACAACAAAGACTCTAGCCCGTTTCAAGAATGCAGTGCTTATCCCATCCCAGCCAGGTGCACTGCCAGAGTCCAGGCTCATGAGAAACATCATGAGCCTGACAAGATGATGACGATGAGAAACATCAAACCCACATCATGCTAGGAAGTGCTCTCGATCAGCTACAAATGAGGATGTACTTCATACTCTTCTCTACACATCAGATCCGTACATTTCCAGGCTTAGAAAAAAAATATAGCAGAAGTGTGAAGGCACTTGATGAAGATACTCTAGATATTTTCAAAATGCATGAACTAATTTTAGATCCCGAGGTTCACCAAGTATAATTAAACATAATTTATATATTAATATACTTACGTAATTTTCTAGTATTGTTTCACTTATTAATTAGTATTTTGTAACCTTTATATTTTATTGAAACGTGTTTCTAATTAATAATTTTAACTACTTATCAAAATAGATAATAGCTTAGTTATTATTGTTTTATAATAAACTTATTTGATAATAACTTTTTAAATATAATATAAATAGTAGTAGTATAGTGTTGTAACTTAGGAAATAAAATAAAAACAATTTCAAAAAAATTCTTCTTTTTAAAGTTTTAAATATATATACAGTCCAATAAAAGTATAGCATCTCTACTTTATCTAAATCATTATTAAATAAATAAACTGTCCATTTCGAATAAAAAAAAAGTAGGTTAGTCGTTTTTAATGAGTAGATCTTGTATTAGGTATATGGATAGCGTCCGCCACTGGCACATTGGTGAAGAGAGAGGTAACGTCAAAACTCACTAGCAGCTCGTCCTCTCGGAGTATCACGCCATCTAGCAGCTGTACAAAGTGAGTGGAGCTGGATGTCTTTCCCGGCAGTAGTTGTAAGAAATTTGCCATATAACGTGATGATTTGTAAGTAGGAGGGTCTATCTGGCTCACAATACGGCGTAGGGGCCAATCGCGTTTATGTGTCTTCGGAAGCCCATATATTTTAGGTGGCGTTGGACTAAATCCAACGCATCTGTTGTTTAATATTACTTGTTACAGTTAAGTTGTTGACAGTTAAGATAAAATTTAGTTTAGATTGTTTGTCACACGTAGGGTTGGGTTGTACGGTACTTGTTTGTAAACTCAGGATCGTTTATAAGTTGTGTGAGGTTATGTTCATACTGATCCGTGTCAACAATAACGGTGGGGTTCCCGTTATCGGAAGGTAGCACCAAGATGTCAGGATTCTCTTTCTTAGATCTGTTAAAGCTGCCTATTCTAATTGAGTTATGTTTGGCTTAGGAGGTGTACGCCGACGTATGATAGCGCTGACATCCTGTCTGAGACATTCTGCATTGGTAAACGGTATCCTGTTGCGGAGATGCTCTGGCGGGGCGGCTCGTCAGAGCGCAGCTTCGTCGGCGCCCGCGAAACCAGTTCCGAGGACTCGATGCCCCCGCAACCCTCACCCCTAGCGGCCGCGACATATCGTATTCAGTGTAGTGTATTCACGATTATGATATTGTTAGAAAAATTTGTTTAGCAGCTTACCAGATTCTCAACTAACGAGATTTTGTACTACCAATCAGGAAATGCATTACCCTATGATAAGCAACGATATGCACATAATGAATCTCAAAGATATAATAGAAAAAAATATTATGTAGCTGAAAGTTTAGGTAGTAAGTTAGTTTATAGTTCCTCTATGAAGGTTGAATAACATGAAATAAAGTATTATTGCCGATTGCTTACAGGACAAAATTAGTGTGATTGATTGAATAAGAAATCTAGCTCCTTTGAATTATAAAATGAATAACCGACTTTTTCAATTAATGCGAACAAACCCCTTTTTTCAATCTTAATGTTCGGGACCACCACCCATTACTTTTTTTTAAAATGTTTATTGTCCTGGGCCACCACCAAGTACATTACTTTTTGTCATCAAAACATTTTAAACTTGTATAAATAAAAGGGAAGTTATAAGTCAAGCCACAAATTTCTTCATTGACGCGATCAAACTTTTATTTGATAACTAAGGCAGTTGTCCTACCGGCAAACGATGGTTCCGATGGTTTTGTAGCTCGGCTAAAAGAAGTGCCGGATTTTTATTAAAGAAAAAAAAAGTTGTTTCCATTGGCCGAAGAAAATATTGTCAATACAAAATATTCATATTCCGGTTACTACAGTTTAACTAATCGTTAATACAACTCACGCCTTTCTACAAATCAGACAAATTATTCTTCTGAACACGCTTCTGCCTCACCTGAACCCAGCGGTTCTGGTTTGCAGCAAATTGGAAAAGGAGAACATACTACTCGTAGCCGAAACGAAGAGACCCAAGATTCAATGCCTGCCGTTGAAATCACTCCAAGCGATGGACGAGACGCTCTCTTGTACTAATAGCTTCTCCATAATTTGTATTATTTTTTTAATGTCATATTCTATTAAATTATGCAAATATTCAAACTGATCTCTTGTCATTCTAAAATATGTGCGAAAATTATCATTTGTTAGTTCGTAGAATAGTTTGGACTCACTGTATTCTTTTCTGAAATAATATTTTCCATCCATATACTTCTTATTGACCCCCTTATTTTCTTCCCTTTTTTCAAAATGGCCGCCGCCACTTCACAAAGCCTATTAGAACTTAGTAATTCAGAAGGCAATGTAGATATTTAGACGCGAATAATGCAATTAAAAAGACTTCTGTTCGATTAGCACCCTTAATAAAATATAGTTTATTCGTTTGTTTTTAATTGTACTTTTGTTTAATTGAGAATCTGGTAAGTTGCAAATCTGGTTAAAAAAATATTATTTGCTTCTGAAAATTTTACAAGCAGCACGTTAGAGGAATATAATGAGATGAAATAAAAACACGTATTAATTTACTTAATGTCTTAACTATTTTCTTAATGTTCACACGAAATCTGGCGTTCAATAGGTACTGTGTTATTTAAACTTACTTTACTTTGGTTATTTCGAGTCAATTAATTTCAATCACAGATCAAAATACTTACAAATATAGGTCCATATGGTCCATATCGACAAATTTAATTTCGCATATAAGTAGTTATTTTGATCAAAGGATTACTATTCTATGCTGTTTGAAAGAGAAAAGAGATAGGTATTCAAAGCAAAAGTTTCAATTCAATTCAAAATTCAATTCAAAAACCTTTATTCGTGACAATTTAGAATATATAAAAAGGGAAAGTTCTTACAATAAACATAAGCAATATAAATTTTTTTTTTAAATAAAATTGTCACGAATCGGTCCCCGTTCAGCCAAATGCTAGTCATTTGACCAGCGCATTTTCAATCTTAGGATGTTGAAAACTTATTTAATTAAGTGCAGTGAATGTCTATTGAAATTGTTGTATAATTTCCTTTTTGGTTCCTGTTTTAACTGAGTACATGGCAATACAGCACAATGGAGCTTTTGCTAGATATAAACTCCAGGGACTATCTTCGATCGTCGACCGCGTTTTTACATAAATTTTATATAAATAACATGCACCAAGTCATCAGACTGATGAACACTCTAAATTCTTTGATATAGTTTTATTCTATTAGGCCGATCTATATTAATTAAATACATTTATTTTGTTACTCTTTTAGTAAGTATCCATTTATAAACTACGTAGTGCGTGAAAACATTTCAATCGTAATCAAGAACAGACACTAAGTAATCTAAGTTACGAAGGAATCTGGCCATTCCTGACCACGTCTCTCAACACTCTGGTGACTTCTGCGACTTTCCTGGTCTGCTTCAACTTGGCCTGCCGCTCTCGCTCAATGTGACGGCTCTTTTCATCCGAGAGGGCCACGCGGTATGCGTACACGGCGCGCTTGGCAACGTCGAGGGCGTCGGTTTCTTGCTTGTTGACTGTTGAACCCCAAGTGGTGAGGGCGTTTTGGATTGCTATACGCTGTGAAACAAGAATAAAATAAATTTTATTAGGATGAAAATTGCGGTTGAATTGCAGATGATCTTAGTTGAATCTATTCTGTTCATGTTCTTATAAACTAATATCTTCATAAAATATTTTATTTTCATGTTTTCCTCTTCGCTAGTAATGCTGTATTGCAACAAGAACTGTTGTCGCTGCACACACACCGGGAGTGTAGTCTACAGCCAGTAATGCTGTGTGTCAGCAAGAACTGTCCAACGGCAATCCCCTCACCATTACCCATCAGTTCAGCTTTCGCGCTAAGCACTCTTGCCTTTGGCAAGTACATCGGCGTAGTAAAACAGTCGTGGTCTTTGACGTATCACGGCTTTCGATAAAGTCTAGCACAGCGGCCTCGTTTATAAACTCTATAAGATGGGCTTACCGGATCGCCTAGTCAGGATAATCGCGTCGTTACTCAAAGATCGTACGTTGCGTTTTAAACATGAAGTGTGAATAATACCATATTTCTTGATTCGCTAAAAGACAATTGAAATTTAAAAATAAATTTTTTTTCATTGTTCTGATTTCTTCCATGCATTGGATGCCCGGTCTTTACAGTTTACCAAACCTGGGTGTTATCATTTATTTATGGATTAAAAGTGTGCTGTCATGGATACATTTACTAATATTCAAATAAAACCGAAATAAACTTAATTTATTTGAAAGCATTTACATTTCTTACTAATGTAGATCTTATTTTGCGCAAAATTAATTGTTAGCGGTCCAAAGCGGCAACCCTGCCACTAGCTGTTCATGTGTTTAGTTGTATGCTATATTTAATTGTTAGTGGTACAAAGCGGCAACCCTGCCACTAGCTGTCTATGTGTTTAGTTGTATGCTATATTTAATTGTTAGTGGTACAAAGCGGCAACCCTGCCACTAGCTGTCTATGTGTTTAGTTGTATGCTATATTTAATTGTTAGTGGTACAAAGCGGCAACCCTGCCACTAGCTGTCTATGTGTTTAGTTGTATGCTATATTTAATTGTTAGCGGTACAAAGCGGCAACCCTGCCACTAGCTGTATATGTGTTTAGTTGTATGCTATATTTAATTGTTAGTGGTACAAAGCGGCAACCCTGCCACTAGCTGTCTATGTGTTTAGTTGTATGCTATATTTAATTGTTAGTGGTACAAAGCGGCAACCCTGCCACTAGCTGTCTATGTGTTTAGTTGTATGCTATATTTAATTGTTAGCGGTACAAAGCGGCAACCCTGCCACTAGCTGTCTATGTGTTTAGTTGTATGCTATATTTAATTGTTAGCGGTACAAAGCGGCAACCCTGCCACTAGCTGTATATGTGTTTAGTTGTATGCTATATTTAATTGTTAGTGGTACAAAGCGGCAACCCTGCCACTAGCTGTCTATGTGTTTAGTTGTATGCTATATTTAATTGTTAGCGGTACAAAGCGGCAACCCTGCCACTAGCTGTCTATGTGTTTAGTTGTATGCTATATTTAATTGTTAGTGGTACAAAGCGGCAACCCTGCCACTAGCTGTCTATGTGTTTAGTTGTATGCTATATTTAATTGTTAGTGGTACAAAGCGGCAACCCTGCCACTAGCTGTCTATGTGTTTAGTTGTATGCTATATTTAATTGTTAGCGGTACAAAGCGGCAATCCTGCCACTAGCTGTATATGTGTTTAGTTGTATGCTATATTTAATTGTTAGTGGTGTGACGGTTGTCTATTTCGACCTCTTTTTGTCAGTAAATTTTATTTTTTTTGTCGTTCCCGACGTAATTTTAAACTAGGAATTACGTAGTGTCGGAGAACGGCAATGTTTTGATTTGACAAGTCAGTCACGAAATATTATCCATCAAAGCAACTTGAATCTATTTATTTATTATTGTTTCCGAGTTTATTATTCAAAATTACATAGTTAAGATATTTTATTATCTAAAATCAAAGTTTTTTTAAGAAACCTATAATTTATTTTTACGTTCACAAGTGGGCGTAGCCAAAATTTTTTGGTAAGGATTCTCATTCATTAAAATTTTATTTTATTGTTATTTTTTTCTTTTCAGATCAAATTTAATTGTATTAATATTTCTGTTCTATTTTGTGTGACTATTTTTTTATTTCAATTTTGTTATATTTTTCTGTTTGTATTTACAGGCATTTTTGTATATTTTTAATTTTACCGAAAAAATAAACATAGAAGAGAGTTTTGGTGTTTTACTGGTACTACGTTACAGTGGTACAACGCGGCAACCCTGCCACTAGCTGTCTATGTGTTTAGTTGTATGCTATATTTAATTGTTAGTGGTACAAAGCGGCAACCCTGCCACTAGCTGTCTATGTGTTTAGTTGTATGCTATATTTAATTGTTAGCGGTACAAAGCGGCAACCCTGCCACTAGCTGTCTATGTGTTTAGTGGTATGCTATATTTAATTGTTAGTGGTACAAAGCGGCAACCCTGCCACTAGCTGTCTATGTGTTTAGTTGTATGCTATATTTAATTGTTAGCGGTACAAAGCGGCAACCCTGCCACTAGCTGTCTATGTGTTTAGTAGTATGCTATATTTAATTGTTAGCGGTACAAAGCGGCAACCCTGCCACTAGCTGTCTATGTGTTTAGTTGTATGCTATATTTAATTGTTAGCGGTACAAAGCGGCAACCCTGCCACTAGCTGTCTATGTGTTTAGTTGTATGCTATATTTAATTGTTAGTGGTACAAAGCGGCAACCCTGCCACTAGCTGTCTATGTGTTTAGTTGTATGCTATATTTAATTGTTAGCGGTACAAAGCGGCAACCCTGCCACTAGCTGTCTATGTGTTTAGTGGTATGCTATATTTAATTGTTAGCGGTACAAAGCGGCAACCCTGCCACTAGCTGTCTATGTGTTTAGTTGTATGCTATATTTAATTGTTAGTGGTACAAAGCGGCAACCCTGCCACTAGCTGTCTATGTGTTTAGTTGTATGCTATATTTAATTGTTAGCGGTACAAAGCGGCAACCCTGCCACTAGCTGTCTATGTGTTTAGTGGTATGCTATATTTAATTGTTAGCGGTACAAAGCGGCAACCCTGCCACTAGCTGTCTATGTGTTTAGTTGTATGCTATATTTAATTGTTAGTGGTACAAAGCGGCAACCCTGCCACTAGCTGTCTATGTGTTTAGTTGTATGCTATATTTAATTGTTAGCGGTACAAAGCGGCAACCCTGCCACTAGCTGTCTATGTGTTTAGTGGTATGCTATATTTAATTGTTAGCGGTACAAAGCGGCAACCCTGCCACTAGCTGTCTATGTGTTTAGTTGTATGCTATATTTAATTGTTAGTGGTACAAAGCGGCAACCCTGCCACTAGCTGTCTATGTGTTTAGTTGTATGCTATATTTAATTGTTAGCGGTACAAAGCGGCAATCCTGCCACTAGCTGTATATGTGTTTAGTTGTATGCTATATTTAATTGTTAGTGGTGTGACGGTTGTCTATTTCGACCTCTTTTTGTCAGTAAATTTTATTTTTTTTGTCGTTCCCGACGTAATTTTAAACTAGGAATTACGTAGTGTCGGAGAACGGCAATGTTTTGATTTGACAAGTCAGTCACGAAATATTATCCATCAAAGCAACTTGAATCTATTTATTTATTATTGTTTCCGAGTTTATTATTCAAAATTACATAGTTAAGATATTTTATTATCTACAATCAAAGTTTTTTTATGAAACCTATAATTTATTTTTACGTTCACAAGTGGGCGTAGCCAAAATTTTTTGGTAAGAATTCTCATTCATTAAAATTTTATTTTATTGTTATTTTTTTCTTTTCAGATCATATTTAATTGTATTAATATTTCTGTTCTATTTTGTGTGACTATTTTTTTATTTCAATTTTGTTATATTTTTCTGTTTGTATTTACAGGCATTTTTGTATATTTTTAATTTTACCGAAAAAATAAACATAGAAGAGAGTTTTGGTGTTTTACTGGTACTACGTTACAGTGGTACAACGCGGCAACCCTGCCACTAGCTGTCTATGTGTTTAGTTGTATGCTATATTTAATTGTTAGCGGTACAAAGCGGCAACCCTGCCACTAGCTGTATATGTGTTTAGTTGTATGCTATATTTAATTGTTAGTGGTACAAAGCGGCAACCCTGCCACTAGCTGTCTATGTGTTTAGTTGTATGCTATATTTAATTGTTAGCGGCACAAAGCGGCAACCCTGCCACTAGCTGTCTATGTGTTTAGTTGTATGCTATATTTAATTGTTAGTGGTACAAAGCGGCAACCCTGCCACTAGCTGTCTATGTGTTTAGTTGTATGCTATATTTAATTGTTAGTGGTACAAAGCGGCAACCCTGCCACTAGCTGTCTATGTGTTTAGTTGTATGCTATATTTAATTGTTAGTGGTACAAAGCGGCAACCCTGCCACTAGCTGTCTATGTGTTTAGTTGTATGCTATATTTAATTGTTAGCGGTACAAAGCGGCAATCCTGCCACTAGCTGTATATGTGTTTAGTTGTATGCTATATTTAATTGTTAGTGGTACAACGCGGCAACCCTGCCACTAGCTGTCTATGTGTTTAGTTGTATGCTATATTTAATTGTTAGTGGTACAAAGCGGCAACCCTGCCACTAGCTGTCTATGTGTTTAGTTGTATGCTATATTTAATTGTTAGCGGTACAAAGCGGCAACCCTGCCACTAGCTGTCTATGTGTTTAGTGGTATGCTATATTTAATTGTTAGTGGTACAAAGCGGCAACCCTGCCACTAGCTGTCTATGTGTTTAGTTGTATGCTATATTTAATTGTTAGCGGTACAAAGCGGCAACCCTGCCACTAGCTGTCTATGTGTTTAGTAGTATGCTATATTTAATTGTTAGCGGTACAAAGCGGCAACCCTGCCACTAGCTGTCTATGTGTTTAGTTGTATGCTATATTTAATTGTTAGCGGTACAAAGCGGCAACCCTGCCACTAGCTGTCTATGTGTTTAGTTGTATGCTATATTTAATTGTTAGTGGTACAAAGCGGCAACCCTGCCACTAGCTGTCTATGTGTTTAGTTGTATGCTATATTTAATTGTTAGCGGTACAAAGCGGCAACCCTGCCACTAGCTGTCTATGTGTTTAGTGGTATGCTATATTTAATTGTTAGCGGTACAAAGCGGCAACCCTGCCACTAGCTGTCTATGTGTTTAGTTGTATGCTATATTTAATTGTTAGTGGTACAAAGCGGCAACCCTGCCACTAGCTGTCTATGTGTTTAGTTGTATGCTATATTTAATTGTTAGCGGTACAAAGCGGCAACCCTGCCACTAGCTGTCTATGTGTTTAGTTGTGTAGCGTAATTTCAATAAAACACAAAATTCTCTCCTGTGTTTATTTTTTTCGGTAAAATTTAAAATATACAAAGATGCCTGTAAATACAAACAGAAAAATATAAACAAAATTGAAATAAAAAATAGTCACACAAAATAGAACAGAAATATTAATACAATTAAATTTGCTCTGAAAAGAAAAAATAACAATAAAATAAATTTTAATGAATGAGAATCCTTACCAACAATTTTGGCTACGCACACTCGTGAACGTAAAAATAAACTTTGATTTTAGATAATAAAATATCTTAACTATATAATTTTGAATGATAAACTCGGAAAAAATAATAAATAAATAGATTCAAGTTGCTTTGATGAATAATTTTTCGTGACTGACTTGTCAAATCAAAACATTGCCGTTCTCCGACACTACGTAATTCCTAGTTTAAAATTACGTCGGGAACAACAAAAAAAATAAAATTAACTGACAAAAAGAGGTCGAAATAGACAACCGTCACAATACCCCGGGGGCCGGGAAAAAAAAAATCTGAAAGATTTTTTTTAGTAAAATTTCAAATTCAAACCAAATCAAAATAAACCGCATATACATATCGAATTTTAATATATAATCTGCTAAATGAAAGAACAATCAAAAACAAAAAAAAAAAATAATAATTAAAAGCAAAATGAAAATTAATATTAACATCCTATAGAAAAATTTTTCTGAAAAAACATCCTGTATATATGAAAAAATAATATTGATATATTGCATATCAACAAGTTATTTAATAGAAAAAAAAACAAAACAGACGAGAGAGAGAAAAAAAAAATCCTAAATAATTATCTTAAATTACATGGTTCATGAATGATAAAATTTTAAACATGTTCCTGAAATATACAATGTTAATATACATCGTTCAACTCCATCAACGTACATTATAATTACAACATACATTCTCTATCATACTAGTCTTATTCCAACTACTGGAAATAAAACGTCATGCAGTTAGAGTTGCTTATGAGGAATCGTATCCTAAAAAAGTCAACTCAACAGAGTTGAACGCAACGGCAAAAGGCTTTAATAGTTGCCATCCGCTGAAAATATTAATAGCTTATGGCTTCTTTAACGTGTCGCTAACTCCCGCACGGTGATTACTATAAACAAGTTTCAGTTAAAGACTGAAATAAATATGCCGGAAAGAAAAGAAAATCATAGCCAGTCGTGAAACATTGACTTTTAAATAAAATCCAAGGGTCTTTTGTGAAGTAATTAAAATACTTATGTAATAAACATATGAAAATAATTCTCACAGGAAAGTGATTCAAGCGTATAAATAATACACATAGGTATGGTTTAGTTTAACGAGTTACCTTAATAAACGCTCGTGCAGAAGGCTTAATTTTACAAGTTGCAAACCGCTTGAATAAAAAATTGATAACATTTAACAAATTATACTATAAAGTATAATACAGATATTGAAAATAAGAGTTTACACTCCTAGAATTGCAAATATTAAATAAATTACACAAAAAGTTAACCTAATACTACGATGATGATAATTAATTATAAGTTTTGACCAACGTCAATGTTAATGGTATAGCCAAACGATAATGAGGTGCATAGAAAAAAAAATAATACAAAAAGAATCGGCTTATGCTCGCCGTGAGATAATTAGCAATAATTCTGTTTTGTCTTCTTTTAATAATAATGATCGTAGTTCGTCTACAGATTGCGTCGAAGAAAAATTTATATTTCTGATTTTTAATTCATAAATTATTTCAGGTTTATTTAATTGTGAAAAATTCATTGCAAAATCAAAAAAAAATGTTAAAGTGAAACAAATTTGTTAATAGTCGTTATGCAGAATAGAGCCTTAAAAATATACGTATTTTCAAGTGATGAAAATGAATAGAAAATGTTATTTAAATGGTGAAATTACTGGGTTATAGAATGTTGTGTCTTCAGAAAATTTCTTCAAGGATATTATAACGAAAGAAACTAAAGAAACTTAAATGTCTGAATAATTTAGCAGTATTTTGATATATTATAGTAGATATATTATAGTAGATACATATATAAATATATTATAGTGAATGTTAATGATTGAAAATGGTAACAAATAAAGTTTTATGCCTGACCTCAATAATAATTATAAAAAAATTATTTTTAATGTTGCAATTCTTCTGTTCCTTTTGTTCCTTCTGTTGCAATTTCTCCTCTCTTCTCCATAAACTACGTTTGAATATTCGGGCGCCAGTATGTAGCGTAGTTTCAATAAAACACAAAATTCTCTCCTGTGTTTATTTTTTTCGGTAAAATTTAAAATATACAAAGATGCCTGTAAATACAAACAGAAAAATATAAACAAAATTGAAATAAAAAATAGTCACACAAAATAGAACAGAAATATTAATACAATTAAATTTGCTCTGAAAAGAAAAAATAACAATAAAATAAATTTTAATGAATGAGAATCCTTACCAACAATTTTGGCTACGCACACTCGTGAACGTAAAAATAAACTTTGATTTTAGATAATAAAATATCTTAACTATATAATTTTGAATGATAAACTCGGAAAAAATAATAAATAAATAGATTCAAGTTGCTTTGATGAATAATTTTTCGTGACTGACTTGTCAAATCAAAACATTGCCGTTCTCCGACACTACGTAATTCCTAGTTTAAAATTACGTCGGGAACAACAAAAAAAATAAAATTAACTGACAAAAAGAGGTCGAAATAGACAACCGTCACAGTTGTATGCTATATTTAATTGTTAGCGGTACAAAGCGGCAACCCTGCCACTAGCTGTCTATGTGTTTAGTTGTATGCTATATTTAATTGTTAGTGGTACAAAGCGGCAACCCTGCCACTAGCTGTCTATGTGTTTAGTTGTATGCTATATTTAATTGTTAGCGGTACAAAGCGGCAACCCTGCCACTAGCTGTCTATGTGTTTAGTGGTATGCTATATTTAATTGTTAGCGGTACAAAGCGGCAACCCTGCCACTAGCTGTCTATGTGTTTAGTTGTATGCTATATTTAATTGTTAGTGGTACAAAGCGGCAACCCTGCCACTAGCTGTCTATGTGTTTAGTTGTATGCTATGTTTAATTGTTAGCGGTACAAAGCGGCAACCCTGCCACTAGCTAAATATGTGTTTAGTTGTATGCTATATTTAATTGTTAGCGGTACAAAGCGGCAACCCTGCCACTAGCTGTCTATGTGTTTAGTTGTATGCTATATTTAATTGTTAGCGGTACAAAGCGTCAACCCTGCCACTAGCTGTCTATGTGTTTAGTTGTATGCTATATTTAATTGTTAGCGGTACAAAGCGGCAACCCTGCCACTAGCTGTCTATGTGTTTAGTTGTATGCTATATTTAATTGTTAGTGGTACAAAGCGGCAACCCTGCCACTAGCTGTCTATGTGTTTAGTTGTATGCTAAATTTAATTGTTAGCGGTACAAAGCGGCAATCCTGCCACTAGCTGTATATGTGTTTAGTTGTATGCTATATTTAATTGTTAGTGGTACAACGCGGCAACCCTGCCACTAGCTGTCTATGTGTTTAGTTGTATGCTATATTTAATTGTTAGTGGTACAAAGCGGCAACCCTGCCACTAGCTGTCTATGTGTTTAGTTGTATGCTATATTTAATTGTTAGTGGTACAAAGCGGCAACCCTGCCACTAGCTGTCTATGTGTTTAGTTGTATGCTATATTTAATTGTTAGCGGTACAAAGCGGCAACCCTGCCACTAGCTGTCTATGTGTTTAGTAGTATGCTATATTTAATTGTTAGCGGTACAAAGCAGCAACCCTGCCACTAGCTGTCTATGTGTTTAGTAGTATGCTATATTTAATTGTTAGCGGTACAACGCGGCAACCCTGCCACTAGCTGTCTATGTGTTTAGTTGTATGCTATATTTAATTGTTAGCGGTACAAAGCGGCAACCCTGCCACTAGCTGTCTATGTGTTTAGTTGTATGCTATATTTAATTGTTAGTGGTACAAAGCGGCAACCCTGCCACTAGCTGTCTATGTGTTTAGTTGTATGCTATATTTAATTGTTAGTGGTACAAAGCGGCAACCCTGCCACTAGCTGTCTATGTGTTTAGTTGTATGCTATATTTAATTGTTAGTGGTACAAAGCGGCAACCCTGCCACTAGCTGTCTATGTGTTTAGTTGTATGCTATATTTAATTGTTAGCGGTACAAAGCGGCAATCCTGCCACTAGCTGTATATGTGTTTAGTTGTATGCTATATTTAATTGTTAGTGGTACAACGCGGCAACCCTGCCACTAGCTGTCTATGTGTTTAGTTGTATGCTATATTTAATTGTTAGTGGTACAAAGCGGCAACCCTGCCACTAGCTTGTGACGGTTGTCTATTTCGACCTCTTTTTGTCAGTAAATTTTATTTTTTTTGTCGTTCCCGACGTAATTTTAAACTAGGAATTACGTAGTGTCGGAGAACGGCAATGTTTTGATTTGACAAGTCAGTCACGAAATATTATCCATCAAAGCAACTTGAATCTATTTATTTATTATTGTTTCCGAGTTTATTATTCAAAATTACATAGTTAAGATATTTTATTATCTACAATCAAAGTTTTTTTTAAGAAACCTATAATTCATTTTTACGTTCACGAGTGTGCGTAGCCAAAATTTTTGGTAAGGATTCTCATTCATTAAAATTTTATTTTATTGTTATTTTTTCTTTTCAGATCAAATTTAATTGTATTAATATTTCTGTTCTATTTTGTGTGACTATTTTTTTATTTCAATGTTGTTTATATTTTTCTGTTTTGTATTTACAGGCATTTTTGTATATTTTTAATTTTACCGAAAAAATAAACATAGAAGAGAGTTTTGGTGTTTTACTGGTACTACGTTACATACTGGCGCCCGAATATTCAAACGTAGTTTATGGAGAAGAGAGGAGGAACTATATCAACAGAAGAATTGCAACATTAAAAATAATTTTTTTATAATTATTATTGAGGTCAGGCATAAAACTTTATTTGTTACCATTTTCAATCATTAACATTCACTATAATATATTTATATATATATCTACTATAATATATCTACTATAATATATCAAAATACTGCTAAATTATTCAGACATTTAAGTTTCTTTAGTTTCTTTCGTTATAATATCCTTGAAGAAATTTTCTGAAGACACAACATTCTATAACCCAGTAATTTCACTATTTAAATAACATTTTCTATTCATTTTCATCACTCGAAAATACGTATATTTTTAAGGCTTTATTCTGCATAACGACTATTAACAAATTTGTTTCACTTTAACATTTTTTTTTTGATTTTGCAATGAATTTTTCACAATTAAATAAACCTGAAATAATTTATGAATTAAAAATCAGAAATATAAATTTTTCTTCGACGCAATCTGTAGACGAACTACGATCATTATTATTAAATATTAATGTAGATTCTGAAACAGAAATTTTACAAAATAGCCCTGAAGAATTTTCAGAAGATATTAATACCATTAAAAAAAATTTAAAACTTGTTGAAGCTTGTATAAACTCTTATCCTATTAGGAAACAAAAAATTTCACTTTATTTAACTCATATAAGAACAAGATTAGGCCTCATTGACATTAATTTACGATTTAGTGGATATGAATAATAATCCATTAGGTCGTTGGCATATCAGAGACATTAAACCTCTACCGCGTTTAACTTCTTCTTTGAGTGACTAGATTGGTTGTTACCAATTACTTTATATGAATTCATATATAATTATTGCTAATTATCTCACGGCGAGCATAAGCCGATTCTTTTTGTCTTATTTTTTTTTCTATGCACCTCATTATCGTTTGGCTATACCATTAACATTGACGTTGGTCAAAACTTTTTTTTTTTTTTTTTTTTTTTTTTTTTATTAATAATTAGCAGGCGTTTGTCTTCCATCTCAACTTATAATTAATTATCATCATCGTAGTATTAGGTTAACTTATTGTGTAATTTATTTAATATTTGCAATTCTAGGAGTGTAAACTCTTATTTTCAATATCTGTATTATACTTTATAGTATAATTTGTTAAATGTTATCAATTTTTTTTTCTCAATTTTTTTTCAAGCGGTTTGCAACTTGTAAAATTAAGCCTTCTGCACGAGCGTTTATTAAGGTAACTCGTTAAACTAAACCATACCTATGTGTATTATTTATACGCTTGAATCACTTTCCCGTGAGAATTATTTTCATATGTTTATTACATAAGTATTTTAATTACTTCACAAAAGACCCTTGGATTTTATTTAAAAGTCAATGTTTCACGACTGGCTATGATTTTCTTTTCTTTCCGGCATATTTATTTCAGTCTTTAACTGAAACTTGTTTATAGTAATCACCGTGCGGGAGTTAGCGACACGTTAAAGAAGCCATAAGCTATTAATATTTTCAGCGGATGGCAACTATCAAAGCCTTTTGCCGTTGCGTTCAACTCTGTTGAGTTGACTTATTTAGGATACGATTCCTCATAAGCAACTCTAACTGCATGATGTTTTATTTCCAGTAGTTGGAATAAGACTAGTATGAAAGAGAATGTATGTTGTAATTATAATGTACGTTGATGGAGTTGAACGATGTATATTAACATTGTATATTCCAGGAACATGTTTAAAATTTTATCATTCATGAACCATGTAATTTAAGATAATTATTTAGGATTTTTTTTTCTCTCTCTCGTCTGTTTTGTTTTCTTTTTCTATTAAATAACTTGTTGATATGCAATATATCAGTATTATTTTTTTTTTTCATATATACAGGATGTTTTTTCAGAAAAATTCTTCTATAGGATGTTAATATTAATTTTCATTTTGCTTTTAATTAATATTTTTTTTGATTGTTCTTTCATTTAGCAGATTAAATATTAAAATTCGATATGTATATGCGGTTTATTTTGATTTGGTTTGAATTTGAAATTTTACTAAAAAAAATCTTTCAGATTTTTTTTTTTCCCGGCCCCCGGGGTATTGTGACGGTTGTCTATTTCGACCTCTTTTTGTCAGTAAATTTTATTTTTTTTGTCGTTCCCGACGTAATTTTAAACTAGGAATTACGTAGTGTCGGAGAACGGCAATGTTTTGATTTGACAAGTCAGTCACGAAATATTATCCATCAAAGCAACTTGAATCTATTTATTTATTATTGTTTCCGAGTTTATTATTCAAAATTACATAGTTAAGATATTTTATTATCTACAATCAAAGTTTTTTTTAAGAAACCTATAATTTATTTTTACGTTCACGAGTGTGCGTAGCCAAAATTTTTGGTAAGGATTCTCATTCATTAAAATTTTATTTTATTGTTATTTTTTCTTTTCAGATCAAATTTAATTGTATTAATATTTCTGTTCTATTTTGTGTGACTATTTTTTTATTTCAATGTTGTTTATATTTTTCTGTTTTGTATTTACAGGCATTTTTGTATATTTTTAATTTTACCGAAAAAATAAACATAGAAGAGAGTTTTGGTGTTTTACTGGTACTACGTTACAAGCTGTCTATGTGTTTAGTTGTATGCTATATTTAATTGTTAGCGGTACAAAGCGGCAACCCTGCCACTAGCTGTCTATGTGTTTAGTGGTATGCTATATTTAATTGTTAGTGGTACAAAGCGGCAACCCTGCCACTAGCTGTCTATGTGTTTAGTTGTATGCTATATTTAATTGTTAGCGGTACAAAGCGGCAACCCTGCCACTAGCTGTCTATGTGTTTAGTAGTATGCTATATTTAATTGTTAGCGGTACAAAGCGGCAACCCTGCCACTAGCTGTCTATGTGTTTAGTTGTATGCTATATTTAATTGTTAGCGGTACAAAGCGGCAACCCTGCCACTAGCTGTCTATGTGTTTAGTTGTATGCTATATTTAATTGTTAGTGGTACAAAGCGGCAACCCTGCCACTAGCTGTCTATGTGTTTAGTTGTATGCTATATTTAATTGCTATATTTAATGTCGTACAAATTTGTTTGGGTTCGTAACGGACGGGTGTACGTGCGCAAGGATGAAACGCACCAAGCGATATCTGTTAGACACATGGATAGCTTAAACCTAATTCGTTAATTATTTGTATTTATGTTATGGCTATATATGTACCAGAAATTTTTTTTAGAAATGCTTGATATATTTTATCAGAATGTTCAGGGTCTTAGAACTAAGATTAATTTATTATATAAAAATATTGTTACATCTAACTACAAGATTATCGCATTCACTGAAACTTGGTTTAATTCCAATATAAAGAATAATGAGTTTATCGATAGTAGGTACATTGTATATCGTAGAGACCGAGTATGCTCTGATAACTGTAAAAAAGATGGAGGTGGAGTTATGATTGCAGTCTCAAGGGATCTTCCTTCTATTAGAGTTGTTAATTGGGAAACTAATGATATTGAAGATTTATGGGTTACTGTAGAAGTGGATATCAATGGTACTAAAAAAAAAATATCTATATGCGTAGTTTACCTGCCTCCACCAGTAAAAATTGACCAATTGTCACGCTTTTTAAATAGTGTAAGTAACACAATCGATAATTCTATCACACATGACATATTGATTCTAGGCGATTTTAACCTCCGTTTTATCAATTGGCAATCTGATCCTAATTCTACCTACATGATTCCGCATAATTATGATAGAAGCTTAGGTTATGCTCTGACAGATTTTATGGCAATTAATAATTTGTACCAGTTCAACAGCATTAAAAATAGCGATGATGTGTATTTAGATTTAGTACTCAGTAACATACCAACATTGTCTGTATCTAGTCCTCTTAATTCTTTAAGTAAGGTTTATCCTATTCATCCCAGCCTACTGGTTACTATACCTTGTGATACAATAAAATATCTTATTACAAATAACATATTTAAACATAACTTTCATAAGACTGACTATGAGACTGTTAAATTAGAATTAAATACTGTCAACTGGAATACTATTTTATCAAGCTGTGAGAATGTTAATGTTATGGTGGCAGAATTTTATTCCATAGTGAAAGAAATAATAAACAAACATGTTCCGGTCAAAAAAATAACGAAGTCATCACGGCCCCCGTGGTTTACAAAAAATTTAATTAAACTGTTAAATGAAAAAGAAAATGTACGCAAACGATTACAAAAATACAATAATCCTCGGGACAAAATTGAATTTCACATTCTTCGAAAAAATTGCCATAAATTACATAACACATGCTATAAAAACTACAAAAACACAATTGAGTCTAACTTATCTAAAAATCCTAAAGCTTTTTGGAGTTTCGTAAAAAATAAACGCGGAGGTCACTCTTCAACTCCCACTTCTATGTACATGGATACTACTTCTGCTCAAAATGGCAATGATATTTCGAACCTTTTTGCTAAACAATTTAATTCTACATATTCCAATAATACTACTAATAATGCATCCTGTCTAAAAAGGTCACATATTCCTTCGAACAATAAGCATATTACCCTCTTGCAGATTACCGAAAAAGATATTTTAAGGCAAATTAAAAAACTAAACATATTTAAAGGCGCTGGTCCTGATTCCATTCCACCATTATTTGTCAAACGCTGTGCCACCGCACTTACATTGCCACTTTTATTCATATTTAATCGTTCTCTAGCAGAAGGAACATTTCCTGAAGAATGGAAAAAGGCTCGCATTGTACCTGTGCATAAAAGAGGTGATCAAGCAAATGTCAAAAACTACCGACCAATCTCAATATTATCATGTTTTTCTAAGCTTTTCGAATCCGTTTTATGCCCATTTATTGCCAATTTAGTTGATAGATATCTCTCGGATCACCAACATGGATTTCGTAATGGTCATTCTGTTCAAACTAACTTAGTGTCATTTGTTTCCTATTTATCCCAAGAAGTTGATGCTGGTAAGCAAGTTGACGTAATATATACCGATTTTTGCAGTGCGTTCGACAAAGTTGACCATCCAATTCTTTTGGATAAATTACATGACTTTGGAATAGAGGGTGTGTTGTGGAATTGGTTTGAGTCCTATTTATACAAAAGACCTCAATCTGTAGTTGTCAATGGTTTCGAATCTGAAACTTATTTCGCGTTATCTGGCGTGCCCCAGGGATCGCACTTAGGGCCTATTTTATTCTTAATATTTATAAATGACATTACAACGTATGTCAAACATAGTAAAATTTCATTGTTTGCCGATGACCTTAAAATCTATCATCCTGTTTCCTCGCCCGACGATAGTAAGTTGATTCAGGATGACCTAAACAATATTTTAGACTGGTGTAATGTAAATAAAATGAAACTCAACACAAGCAAATGCTTTCACATTAAATATACACGAAAACTAAAACCTCTCGTGACCAGGTATGAGATAGGTGGCACTTACCTTACCGAACTCGATGAAATTAGAGATCTAGGGGTCACACTAGATAAAAAATTAAAATTTATACCACATATTAATAAAATTGTCACAAAATCTGCCCAGATGTTCGGCTTTATAAAAAGAAATTCTATCGGCTTCAACAGCAGGTCTAAAATCCTTCTATATAATGCCTACGTTCGCAGCCCTCTTGAATTTGCCAGTGTTGCTTGGTCTCCGTCATACACTGTCCATTCTCAACGTATCGAAAGCATCCAACGTGCATTCACAAGGCATCTAGCTTTTTTTGACAGCGGCTTTTCGCACAGAAACCCGTACCAGACCAGATTATCAAAATATCACATGAACACACTCTACAATAGAAGGCGAATTCTTGACGTATGTTTCCTTCATAAATTACTGAATGATAAAACAAAGTGCACACAACTTCTTGAAAAAATTAATCTGCTCATCCCTTACTCATATCCGAGGAACAAAATAACAAAAATATTTAAGACACCATTCGCTAAAACTAATTTAGGTACACAATCACCCCTTTACAGGATACTAAACGGATACAATACAACTCAGGCCCGGAATTCGGAAATTGACGTGTTTCACGATGTGTTCTTTGCTTTCAAAAATAAACTGCGAAGTGTTTTTGTTCTGCCACCAAAACAAAATAACAAAAATAAAAATAAAAAAAATAAAAACTTGAATGAACAAGTTAACTAAAACTGTAACTACAGAATTTGTTTATTTTTTTTTACCTATAGATTTGAAATTCTCTTTTACTGTTTGTTATAAATTAGATAAATGATGTTATCAGTTATCCTAAGAATGATGTGTACGCCTTAAGAGTCATACATATTAGGTATAATATCTTAATCTATATTTTAATTTTAATGTGTGAATATGTATGATGTGGCTGTACTGAATAAATAAATAAATAAATAAATAAATAAATAAATAAATTGTTAGCGGTACAAAGCGGCAACCCTGCCACTAGCTGTCTATGTGTTTAGTGGTATGCTATATTTAATTGTTAGCGGTACAAAGCGGCAACCCTGCCACTAGCTGTCTATGTGTTTAGTTGTATGCTATATTTAATTGTTAGTGGTACAAAGCGGCAACCCTGCCACTAGCTGTCTATGTGTTTAGTTGTATGCTATATTTAATTGTTAGCGGTACAAAGCGGCAACCCTGCCACTAGCTGTATATGTGTTTAGTTGTATGCTATATTTAATTGTTAGCGGTACAAAGCGGCAACCCTGCCACTAGCTGTCTATGTGTTTAGTTGTATGCTATATTTAATTGTTAGCGGTACAAAGCGTCAACCCTGCCACTAGCTGTCTATGTGTTTAGTTGTATGCTATATTTAATTGTTAGCGGTACAAAGCGGCAACCCTGCCACTAGCTGTCTATGTGTTTAGTTGTATGCAATATTTAATTGTTAGTGGTACAAAGCGGCAACCCTGCCACTAGCTGTCTATGTGTTTAGTTGTATGCTATATTTAATTGTTAGCGGTACAAAGCGGCAATCCTGCCACTAGCTGTATATGTGTTTAGTTGTATGCTATATTTAATTGTTAGTGGTACAACGCGGCAACCCTGCCACTAGCTGTCTATGTGTTTAGTTGTATGCTATATTTAATTGTTAGTGGTACAAAGCGGCAACCCTGCCACTAGCTGTCTATGTGTTTAGTTGTATGCTATATTTAATTGTTAGCGGTACAAAGCGGCAACCCTGCCACTAGCTGTCTATGTGTTTAGTGGTATGCTATATTTAATTGTTAGTGGTACAAAGCGGCAACCCTGCCACTAGCTGTCTATGTGTTTAGTTGTATGCTATATTTAATTGTTAGCGGTACAAAGCGGCAACCCTGCCACTAGCTGTCTATGTGTTTAGTTGTATGCTATATTTAATTGTTAGCGGTACAAAGCGGCAACCCTGCCACTAGCTGTCTATGTGTTTAGTTGTATGCTATATTTAATTGTTAGTGGTACAAAGCGGCAACCCTGCCACTAGCTGTCTATGTGTTTAGTTGTATGCTATATTTAATTGTTAGCGGTACAAAGCGGCAATCCTGCCACTAGCTGTATATGTGTTTAGTTGTATGCTATATTTAATTGTTAGTGGTACAAAGCGGCAACCCTGCCACTAGCTGTCTATGTGTTTAGTTGTATGCTATATTTAATTGTTAGCGGTACAAAGCGGCAATCCTGCCACTAGCTGTATATGTGTTTAGTTGTATGCTATATTTAATTGTTAGTGGTACAACGCGGCAACCCTGCCACTAGCTGTCTATGTGTTTAGTTGTATGCTATATTTAATTGTTAGTGGTACAAAGCGGCAACCCTGCCACTAGCTGTCTATGTGTTTAGTTGTATGCTATATTTAAATGTTAGCGGTACAAAGCGGCAACCCTGCCACTAGCTGTCTATGTGTTTAGTTGTATGCTATATTTAATTGTTAGTGGTACAAAGCGGCAACCCTGCCACTAGCTGTCTATGTGTTTAGTTGTATGCTATATTTAATTGTTAGCGGTACAAAGCGGCAACCCTGCCACTAGCTGTCTATATGTTTAGTAGTATGCTATATTTAATTGTTAGCGGTACAAAGCGGCAACCCTGCCACTAGCTGTCTATGTGTTTAGTTGTATGCTATATTTAATTGTTAGCGGTACAAAGCGGCAACCCTGCCACTAGCTGTCTATGTGTTTAGTAGTATGCTATATTTAATTGTTAGCGGTACAAAGCGGCAACCCTGCCACTAGCTGTCTATGTGTTTAGTGGTATGCTATATTTAATTGTTAGTGGTACAAAGCGGCAACCCTGCCACTAGCTGTCTATGTGTTTAGTAGTATGCTATATTTAATTGTTAGTGGTACAAAGCGGCAACCCTGCCACTAGCTGTCTATGTGTTTAGTGGTATGCTATATTTAATTGTTAGTGGTACAAAGCGGCAACCCTGCCACTAGCTGTCTATGTGTTTAGTGGTATGCTATATTTAATTGTTAGCGGTACAAAGCGGCAACCCTGCCACTAGCTGTCTATGTGTTTAGTGGTATGCTATATTTAATTGTTAGCGGTACAAAGCGGCAACCCTGCCACTAGCTGTCTATGTGTTTAGTGGTATGCTATATTTTATTATTAGCGGTACAAAGCGGCAACCCTGCCACTAGCTGTCTATGTGTTTAGTGGTATGCTATATTTAATTGTTAGTGGTACAAAGCGGCAACCCTGCCACTAGCTGTCTATGTGTTTAGTTGTATGCTATATTTAATTGTTAGCGGTACAAAGCGGCAACCCTGCCACTAGCTGTCTATGTGTTTAGTTGTATGCTATATTTAATTGTTAGCGGTACAAAGCGGCAACCCTGCCACTAGCTGTCTATGTGTTTAGTTGTATGCTATATTTAATTGTTAGTGGTACAAAGCGGCAACCCTGCCACTAGCTGTCTATGTGTTTAGTTGTATGCTATATTTAATTGTTAGTGGTACAAAGCGGCAACCCTGCCACTAGCTGTCTATGTGTTTAGTTGTATGCTATATTTAATTGTTAGTGGTACAAAGCGGCAACCCTGCCACTAGCTGTCTATGTGTTTAGTTGTATGCTATATTTAATTGTTAGTGGTACAAAGCGGCAACCCTGCCACTAGCTGTCTATGTGTTTAGTTGTATGCTATATTTAATTGTTAGTGGTACAAAGCGGCAACCCTGCCACTAGCTGTCTATGTGTTTAGTTGTATGCTATATTTAATTGTTAGTGGTACAACGCGGCAACCCTGCCACTAGCTGTCTATGTGTTTAGTTGTATGCTATATTTAATTGTTAGTGGTACAAAGCGGCAACCCTGCCACTAGCTGTCTATGTGTTTAGTTGTATGCTATATTTAATTGTTAGTGGTACAAAGCGGCAACCCTGCCACTAGCTGTCTATGTGTTTAGTTGTATGCTATATTTAATTGTTAGTGGTACAAAGCGGCAACCCTGCCACTAGCTGTCTATGTGTTTAGTTGTATGCTATATTTAATTGTTAGTGGTACAAAGCGGCAACCCTGCCACTAGCTGTCTATGTGTTTAGTTGTATGCTATATTTATTTGTTAGTGGTACAAAGCGGCAACCCTGCCACTAGCTGTCTATGTGTTTAGTTGTATGCTATATTTAATTGTTAGTGGTACAAAGCGGCAACCCTGCCACTAGCTGTCTATGTGTTTAGTTGTATGCTATATTTAATTGTTAGTGGTACAAAGCGGCAACCCTGCCACTAGCTGTCTATGTGTTTAGTTGTATGCTATATTTAATTGTTAGTGGTACAAAGCGGCAACCCTGCCACTAGCTGTCTATGTGTTTAGTTGTATGCTATATTTAATTTTTAGTGGTACAAAGCGGCAACCCTGCCACTAGCTGTCTATGTGTTTAGTTGTATGCTATATTTAATTGTTAGTGGTACAAAGCGGCAACCCTGCCACTAGCTGTCTATGTGTTTAGTGGTATGCTATATTTAATTGTTAGTGGTACAAAGCGGCAACCCTGCCACTAGCTGTCTATGTGTTTAGTTGTATGCTATATTTAATTGTTAGCGGTCCAAAGCGGCAACCCTGCCACTAGCTGTCTATGTGTTTAGTTGTATGCTATATTTAATTGTTAGCGGTCCAAAGCGGCAACCCTGCCACTAGCTGTTCATGTGTTTAGTTGTATGTTATATTTAATTGTTAGTGGTACAAAGCGGCAACCCTGCCACTAGCTGTTCATGTGTTTAGTTGTATGCTATATTTAATTGTTAGCGGTCCAAAGCGGAAACCCTGCCACTAGCTGTCTATGTGTTTAGTTGTATGCTATATTTAATTGTTAGCGGTACAAAGCGGCAACCCTGCCACTAGCTGTCTATGTGTTTAGTTGTATGCTATATTTAATTGTTAGCGGTCCAAAGCGGCAACCCTGCCACTAGCTGTTCATGTGTTTAGTTGTATGCTATATTTAATTGTTAGCGGTCCAAAGCGGCAACCCTGCCACTAGCTGTTCATGTGTTTAGTTGTATGCTATATTTAATTGTTAGTGGTACAAAGCGGCAACCCTGCCACTAGCTGTCTATGTGTTTAGTTGTATGCTATATTTAATTGTTAGTGGTACAAAGCGGCAACCCTGCCACTAGCTGTTCATGTGTTTAGTTGTATGCTATATTTAATTGTTAGTGGTACAAAGCGGCAACCCTGCCACTAGCTGTCTATGTGTTTAGTTGTATGCTATATTTAATTGTTAGCGGTCCAAAGCGGCAACCCTGCCACTAGCTGTTCATGTGTTTAGTTGTATGCTATATTTAATTGTTAGCGGTCCAAAGCGGCAACCCTGCCACTAGCTGTTCATGTGTTTAGTTGTATGCTATATTTAATTGTTAGTGGTACAAAGCGGCAACCCTGCCACTAGCTGTCTATGTGTTTAGTTGTATGCTATATTTAATTGTTAGTGGTACAAAGCGGCAACCCTGCCACTAGCTGTCTATGTGTTTAGTTGTATGCTATATTTAATTGTTAGTGGTACAAAGCGGCAACCCTGCCACTAGCTGTCTATGTGTTTAGTTGTATGCTATATTTAATTGTTAGCGGTCCAAAGCGGCAATCCTGCCACTAGCTGTTCATGTGTTTAGTTGTATGCTATATTTAATTGTTAGTGGTACAAAGCGGCAACCCTGCCACTAGCTGTCTATGTGTTTAGTTGTATGCTATATTTAATTGTTAGTGGTACAAAGCGGCAACCCTGCCACTAGCTGTCTATGTGTTTAGTTGTATGCTATATTTAATCGTTAGCGGTACAACGCGGCAACCCTGCCACTAGCTGTCTATGTGTTTAGTTGTATGCTATATTTAATTGTTAGTGGTACAAAGCGGCAACCCTGCCACTAGCTGTCTATGTGTTTAGTTGTATGCTATATTTAATTGTTAGTGGTACAAAGCGGCAACCCTGCCACTAGCTGTCTATGTGTTTAGTTGTATGCTATATTTAATTATTTTCTTCTTTTGTTTCTCTTTTTCCTATTGTAAATTTGTAAATAGGTATTATTGATTGCAATATTTTTTTTCAATTCATTATGAAATAAATTTAATTTATAGAAGTTTTTCTTTTGTTTGCTTTTGCCTATGTTAAATTTTAATAGCTATCCCATATGAAACGTTATACAATAACTGCATTTTTTCTAATACTAACTTTATATATACTAGTTCTTGAAGAAACGCTTGTCATGCAGACTTAAAATTAGCGGTTTTGTCAATTGCGAAAATTTTCCTAACACACACAATAAATCTGTTTTTGAATTATACATTTTTATATTATTATTATTGTACACTATTTTACTGATAACATCGTTCCCGATTCTCCTCTTGGGCTGTCAAATTTTACAGATTTCAAAGACAATGTGTCAAATGTATTGACATGGGACCTCATTGCCTGCTGGTGTATCAGGTAAATCTATGCATGTAGTACCGCACCTGCGACGCCTCTTTCAGTATATCAGCGCGCTTCTGCCTGGCGCGGTGCAGACGGAGGGCGGCGCCGCACGCGTCCAGCTCGTGCTGCGCCCGCTCCGCCACGCACTGCCGGTACCGGCGGTCCGCGGCCAGGTAGCTGCGGGCTTGGTACTCCAGCGACTTGTCTATTAGCTGGCTGTTCTGGAAGACAGATGGGAAGGTTTAGTTTGAGTGGTCGCGAGTGAGGATCCATTGCGAATAATTTGTAACTGTATGTTAAACAACCTGTTATATTCTATACGTGAAAACTGACTGAACGACTAACGAATTTTCAGAGTTCAAAACCTAAGTTTTTAGCTTTATAAAATATTTCATTAAATAAAAACAACCACATTGCTGTCCGATTTCAGTCTAGCTTTTAAATATGACTCTAGATACGGAAGGGTAGAGCAGATGGCTTCGGTGGGATCGCGATTTGCGAACATTTTTGATCTCCATTATATTTGTCAGTTTATAGTCCATCAAGCGTGAACACCGTGTTCATGACGGGGTCAGTTTGTTTCCAGAAGCGCGTACTAACACGTCAGTGCTTGGCGAATCGTTCAATGATCATGATAAAGGCAGCCACCTGGTAACAAACATTTCCTCTCATCTATCAGACAATCTAGTCATAATGGAAAAAATAGCGAATAGGTTCACTTATAAGTGTTGTTTGACTAATACACACAAGACTGTACAGTACCGCAGAAGGAAGCTTATGATTTGATTGAATATTTAAATATTGCAGCTAATTTGTGTATACCTAATAATACATAAATAAATAAATCCCCAGACAAATACAATAACTGTGTGGCCCCAAAGTAAGCAGAGCTTGTGTTATGGATGACCATATAACATAAACTGATAAACAAATCGTGGTTTACCTCAGGGTGATCGTGTAACGTAATAAATAACGTAAAAGCCGCTCAATACGCGGACGACTTTGTTCTACATGCCAGCTCTATAAACCTTACTCAGCCACACATACTTTGCCAACAACACTCAACCTTTTGCTATGCAGTCGGAAAGGGGTTAGAGGTGAGTGACTTCGTTAAATACTTGGGATTATGGCTTGACAGATCATTTAGGTGGTGAGATCACATGTAGAGATCGATCAACACGCTCGAGAGCCATGAGCCATTTAAACAACTGGGGACCGTCGTTTACTCGGCGTTCTGCGAAAGCTTTTTATTTTCTTCTTTGCTTTGGCAAGGCCGCAAGTCATTGTTTCTTTGAAAAAATTTGACATAATAATAAATACAAAAATTAAGAAGGATTTCATAGTCAAATCAAAACAGAAATATTTTATTTATTTTATTTTATTTTCACATTTTCGGAAAAAAATAACAATTCGCACAGAGCTATGATTTTGGACTGACCTTTGAGACCTTATTTTTTATTTGCGCGCCAAACTATATATTTGATTGTCAAAATTGTTCGATAGAAATAAGGTTATGGTTTGTCAGGTCAGCTTGATAATTTTAAAATTTGAATCACTTTTTGAGAAAATGAGGCACCGATTGAGACTTTTATTATTTTATTTATAATAAAGCCTAAAGGTCTGTTCTGCAACGTTTGGTTGTGCTTTATATAATTCAAGACATTAAAGCTCAAACAAACTTGCTGGCAACTTAGAATGCTAACCTTTGACTCAAAGAATGTTCTAGCGTTCTATTGTGGGTAGCCGCGTCGATTTTACTAGCGATTTCGGAAGCTTTTTCGTATGTAGAGTCAATAAATAATTTAAATTTCGTAATAATCACAGATATACGCAGTGTGCTCTAATTGTTACCTCGGTGTACACATCTAAAAATTAAAAAAACGTCATAAGAATGTACGGTTGCAGTGCTTGCCTTATCACACAGATTTGCAACACAAATGAGAGAGATTTATGAAAGATCACTCTCAAAAGGGATCTGGTATAAAACTATCCAACCGACTTCATAGCAATCCCCTTGGATGAATGCTGCCGACTTGAGAAGGAACGACATTGTTGCAGCTTTCAGACTTCGTTCGGGACACATGCCACTAAATAAATTTGCCTTTTAATGTAGAAAGTACTCATCCCCAAATTGCAGCGAGTCATAGCTGAAGATGTGTTTCGTATTGTATGGAAGATGTCCGAAATGAAGATGCAAGAGGTAGTTTTACATATTGTGACCAATCATGTCACGTCATCGGTCAGTGTAATGTTGTACTGGCTGCCCCAACTTCGAATACAGCCCAAGCGATGTATAAATTGGAATAGCGGTAAAGCGTAGACAAATAAGTAATCTATGTATTGTTTAATCATGGTTGGTTTTGGTTTCTATGAGTGTGACATAATCTCTGCGAGAAACCATACAAAAAAAAAGTTTTTATGCTTTTATTTGTTTTGAAAGTGAAACCACAATTAGAGCTGACAAGGCGTATTAAGGCTTCGGTGCCTCCTGCGTGCAACCTTTCCGATAGTAGTAATACTTTCGAAGATGAAGATCAGGTTCTTAAACTACTAGAACATGGTGAGGTTAATGACATGTCTGATTTTAGTTTTGAATCGAGATCAATCGATTACTCCATTGAAAGGTTAAATATCCTGGACGAATGAACGAAGATGTTAAATGCAACATCCAACAAAATACTGAATCTCCCATCCTTCCACACGAATAGGATACAGTCTCATTGACTCCACTTATCAATGAGATGTTTTCACCGAGGTCAGAGTTACCGTTCATCCGCACTTCCGCAAACTACTAGGCTGAAAGGAAAAGCTAACAATAGACCAAAATTAGTATCGATAAAGGCATAGAAATATATCCAAAAGCCGCTTAGTTTCAATTGGAAAAAGGAGAATATAACCATGCAGCAGTTGTTTCAGGATTTGACTTCAGCGCACCCACCAATACTAGAGACAAGATATTTTATAAATAATGGTGGACCAAACAAATTTATTCTGTGCAATGTGGAGGGGGACAAGCAAAATTCTTGGGAGTTCTGACTTCGATGAGAGCACATGGAGATGGAAGTAGTAAAAATGCCTTCTTCCAGGGATTGTTATACTCACAATTAAAAGCAATAAACTGAGAGGGGGTCAAGATAAATTACATGCAAATAAAAAATTGGCACAAAAAGGAAGGGGATTAAGCAAGCAAGTGGATTGTTATAAAAATAGAATTAGTGCTGTAAAGTGGCATGACAATAAAGCGGTAAATCTTGCTAATTTTTGGATTTGCATCCTATAGAAAAAATAAAGCGTTATTCAAAGGATGCTAAGACAAGAGTAGAAGTTGATTGTCCTCAAATAATTAAACATTACAACATATAGGGGCGTAGACTTTGCCCAAATGTCGATCGCAAATTATTGTAGTTCTTTAAAAATCAATAAGTGGTGCATAGCCGTACTTTTCGCAGGTTTTAGACCCATATTTTGCACAGGCTTTAGGCATATGTGTCAATAATGGTTGTCATACAAAAGACTTTGAAAACGTTGCGGATTAATACATGCACAGAATTATTGAAAAAAATATATAGAGTTCTCAAACATACAAATAAGGAAAAAAATGTTGTTAAACAAATTCAATTACAATCCTCTACTAGACCACCTAATGCTGTTACATACGATAATACTGGGCCTTTGTCTGTATTTGTTCCCTAAGGCGCAAACATTGTAAAAATGTTCACAAATATGAAATATAGCAAGTGTTCTGTGAGACTCTGTCTAGTAAGTAACAGAAATTGTTTGTATAACTTCCATGTTGAACATCACTTTCTTTATTTCAATAAATTTGTTTTATTTTTTATCAGTCCGTTACAGGGCACTGTTGGGAATATCTAACGTCGCCACGCAGCTACAACTCGTTATGTCTCGTGATGTTGACTCTACATTATATATGATTCCTCAAAAACTATACAAAAAAAAATTATTACATTTTGGATACTGTTCTTTTATGGAAGAACTATTAAATTACGACAAAATGTAACTTGTGTGTTAAGGAGTTAACATCAATAAGTGTAGGAACTACAGGCACAATCCGGTATATGGATTCCTTTGTTAGGAGTAAGCCTGAAAATGGGGTTATTTACTTTCGTGTACCTTTTTGTCATTAACCCAGGCAAGTAGCTCCCGACTCCTCTCTTCTTTATATCTTATGGTCTTTTCTATCAGATCTTCTTTAAACTTCTGCTCTGTCGCCTTCTGCATGATCCTAGTCCTCTCGTTGAATGTATCCCATTGTCTTTTGTTGTGAATGTAGCGCCTGTACAGCTCCGTTGTTTGTGCTTCTGCCTGGAGTGTACATTTTATTTTATTTTACAATTCTTGGGAAATTTACAGCTATTTCAACAAATTGTATTAAGATGATAGTGAAATTAGAAGGCCATTTACAGAGTTACCACTTAAAGCTTTTAAGTTTGAACTAAAATTAACTTTTATAAGCTCAGAAAAATACACGCATAAAAATTGCATTATTTCGCAAAGTTGCGCGCAACACTCTTTACAATTTAGTGATACAAAATAAGATAAGCAAACAAAAGGAAAGGTGGAATATATAGATTAATATTACATAATGCTACAATATGCCATGGCTGCTCAGTGGCAATATATGATGTCGTTTACAGCGTGAAATATAATCAAGATCATAAGCTCTAGATTTGTATTGTAGAAATCTTGGGAGACGCTTTTGGATGCGCTCTATGCGGTCTATGGAAACATTGTAGAGTGGGTTCCATACGGATGAAGCGTATTCCAGGTGACTTCGGGCAAATGCACAATCAGGGCCGGATTTAGAGGTCTGAGCCCTGGGGCAATAAAGAAGTGGAGGCTCCAAATTAATTTCCGAATAAAATAAAAAATAAATTAGTTATGCGAAAAAAACTCAAATTATTAGAATTAACACGTTAATAAACAATTAATAATAATTTGTGGACATATTTGTGTAAGTTCTTACTTTGAAAAGTGTTAATGGTTAAAAAACACAATGTTTTTTTAACAGAAAAGCTGCCCCGGTTGCCCGCCCCTAAATCCGGCCCAGTGTACAAAACAGAATTTTTAGAGTTTTAATATAAGAGAAGTCTGCGGATAAGCGTAAAATAAAGCCTAGAGCTTTAGATGCCTTGCCGACGATTCCACTAATATGCTCATCAAAAAGAAATTTGGAGTCGAAAGTAACCCCTAAATCAGTCATACTATTGACTCGCTGTAATATGGCACTGTTTATTGTATAGTCATACATGAAGGGCGATGGTTTTCTTGAGAAAGAGCAAACAAAACATTTGGCTGTATTAAGTTCATGTTTGTTTATAACGCAGTAGTTGTAAACATTATTTAGATCTGATTTAAGGTTATAGCAGTCATATAGATTGTTAATCGGATAAAGAATCTTCATATCGTCTGCATACAATAAAATCTTTGATGTCGAGCTACAAGGTATAATGTCATTTGTAAATATTGTTAATATTCCCTGGGGGATACACGAAGGGACTACTTTGGCTTTTCATATTATTTGACATTCATATTTTAATAAATGCCAATAAACTTGTTCTGTGTTGCTTTTTATAGTACCGACCTCAACCTAGGCCCATGGGGGTAGTCCCACTAACATTGGGAAGAACCCAGGAAAAACAAAAAGTTAACAACAAAACATGCTCGTCTCATTGACATAATATACATTATTCATATAAAACATAGTTTCAGTACACAAATGTCTATCCCATCCATGTATCTGTCGCAGGCCTATCGTGCAGCGAGACGTTCAACTAAACGGTAACCGTTTTATGCTTTATTTATAGTCTTTAGAGGTGCTTCGCCGGACGCACCAGCACCCGCCACACTTCAACCAAACGGCGAGCTGTTTACCTACTGCCACCCGCCTGCGACATGTCCACCGGGATTCGAACCTGAGAACTCAACTACCGCTTGTACAACGAAACCGCCCTCAATTGTTTTGCTCGACTTTATTGCTGGTTACGTAAGAATAGAATAACGCACCAGTTCTCTATCCTCTTTCTCCTGCATCCACATCCTATGGAACTGGTCCGCCAATATCCTCCGCGCCTCGTCTTCCTCCCGTTTCTTAGCGAGAGCGTCCAAGAGTCGCCACTCTCGCTCAGGAATGGAATTCAAGACCTCGTCGTAGCAGAGCTCTTTGGGTATGTTGGTGATTTCGTTGAGAAGGTTTGCAGCTGGGAAAGGTAGAGTCAATAACGAATGTAACCAGTATATGACAAACAGAGATCAAATGTAATCATGATATTATTATTATATATATATATATATATATATATATTACATGTATATTATTATGATTTACAAGCATCAGGTTATAAACATTTAACTAATGGAAGTACAGTTTATTTTGTTAAGATCTCGTCTGGAACAGCCACTACACACACTGGAACGAAGGCGATTCCAACTGATGCCTACGGTTGGTAAACTCACAATAAAACACCTGTGACTAACGATGTCCATGAGCGCGGATGCCACTTACCATCAGGTAAGTCACCTGCTGGTTGCCGGCTGTTCAATAGTAGGAATTGGGACGAATCTACGATTTTCTTGGCAAATCCTCCGTGTGTAAGGCAGGGCTAGACACTTCTAGATATGAGTATACGTAGACACGACAGCTACAATCTCTTCTTGGGCCCAGTTGTCTAGAGCGTTCACCACTCAGAATGTATTCGATAAAAAAGCGGATAGTTTCGGAATTTGCGACGAGGTTCCAGATTGAGCAACTCTATTTCTAAAATCTAAAGGTTGGCCGGTTAGTTAGTTAAAAATTTCCCTCCATAATTGTCTATTGGACTAAAATAGACCAACTTGGAGTTAGAGGAGTGAACTCCAGGCTAAAGAGTTAAATGAGGTCTGTGCAAGTGGGCCCAAGGGCTCTTTGATAAGCTGTGAAGTGACTTACTTTCCCGCAGCCTCTTCTCAGACGCAGTTTTTCGTCTCGGTGACACATTGTAAGATCTGCTCGGAGATTCTGTTATAATTTTATAACAAAACACCATTATTGACAAAACTTCCTCTGATTACTTAAATGCTTGTGAGAGCTATTCTAATTAGCTTTCGTACAAACGCAACAAAACACTTGACCATGTAATAAAAGTTAAAACAACGTTGGTTCTGAATAATTTCTCAGTCTTAATATTTTTTTTTAACTTACTAGGTCACTTATGCTTATAATAGTTATTCTCAGTTATTATTAACGATAGTTACAGTCACTTTTAATTTTATTTCAAACAATCGTGACACACGTACGCATATCGATTAGAACTGATAACGATTATGCTTAAACAATTTTGCATGATTGCAAAAGATTCGACATAATTCACAGTAATTTTTTTAAATGAAGATAGAGTGGCTAGGTTTTACCTAGTTTTGCAACTAAACAGTTTGCTTGTTGCCTGGTTGTTAGGCTATCGATTAAACTGAAGTCTACAAATATGGTTGCGACGACGACGTCACTCGAGCGACATCGACGTCGATCACAAATACCGTGAAGATCATGAATGAATGTACCTTTTAACCTTTCAAGGTCTTATTTCTAATGAAATCAACACATCTCATATGAAACTCGAGGTCCCGGCGATGCGATGCGATGCGATGCCACCCGCGTAACTTTCGATTCCGTGGGAATTCGGAAAGTTGCACAGTGCGTCGATTACATGTCAGCAAATCAAAATATGTTCCACCTTACAATACGGCAATTAGTATGGATATCGAAACGTCCGCATAGACGAGTGATTTACCACTTTAGACAACACTTCCTGTGTAACAAACATCATAGCTAAGCTTGATTCAGTAGCTAACAGAATATTATTACAAGGGAAAATCAACCTAGTTAATAATAATAATAATAAATCCCCAGACAAATACACCAACTGTATGGCCCCAAAGTAAGCAGAGCTTGTGTTATGGATGACCATACAGCGAACCGGGGGGGATCCCAGAATAAACATACATATATAAATACAACCATGACCCGAGAACAAACATCTGTGTTCATCACACAAATGCATGCCCCGGCCAGGACTCGAACCTGGGACCTTCGGCGTATGAGGCAAAGCTACTTACCACTACACCAATCGGTCTTACTAATTGAAATAATTGTAAACTGTAGGCACTCCGAAAGCGCGATTGGTTATTATTGATACTGATATACATGTTAGTTATTTAATATATATATTTTACAAAACTTTTACCAAACAATATTTGCTAATAAATTTTTAAAGATTGAAAATAAATATTGTGGGTAAATTACACAGGTAATGTGAACTGAAATAGATCAAAAATACGTGTTTGACTTTTCTCTACTTTATTCACGTAAATTACGCGACTTCCGCAGACACGAGACAAAAGTCAGACTTTGTTGTATTTTGGGTACAATTTTGTCTTTATAAAATTGTCCAGTAGGAATTTGAAGCTCTTACGGCCAAACGATTTAAGCCTTAGCTTGACGAAGGTCGTAATAGAGCAACCTTAGGTGCGACAGACCCAGGATGGGTGACCGCCAGTGGCTTTAGTACTGCGCTTCCAAGGGCTCGTTAAGTCGGTACCGATTATTGTCGTAAGTAACCCCCTTTTAGCCACTTCAAAGGCCTGAGGAGTTTCCAGAGGTGACTTGATCAGCTCCGACACCAGAAGTCGCCACTCCCGCACACGATAAAATAAGAAGTAGGAACACCTTATTTGTTTTGTCTTTTTTGATCAGGAAAATGTCTATCTATATAAACTATCAGTAAGTTTATTTCGTAGCACATCGCGAAACTTTCTAGCAGATCTAGGTGCACGAGGAGCCTAATAATATGATTTCCATCTCTTACATTAAGAAAAATCACTTAGCTGTTTGGCGGTTCTCCTAACAGCTTACTCTTCACTTCGAGGGCATTTCTGGATAAATTATTTCCATGCGTAGCTGTCTACTAAAACAATTATGTAAATATATAAACAAACAAATTGATGATAAAAATAAATGAATAAATAAAATTACTACTAATAAACCATCAGAAACTTGCGCCTAGCTAGATATTACCCACGGGAAAATAGCTTACACTGTACTGACTATTATTAGGGTTTTATTAGCGTTGCGCTGGGCGACTGTAACGTGTCATTTATGGAGCCATTAATGTCAAGTTTAATAAATATAAATTATTGTTGTTCCTTATGTTGCACCTACTACTACTATGTTATAAAATCAAGTAACTGAAAGTACCGACGTTTACATAAGAATCAACGTAGGTACACCGGAATCATTCAAGAGCCCACCTCAAACAGTAGACCTTATCTCCGCGATAAGATACAACAAGGCGGTGCTGATACGACCGTCAGTTGAGACGCTTGCGCGGTCCGGTGGTGACGCACCATGGACAAAGATAAGACCAATTTAATATCCAGAACACCTGACGTCCTGAGGAAGCTCAACCCTGAAAGTCTACACCTCATCGAGCGAGGACTGCTCGGAGATATCCCAAAGAAACTCCAACCCAACTTTGTCCCAGTCAGGGGAAGACCAACAGACCTCCAGATCGCTAAACCATCTGGAATCCTGTCAGCCTGTCTCCCAGTCGTACCTGACTCACCGACTTCAGATAAATTCTCCTCAGATGACGAACACAGTTCACCGCTAAAGAAATCATTCAGTTTTCGCGATAAGTTTTCAAGAATCAGTTTCCTACGCAAAGATAAACATAAACACGAGAAGCCTAAGTATAAAACTATCGTTGAAGATGATAAGTTCCTAGACTCTCCTGATAAGTTCAAATTAGGCAGGAGCGATGCGAGACACGAGCATGATTACAAATCCAATAAAAGGTTTTGGTTTTTTAGGCAGAAAGAAATCATCGAGAAGAGGGAACATACGCCTATTTATCAAAGAAGTAAAAGCTTTGAGTTTTTACCGAGAGCTGTAGCTGAAGAAAACCAAGAACTTTCTAAAATTCCTTTTAATAAGCAAAATTCATTTGCGTTAGGAAGCACTGGATCAGTCCGAGACACTTGGAGTTCATATGAAAGTTTTTCTGACGTCTGCCATGATGACGATGACAACGTTTTCTCAAGGAGCGTGAAAGCAATACCTCCATTTAAATTAGAGTCTTTAAATAACAATTCCAGTATGTCAACTGTTACATCAGCATCAAGCGGGATAGTCACGAACATATTCAGAAGAGAATCATTCCAGGATATTTTGGACGAGTTCAGCAAAGCCGTGGATCTTTTCAGTGAGAACTATTTAAGTGATAGTGAGCCCTACACGAAGACGGGCAAAACTGTGAATGCGCCATTGAGGGAGAAGCGTAAGAGTGCGTCGTTTAGCTCGATGCCATCTCCGAAGGTGGTTCAAGTGACGGCTTCGAAGCCAAGTGACGAGTTTAGGGACGAGTTGTCTCGGTTGCTTAATGTGAAGGTACAGAAGCGGTTACCCCGGAGTCCTCGGAGGGGCTCCGTGACTAATTGGTTTGTGTTGGAAGAAGAAGTTCCTCGTGCGCCATGTGAGAGAGCATCAGTGGCTGTCATAGATGCGAACAAGTATCGAAGAGCTAAGGAGAAGCCAACTAATCGGGTGCGAAGAATGAGCTCCACAAAATATGTAAGTTTTAACTTTTTATTTGTTAGATAGTGTTGCGTATTTAAAATGGCGTGATATAAATTTTTATAAATGGCAAGGCACCCAACCGTTTCCGGATCCCATCCTCCTCCCCTCCCTAGTAATAGTTTTTGACACTTCTCGTTTTGCAACAACAAAAAATATATCTCGGAACGGCCGTTCAGTAATAACTTTCGTGCAGTTATCTAAAAGTGTAAACTGTGACAATAAATAACTAGTGTACCTTCATTCATACTCTGGTAAGTGCTTTAGCCATTATTCTTAACAAAAGTTGGTCCTTCGAGCCGGATATTTAAGCCAGCTCACGCAACACGCGTCGCCGCCATATTTTTTATTTGTAAAACTTTTTAGAAAAACTTTTCGCTATGTCTAAATCTAAGCAACAGTTATTGGTATCAAAGTATGATTTTATGTTGGAAAAGGTTAGCATATTACATCATTCAATCCAAAAGTTAGATTTTAATATTTCATCAAACTTAGAAAAGTTCAAATTACGTTGTTCCGATCTCGATTCAATCAAAGTAAATGTAGATGAAATTTATGTTACGTTGTCACAGTCACTAGAGCAAGATGAATTACAAGATCATAAAGTTAGGTATTTGCAATTTGAAGAACAATATTTCGATATTAAACTAAAGTTACAGACTTTAACATCTATTTGTGAAAAGGGTGAGGTTAGTTTGCCAAGCATGCCGGCGGAATGTAACGTAAAATTACCCAGTATAAGTTTGCCTAGTTTTAGCGGTAATTATTGCGATTTTCCCAATTTTATAAATATGTTTGATAGCTTGGTTCATCACAATCAGTCATTAGGTTCCGTCCAGAAAAAGCACTACTTACTAAGTTGTCTTTCGAACGAACCATTAAATCTAGTAAAACATTTGTCCAATACTCCCGACAGTTATGAAGTGGCCCGGAGTATTCTTATAGATAGGTACGACGACAAGCGCATGATTGCCGACTCGCATCTAAGTACAATGTTGTCATTACCTACCGTGCCCGCTAAAAACACGAATCAGCTGAGAAACTTTGTTAATATCTTGCAAGAGAATACGCGGGGCTTGACTAGTTTAGGCTTCCCAGTTAAAGAATTGTCTCTCTTGTTGTTACATATATTTACGCGACGGCTAGATAATGATTTACGGTCTAGATTCGAACTAACCTACCAACACCTCCACATACCTACTTTTGATAATTTACTTACATTTTTAGATACTCATTGTAAGACATTAGAAACCACGGGTCTATGTGCATCTATTAGTGGTAAACAAAGCAATGTTTCCCCTACTTCCAAGATTAGTAAGGTGTCGCATACGTCCAGTGTACATCAGCAAAGTTGTTACGACTCTAAAGCAACGGCCAAAATTAGCAGAAGTCTAACTACGTGTCCTAAATGCCGCAGTGAATCACATTATCTGTATAAGTGTGACAAATTTATAGCTATGGGTATAGATATGCGTCGTGAATTCGTGAAATCAAACAACTTGTGTTTCAATTGTTTTCGATCTCATAGGGTTATGAATTGCAATTCACGATCAAGTTGTAATATTTGTCATAGAAAACATCATACATTACTCCACTTATCTACAAGTAACGATACGCAGGTGAATCCGCAACAACCTAATACGAATCAATCAATTAGTAATTATGCAGATAAAAGTTCATTGACATCCACGCCGGTCGAGCAAATTCCCGCTGAAAATCAGACGCAGCAATCGCAACATTCTTCCGGAAGGTCCGCCGTTATATCTCCATCTTTGTCTAACACAGTCAGTGCTTCGGTTGGTAAGGAGGAATCAATCACACGTCATTCATTGCTAGCTACAGCTATGGTAGATGTCGCTTTTGGTAGAAATGGTAGAATTCATCGTGTTCGTGCATTACTTGACCCCGGAAGTATGACTAACTTTATCTCTAGTTCTTGTGCACGCCGTTTGGGGGCGCGCTACTCCAAAACAAATGTTTCGATTTTGGGAATCGGTGGTTCGAATATGACTAGTGTTGTTCCTACAGGTAAATTATTTTTGTATTTACATTCGGATGATGAAATATCATGTATTGAAACATATATTTTACCACAAATTACCGCAGAGATCCCTACAGTAACCATTGATAGTAGTTTTTTGGACAATTTTAGGAATTTGAAGTTAGCTGACTACACGTGTCACGAAAGGAGTCCTGTTGATGTTTTATTAGGTGCGGGTGCTTGTGCGAACATTTTTAAGGGTGGTAAAATTAGTTTTGGGAGAAATTTGCCTACAGCTTTCGATACAATATTCGGATGGGTTTTGATGGGTGATTTTAGTTGTAATGATGACAAATCGAACGAGTTGTCTGCTTTTATGTGTGTTACGGATTTGGATAGTTCCTTAAAGCGTTTTTGGGAAATTGAGGAGGTGCCCTCTACTAAGGTCACTGACCCTAACGATTTAGTTTGTGAAGGCCATTTTAAACAGACGCATACGCGTACACCTGAGGGAAGATTTGTCGTGCGCTTGCCCTTCAAACAGGGTGACCATAATTTGGGTGAGACAAAATCTTTAGCGTTTTGCAGACTACAATCTTTAGAGCGGAAATTGAAACGGGATAGTGCCTTGGCGAAGAAATACAATGATTTCATGCGAGAATATGTCTCTTTGGGCCACATGCAGCCAGTCGATGCTTCGACTGCGAATTTTCCTAATTTTTATATACCTCACCATGGAGTTTATAAGAAGGATTCAGACAAAATACGGTGTGTCTTCGATGCTTCTATGAAGAGTAGTTCAGGAAAATCTTTAAATGATGTTTTGTTAGCTGGTCCGAAGTTACAGAAGGATATTGTCGACATAATTCTCCACTTTCGCTTGCATGAAGTAGTTTTTACAGCGGATATAAAGCAGATGTTCAAACAAGTTTTGGTTTTTCCCGACGATAGGAAGTTTCAGGTCATCGTTTGGTTTGATGACGACGGGAATTATCAGGATTATCAACTCAACACGGTTACGTATGGTGTTACTTCAGCTCCATATTTAGCGATGCGCTGTGTTCATGAACTAGCATACCAGGGTGAAAACACTCATCCTCGGGCTTCAAGAATTTTACTTAACAATGTATTCGTAGATGACATCGTGACGGGTGCTAGTTCACTAGAGGAAGCTAAAGATATTAAGGCTGAGGTCGTTGAACTTTTATCAAAGGGGTGTTTCGAACTACGTAAATGGACTAGTAACAGACCAGAGCTGCTTGATGATCTTCCTACAGATCACTGCGAGTTGAAGTTCACTGAACAGGGTCACCATTCTTCGCTGAAGGTCTTGGGACTGCAGTACAATCCTGTTACAGATATGTTTACTTACCAAGTTTCTCTCGACTCAAAGGAATGTACCAAGAGGATTATTCTATCTAAAATCAGTTCCATTTACGATCCTAATGGTTGGTTAGCACCTTGTGTTGTTTTTGTAAAGATTCTTATGCAACGTTTATGGAAACTCGGCTTACAGTGGGACGAGGTTCCACCTGAGACTATCTTGCATGATTGGAAAGAGTTTTGTTCAAACATTGATTATCTTAAGAATGTGTCTATTCAGCGTCAAGTTCTCTCTAGATCGGTTTTATATTTTGATTTGCATGGTTTCAGCGACGCCTCCGATGCTGCGTATGCTTCATGTGTCTACTTGCGATGCGTCCACAGTGATGGTAGGGTGACCATACATCTTCTCATTTCTAAAACAAGGGTTGCGCCGATCAAACAGAAATTGACCATTCCAAAACTCGAACTCTCTGGAGCACATCTTTTGGCTAAACTTCTGAAAAGGGTTATTACTACATTAAAAACAAATACGGACTTACACAGACTTACTTTCGCGTGGAGTGATTCTTCTATTGTTCTTTGTTGGCTTCGCACTGAACCACACTTACTGAAGGTCTTTGAGTCTCATCGAGTTAGTGAAATTCAATCAATAATTCCTCCAGAGTCTTGGAGATATGTACCTACAAGCATGAACCCAGCTGATCCTGCGTCGCGAGGTATCACACCCCAAGAACTAGTGCATCATAAATTGTGGTGGTGCCCCTCTTGGTTGCTCGGCGATGACAAAACTTGGCCAGCATCGTGTGAACAACTTTCTTCAGACTCACTTCCCGGATTGAAATCAGTTAAGAGACTTGCAGCAAGTGTATCTACTAATATTGAGTATAGTGAAGAAATAGTACACAAATTTAGTTCTTTGAGTAAACTGGTTCGTACAACTGCTTGGTGTTTACGGTTTGCCTTTAATTGTAAAAATAAAATGTCTAGGAAGATAGGTTCTTTGTGCAGCGATGAATTAAGAAATGGTTTGCTAAAGTTAGTTAAGATTGTCCAACATAACACCTTTAAACAGGACATACGACTTTTAAAAGATAAAAAATATTGCAGTACAGGCTTAAGACGACTTAATCCTTTTATTGATGAATTGGAAATGCTTAGGGTGGGAGGTAGATTAGTTAACTCAGCTTTACCTTACACAGCTAAGCATCCTTTGATACTACCGCGCTCACACCACCTAACACACCTTATCGTTGACTATTACCATTTAAAATACTTACATGCAGGTCCTAATTTACTTATGTCTATTCTTAGGGAGAACTATTGGATATTGTCAGCACGGCAAGTAATTAGGTCTCGTATTTTTAAATGTTTGCGCTGTTTTAGATTAAAGTGTCAGCCCTCGGAAACGTTCATGGGAAATTTACCTGCTAGTCGCGTAAATGAATCATGTCGTCCATTTTTGTCAATTGCTATTGATTTTACGGGTCATTTTAACCTAAAAACTAGTGTGCTTCGGAATGCTAAAATAGTCAAGTCCTACTTATGCGTTTTCGTATGTTTTACAACCAAGGCGGTCCATTTAGAATTAGTTAGTGACCTGACCGCTGAAGCTTTTCTTGCAGCGCTTAAGCGCTTTGTAGCGCGTCGAGGTTTACCTAAAGAAATAACAACTGATTCCGGAACTAACTTCAAGGGAGCTTGTAGAGTTTTGAAACAATTTGCTAATAGCATAATTAGAGACCCTAATATTAATTCCTTTTTGTCGGACAATTTCATCACTTGGAGGTTTTCTCCCCCACTTAGTCCTCATTTTAATGGTTTGGTAGAAGCAGCGGTTAAGTCGAGTAAAGGTCACTTAAAGAGAGTTATAGGTGATCGTAGTATGACATTTGAAGAATTGGTTACCATATTTTCACAAGTTGAAGCCATACTTAATTCTAGGCCTTTGTACCCCATGTCAAATGATCCGAATGACTTGTCAGTCTTGACTCCAGGCCATTTCATAATCGGTGCTCCTCTTGTATCAGTACCAGAGACACCTGTCGACTACAGTTTGGCTCCTTTGTCGCGTTGGCATTTACTTAAGTCAATGGTTATGGATGTATGGAAGAGATGGAGTCAGGAGTACCTTCATACTCTGCAGCAGAGGGTTAAATGGAATAAAGGGATTTGTGACATTAATATAAATGACTTAGTTCTTATCAAGGAGGATAATGTACCCCCTCTCCAGTGGAGTATCGGTCGAGTGACTAGCGTTTTTCCCGGACGAGACTCAGTGACTAGGGTAGTAGAGGTTAGAACTGCTAGAGGCATATTTACTAGGTCTTTATCAAAATTGTGCCCTCTACCAGTAAATAATACCCAGTAAAATACCATGATTTGATTCAATTTATGTTTTAGTTTAAGTTTTTTTTTGTTGTTCACGTTTGTCAGCATAAGAAGTTTATGTTATTAGTTTTAAGATACAGTCCACATTTATGGTTGTTTATTGGAGGTACACATGTTTGCATGTACCTACTCAGTTATCGAAGAACATATCACTTATGTATATTCCTTTGTTTAATTTCTTTGGTTGATCTGAGATACCAATAACTGTTCGATTTTAGTGAAAAGGGGTAGCCCCCTTTTGGGGCGGGGTATGTTGCGTATTTAAAATGGCGTGATATAAATTTTTATAAATGGCAAGGCACCCAACCGTTTCCGGATCCCATCCTCCTCCCCTCCCTAGTAATAGTTTTTGACACTTCTCGTTTTGCAACAACAAAAAATATATCTCGGAACGGCCGTTCAGTAATAACTTTCGTGCAGTTATCTAAAAGTGTAAACTGTGACAATAAATAACTAGTGTACCTTCATTCATACTCTGGTAAGTGCTTTAGCCATTATTCTTAACAGATAGTATCGGTTTTTGGAAAAAGTTAACAACCACTACATATTTTATTGTTTTACTTTATCAGTTTTCTTGCTGTTGCATGACATTATTGATTTTGGAGATAAAAGTTTGACGGGTAGGTAGCAAAGTAAAATATATCTTATTTACAATGTATTGTTACAAGGCGACCGTTGATAACAATAAAATGTTATAAAGTTAAGCAGACCGTTTGTGCTTATTAAATTGTGTTCGCTTTAACATATGAAATCACAACTTCATTTTGTGAGTGACAAAAATATATAGTGAAAGCACTTGCTTGCTGTAAATATTTGAATAAAATTAAAATATTTGTATTTAAATTTAAATTTAAATAGTTATTGAAGAGTTACTCAGTAGGTAAACTGAACAAAACAGTGTTTCAATAAAGTACGTCTACACCTAACTGTACAATATCAAGCAACGCGTTTCACTCCTTTTCATTTGCCTTTATATTCCAAGAGCACGAGAGCAAGTCAAGATGAGACAAAAGTCAGCAGCAGGTAGCTGATTCCACAGAAAGCGACGAAAATGTGCTAAGCGCTAGAGACAGCCGAGGTCGATCATTTGATATCTCGCATATTGATAGCAGGCAATCCGATTGTGTGATTACTTTCATGACTTTGTTTAGTTTATATTTGTCAAATAAGAGACACATGTCAAATCGTGTTGACTACTCAATATTTGATCTATTCTGGAGGTAAGATACAATTTTTAGTTTAAGAAATGAAGTCGGTATTTAGGTTAAAATATTGAAAAACGGGTGTTATAGAGTTCAATATCACAAAATTAGTGAAACTAAAATAAACATTAAGCGGAACATTAAGCGGACCTAAATCTTGGTCGTGTAATGTTGAGAAGACTTTATTCCATAGTTATATTGATAACGTTCAATTACAAAACCTACTAACTGAAAAGATTTAACCCTAAGCAAAATCTCGACAAAGTAACAAACCGCTCTAAATACGATGATCTCGATAAACTACTTGTTACAATAAACATTTCTAGACTTGCTGTACCTTGCATTTCGTCATCGGAAAGGTCATTCGAATTGACCGCCTGGCGTTCTGCGTGGCGCACCGCGGGCCTTGCGGCACTCCCACAAACAGATTTACCTACATTGGTAATATTATTTTAAGTAAATGTGAGTATTTCGAAAAGTGAACGTTGCGTGAGAGTTTAAATGCGAATCTGATGGATTTTTATTCTTCGGTTAGGATTATTGTGCTAATAGGAGAAAGTAATTGTAACTACAATACACAACTTAGTTATTTCGTTACAAAATAATTTAACACAGAAATAAATATTGAAGTGGGTCATGACATCTACGATAACGTGTCTAACAAAGGTCATCAGTGAAATGTGATAAAGTACAATCATTATCATCTAAAACAATATTGAATACATTCAAAATTGAGTAGCCATAGGAATAAGTAAAATAGATTTCGGAATGTATTGTCAATCAAGTTTAAGAACAGTAGATTATCTATAGGGTGATTGCTAGTCGCAGAAAATGAAAGATGAAAACGATAATATGTATTATTCAATCACTATCAATCATCTAAAAATTATTACATCACTTTTAGGATTAGCTGAATGGCATAGCCACCTGGGAAATATGATATCTGCCACCTTCCACAGCCTCAAGTCAAACTCTTAGTGATCACTAAACTAGGCAGCCACCAAATCGATGTCTGATCAATGTAGCACCATTTGTGATGCTCTGGCGAAGGTCAACTGGGAAGGATTTAAAGATCACGTTTGTCCAATTTCGATTGAATTCGAATAGGATTCAGAAGAGTTATTTGTCGCACACCATGCTATGCTTGCACCATACATGTAGTATATATTTGAAAATGTAGGTTGCCATTAAAACATAAATGATAGATTCCAACTAGTTATTTATTTATTTATTTGGAAGACCAACAGCTACAAATAAAAAATTGAAATAAGTAAATAACATTTGAGAGCCAATTAAAGGTCCTCACCGATAAAAACAATATAGATATTACAAAGCACTTCGTAGGTACCTGTGCGTAATGTAAGAGCTACATTTAAAAACAATTTTCATAATCTACGTTAGCTAAACAATTACATTCAAGAGTAATAATTAACAACATTAAACACAAGAAAATATAATTACAAGGGAACTGGTGCAGCAAATGATGGATTTTGCTAATGATATTATGCTTATTCGTTTTCTTGCCGAGAGTTTTACGTGTTGTCACAATGAGTTCAGGATTTTAAACATAGCGACCGCTTCCAGTATTAACAAAACGTTATATCAGACCTTGACTAGTTCAGTAAAATCACATCCTATCTAATAAATCACATCAATCCATTAAACTAGGGAGTAATTCCCTAATAACTGGCCCATGAGCTAAACCGACGTGGCCTTTCAGTAAACTTTCGATTCCTAGTTTGCGCCTAATCTTAAAGTCTTTTTAGGTCATGCTTGACTTGTTCAAGGGACCTCAGATATCGAGCCTGCCTTAACAGATATTGTCATACTGCCATACGCGGTCATTGATTCGGTTACTTTGTCTTTTGTAAACCAGATTCAACCTGTGCAGACGTAGCTAATGCCAAACTCACTCTCCATCACTAAACATCGTTTGCTAAAGAACTATTAAACAGAATATCCACAAAAATAAAAGTAAGGGAACGCCCATAACTACACGGCAGTTACGACTGCATCCACGTCGTTGATTATTCTCAGATTGACAGATCATTAAACTAACATAAATTATCTAGTTTTTCTATATGAATTCCTTTTCGATTTAATCATATAATAAACCAATCAGGAACGTCGATCACTGTGAAGTATGTAGAGATGCGCACGCGATCCTTTCAAATAATAATTTGGTGGAAATCCGGTGACATGATTTACTAATGATGTATGTATGAGTAATTATTCTAATGCTAACGATAAAGGAAAAATAATCTGGAGTAGTGTGCGTCCGCGCGCACAGATTGCGTTAGTGTGCGTCCGCACGCACAGATTGCGTTAGTGTGCGTCCGCGCGCACAGATTGCGTTGGAAGCACGACTGTTCGAGTGTCATCAGGGATTCAAAATTAACACAGTAGACGAAAGATGCTATCCGCCATTTTGCATACATTTGTTTCTTTTCATTTCTACATTTTGCACTATACCTTTATCGGATATTTTGGTGGTTTTGCAAGTTTAAACAATCATATGTCCATAAAATGGATATTTGTCCTAGTAATTTAATACACTAATCATGATTCAACAGACGAATGTACTAAACGGCACATGCATCAAGCAAGTTTGCTCACAACCCTCAGGAAAAACGGAACTGTGTGATTTTTAGTCCAAAACTCGTGGACAGAAATGTAACATTTGAATACACATCACCAATATTGTTTTAGTGCTCTCTACAAATCCATAACTTATTAGACAGATCGATGTTGCGAGACAGCGCACAAAGTGTACGGATCGGATTGGGAACAGCTATGGAGTGCAATAAATACATCCACATACTTGTGAATGCGCCTAAGCCTTGCGCCGCAGTGAAAGGCGGTTCCGCACTAAATGCCGCAGTTTCGCTTTTATTGTCTCAAGCTGAGCTCGCGGATTTACTTGCCTTGAAATCGACAAGTGTTGATTTTTGCTGCGTATACGCTAGTAACTATACGGTGGAACATAATCATTTGTCCGAATAATTTGTAAAAACACACTAGTACAAAATGCACAAGTAGCAATTAGAGAAGTGATGAGAACAGATATCTAGACCAAATTTATCATGTATTTCATAGATAATATTGTATGTTTTCAAGGTATCAATGTCGGCCTCTCCCTAAAGGCCAGTGATCATTTTCTAAACTTTCTTAAACTTTATTAATTAAAACTAAATCGAGACCAAACCACGCACACACGCACACACACACACACACACACAAGGATAAATCACAGTATTATATATCGTAAAATAAATAAATATATGTTATCGTTTTTAAACCCCCAGACACGCGTCGGTCGTAAGGTCCGTAAGTAAGCAGAGCTTGCTTTGTGGATGATCCTATAGCAAACTAGGGGGGCGGGGGGAGCAGCCCAGAATTAACATGCTGATATAACTATAACCTAAATAAAACCCATCTATTAAAAGCCGGAGTGCAGGTGCATTACACAGTCACGATGAAGATGAAGGACAAATAAGACATTAATGAAGTGCAATTTTTTAACCGTTGATGAAATAAAATATTTAGATTTTTTTTAAACAACCATGTCTCGAGATCAAACGCAAGTCATCACATAAATGAATGCCCCGGCTAGGACTCGAGCCTGTGGGCTCCGGCGTGAGACGGGGCTATATATTTATACAACTCAATATTGTATTGCGTCGACAAGTTGTTAAAAACATTAATTCCCGAACTGGGCATTATAAGGTTTTGCAAATTCAAATTCAAATATTTATTCCTCAACATTGACAATTACTTGTTCTTACTGACGTTAAATAAAACATGACTCAACCACCATTTCGAAGAAATCTGCGTGAAGAAGAAGGTTTGTCTCGTACGCTATACCTCAAGGTTGCACCATATCATTTACATACGAGATCTGGTTGAAATCATCTTTTATAATCTGCGTTTACTTTTACATGCTAAAGCATTAACACTACAAGCAAACTACAAGGCTAATGTCCAGGAACTCGTCGACTGATGTTCAGCGACCCAGCCACAGCCTACTTAGCACAGTCTGACTAATTGCACGAGGCTGTGGCGCGCTGTCGCTGCTGTTAATTACACACTGTGAGCTAGGGTAGAAAGTGGGGTTGTTACGGTGCGGTGTTGTGCGTGTGACCTGCAGGCGTAGTACGGGTCGACCTAGCGACTCGATCTCTAGCTGTGACTTAGGCTGTCTTGGCGTGATTTAAGAATGAACGAATGAATGTGATTATATCGGAATTGTGATATTATCCGTGACATAAGTCCTGTCTTGGCACGCCTGCGGCTGCCAAGCTGTATTTAGAAGTCTAATTTTAAAGTAAATGAAACACAAATCCAGAACCGGATACTGACATTACCAAATCATTATATCAGATTTACAGATTTATTTCCTTTTAAAATAATTCGTTCTAAAAGAGTTTGTTATTTTTGCAAGTTGGTTTTTGACCAACAACTTCGTCTGTGCGTAATGGTCGGCACTATGTTTGGTAATATATTTATTTATTTATTCATTACAAACACCTTAGAGCTATAATTACAGTGTAAACCTAATGCGATGGTTACGTTACATTTCATAATTAATAATATTAATGCCAAAAAATATCAATTAAAATAATAAAATGTCACAATTGAAGTTATCTTAAGCTTACAAATTACGAAACTAATATAAATATATTTATATTTAGATCTAGAAATCTCATAGGCAACCTTAATAAATAGGGAATATTTATTAAACAGTTAATCTACAATAGCTAAGCTTTTATGATAACTTCGTAAATAAATTATTTCTGTTGTTAGTTAATATTAAATATTAGTTAGGCACAGAAGCTAAGACGCCTACCAAAAGATACCTGTTTATTCTAGTGTAAAAAATGTCAAACTGTCTAAATACCATCAGAAATAAGCCACCGCAAAATGCCCGGCAGGCAAGGAACATCGAAAATATATTCAACAAAAGTATACCAAGAAAATAAGCAAGCTCGATGTGATCCACCTCATAATGTCCCATAAGACGCCATGGCAGCCCCCGCTCCGGTGCCGCCCTTAAGAGCAGTTTTCGCGCGGCAATTATCAACTCGCCGGCCTCAGCTGTTCGCGACTACAGCACAGCGCACCGCTACTGCGCGTGTCTGTGCGGCTAGCGGACTGCGCTACGAACAACCTTTACTGTGTATCGAGGGTGGATTGATGCCGTTTAAGGTGTATTTAAAAGTTATACGCTACAAAAATCTATATTGCCTTCTAAATTACTAAGTCAGCCACAATTTACGAGCGCCTAACAATACTAACTAGCCACTAAAATGTGTTGTCTGATGATGTTTTTGCTACAAAATTTTGAATTACCATTCAATTTCGATTATGGCGCTTTGCCGGGTGCTGCCGCACCTCGCTCGCTTCGCTCGCTCGGCTTGCGCATGCGATATTTACATTAACTTAACCCAAATATAACTACGCTTTCAATGATGTTGTCTATAGAAGCTTGAAATATATTTTTTTGAGGACTTTGTGTCAAAGCTGTAAAAATTATAATGGTGCTGAAATATAAAATCCGTGGCTGAGCTATTAAATTAGATGACAACATGTAATTATTGAGGACAATTAAGATAATTGTTGATCTTTACTCGACGCGATCTACTGAATATAAAGTTGTCGTTGTAAAACAGACAAGTTAGTTCGTCGGAGGCTATTTTGAGTTCTCGCGGCTCAGTCATACAATTAGAAGTTTGATTTTGTGGCCAATGAAGAAATCTGTGGCTTGACTTATAATTTCTCTATTTAAAATAGGAGGCTAGTTTCCAAAGGGTTGTTGTTTTGGTAGTAAGTTTCGTTGAAATACCTACATTTGAAACGTAGCCGTGAGACTTTCTTTATAAAGGGTCGACGCCCAGTACATTCATAACTTTACTTTTTTTAAATTTATAAGAATTGTTACAATAAAAATAATACCAATGGAAGCGCTTTTTGTTTGTTCTCTCTCTAGTAGTCGAGCCTCTGAGACAATGTAATAATTGTTTCATGGGTAACGGAACATTGGCTAGGACTTATGGCCGGTTTACACGCGTTAAGTAGTTAAGTTGGTAACTAAATTTTAAGTTAAAAGTTGCGTGTAAACAGTCAATTAAGTGACAAATGGTAACTTAAAATTTCCGCGTCTTATTTTTCGAATAAGTAGGTGGGCGGGGCTTCTCACTTAACACGTTTGGACGTGATTTTTTAGTTAAGTGCATAAGTTGACAGAGCGGGTGGCGGCAAGAGCTCGTATTTATTTCGCAATTTTCCCTTTTTTTATGAATGTCGGAGTGGAGTTTAGTTTCAACTTTAAAATTTGTTAAAGAATATTTAAAATAGGTATGCTTGTAGAATAAACGAGGTAAAAAATGTAGAAAAAAACATATTCTCGTAAAGATTTTAATTTCCGAATAAAATTCTTCGCTGAATTTGTCCAAAATCACGTTTACCTCATATCTAAGTATAGAATTGACGAATTCCTTGACATTCATCACTGCTCATCTTCATTGAACTTGTGAACTTAACTACTTAATCCGTTTGAACACACAAGTGACATGTAGTAACTAAAAATTTAGTAACCAACTTAACTACTTAATACATGTAAACGGCGCATAAGGGCCGACGACAGTCGCTTAGAGTTACTATAAAATGATATGCTAGATATAAAAAAAATGTATATTATATTGACACATACTTATATTTAGCATAAAAAGATGTTCAACAAACAATTTTCAAAACATTATTACATGTATTTATCCTACATAAACACGAACCATAAACAAGTGTACAAAGTGTACAGATTCAATAAAAAAAAATAAACGACTAACAATCAAACAACCATGAAACCAAACGGCCTATTAAAAATAAATTTAGCCCTCGCGCCAGCCGCCCGCAGCCCACGAGGCGCATTGTTCCTCGCATCATAGTCAAATTGCCGCCAAAACAATGCATGCAGAATTCTACTTTCTATTTCGTAACAATATAAATGGAAGTGTCTCATGTCATACCATTTTTTTTTTTTTTTTTTTTTTGCTGCCGAGGCACCCTCGCGGGAGGGAGGTGGAAGATGCGTCATGCATACCCGCCCGCAGGTAAATTCCTCTGCGGGGGGGTTATGTGGAACTCACCAGAATGGCACCTACCCACTAAAAACCACCTGTTGGCTGTAGTTATTACCGTTAGCCTTCATCGGAAGCGACACCCGTCGGGAAGTTGGGCGCGCTGGCGGAGACCCGCTAGCGGGTCTTCCGCCTGTAGTGAAAGTTGCACTGAAGGTGCTCAAAGGGACATGAGTTGGTGGCCGTTCTGGGCAGCCTCCGGTGAAGCCGGGGCTGGGCAGAGGTCGGCCGAAGCATGATTTAGGGATCAATTCATTTAAATGAACCTACAATGAATTGAGAAGGGAACTATGCTCCGCCAGAGCTAGCAAACGCTCTGTCGGAGTACGTGAAGCCCTAAGTTTACGGGCTAAGACTGCGATTTCACTAACATCGACATTTTTAATAGTGTCGCAGACGATACGCATATCGTCTGCTACGGAGGATTGAGGAGTGGGTTTGTATGGGCGAGGAGCCGGGATGGGATTCGATGCGGGACGCTGCCTCCAGTTTTCTGGAGCAGGCTTGGGCTGAGTAGGCTTTGCAGCCGGAGGAACCCGGCTACGCAGCGGCGGAAAGTTTTCTTGAGAAAGGCGCGGGGCCTGTTTGGGAGCCGCCCTTTTGAAATTGGAGCGCATACAACGGGGTGCACGAGGGCAGCCCCTGTAGTTTGCGGTGTGGCCGGACTGGCCACAAAGCACGCAATCAGGAGGAGAGGGAGTTTCAGGAGTGCGATTGCACTCCTTAGTGAAGTGCGGGACCAGGCACTTGACGCACCTGGGCGGTGCGCGGCAGTTGGCTGCCGCGTGCCCGTACAACTGGCACCGATGGCACTGGCCGGGATGACCGCGGCGATGAGGCGCCTCGATTGAGATCCCAGAGAGGCCGCAAATAGAGCTAACCCCTTTCAGGATCTCTCTGGACTTGGGAACGTTGGCGAGAATCACCAAAGCGAGAGGGTGTTGCCTCCCGTACTTGCTGTGCATTTTATGCACCGCGAGTGCCGGGAAGCCTTGGGACTGCAGATCCTCCAGGATGGCCTCGTTCGATAATTCGAACGGGATTCCCCTGAGTACCGCTCTGATTTTACGCTCTTCTGACAGAGCATAAGTGTGATAAGCATATTGCTTATCGGTGAGGAGCTTTGTTAAAGCTCGAAAGTCGTCTATCGACGAGACTAAGATTTTAATAGATTCACCCGAGTTGGCTGCTCGGATGTAATGGATTTTGTGCTCATTGCACAATGTCGAGACCTCGGTCCATTTACCCTTTTCCCGAAGGAAAACGGGTGGTGGGACCTTGGCCTTGACAGAAGTTGGGGCCGGAGCGGGTGTTGAAGACACCGGGGCAGCTGGCGTTGAAGACGCCGCAGGAAGTATAGGGACGGGCGTCGAGGGCGCCGGGTCTTGTTTTGAACGCTTCTTAGAGCGCTTCTTAACAAGCGTAAAAGAGGGAGACTCAGGGTCAGTTGGGGTGGCGTCCGAGGATGACTCGGTCGCGGGTGCGCGTTTGCGTCGCGGAGGGGCGTCTACTTCGCACTCCATGTCACTGGAGGAAGGGGACGCGGGAGGGCCTAAGACTTGAGGGGTCTGGGGAACTGGGGTGGCCTGAGGGGCCATTGTGGACATTATCGTCATGAAATGAGGGATGAGAGAATCTAGGAAACGGAACTTGTCAGCATTTATATGTATGCCTTCAGCACCGATACTATCAGCTAACTTCTTCCTAATCTCAACAGAGCTTAGGGAAGCCATTGCGGAGGGGTTGGGGAGGGACAATATATGAACCTAACAACGATGACTAACTCCCTAAAAC